>JAWZYV010013277.1:0-119428 GCA_038373885.1 Cheiracanthium punctorium
TTTTTTTTAAACGGCTGCTAGCCTAATGCGCATGTAAAAATACAGCCAGATCTGCGGTCTGCTCTCCTGCTACGTACACAGTACGTAACTTAATATACCGTCTAGAGATTAGAGATGAGTTCGGGCTCATTTTTTGAAGCCCGAGCCCGCCCGAGCCCGAAGACTTTTAATCCGAGCCCGCCCGAGCCCGAGCAATATTATTAAAGTTGGAGCCCGAGCCCGCCCGAGCCCGAAATGTCAGCTAAAGACAAATAAAATGAACTACTTCATTAATAGGATACAATAAATTTTGGAGCTTCACACACCTTCTAGTCCCCCGTGCCGCTATTTTTTGAAATAAGTACGTCTATTTATCCCATAAATCACTTTTTAAAATTCTGTTTCAAGGAGTATGTTCAACAAAGGAGAAATTTTTCACGAGCCCGAGCCCGCCCGAGCCCGAACGCAATCGTGAATTACAGAGCCCGAGCCCGAGTCGGGCCCGGGCTCGGGCTCGGGCTTTCGGGCTCGGGCTGAGCCCGTCTCATCTCTACTAGAGATGGCCAATGATTCGATGAGTCGAATCAGTGATTCGAATCTTGGTACTGAGTGGCTCAGTCTTTACACTCACTCTCTACTGATTCGAATCTCAAGCCCTCAAGGGAAATACATTCCAAGTGCGAAGGGAAGAAAAACTTATTTTCCCTTTGCCGTTCCCAGGGATTTTCCCTTACTCTTTCAACTCTTTTCGACTCTTTACGACTCCTTTCGGCTCTTTCGACTCTTTACGACTCTGAGTCGATAGATGATTTGAAACAGTAAATGAGTGGGTGTGGGTGAGTTGGTCACTGAGTTGGTGCAGCAACGAATCTTTACTGATTCAGTGTTTCGCTCTGTTTCGGTGATTGTATACTATCGTTGAGATTCGTTAGTTTTTCGAATCTTCTATCGACTCAGAGTCGAAAGGAGCCGAAAAGAGTTGAAAGGATGTTTCATTTAATTGGAGGGGTTTTTTCGAATCTTCTATCGACTCAGAGTCGAAAGGAGTCGAAAAGAGTTGAAAGGATGTTTCATTTAATTGAATTTTTTTTTTCGAATCTTTGGTGTTTCATTTCTTGGTTGGTGGTCGGATTTTAAAGTTTTATCTGTCTGTGGGTGTGGAGTGGGTCGAACATCGTTTGCTTTTGGCGGGGGCATAGGCGTTACTTCCTAAGGGCAAGAGGGGTCAATCTCCCCCCCGAAAAAAAAATTAAGAAAATCCCTCCTTCCAACTTGTCTGACTGATTTAATATTTGTTTAAAATTTAATGAAACATCCCTTTTCTACTTTTAACTTCAATATATGTCCCCCTGCCCCCACCCTAAAAAAAAAAAAAAAAAAAAAAAAAAACGGAACGTTAAGTTTACATGGTGGCGGATTTTCATGTGAAGGGAAATAGAATGAAATAAAGTTAGGATTGTGCTTGTCACTTTTAATGAAGGATACAGGGGCGGTATTAAGCGCTCTCACAAAAGGACTTTGTAGTAAGCAAAATAACATTTCGCTTTATTGCAGCAGATTTCGTTTTTTTTTTTTTTTTACCTTGTTTTTCGTTTAAGGGGAATGATTTTATTTTCTTTCGTAATTCAGAGAAATACAAAATAGGGCCTAAAGCAGTGGCGTAGTTAGTGTTATTGACAGTGGCGTAGCCAGGATTTTATTTCGGGGTGGGCTGGGTAACAAATTTAAAGATAAAGTTCAATTGTAAGCTAAGTAAAGGGTCCCATTTTTTTGGGGGGGGGGCAGCAGCCCCTCAGTAGGACTGGGCCAAAAATCGACATATCGGTTTTATTTCAACATCAAATATCCGATATTCCCATTTTCATTTCAGTGAAATCTCGAATTCGATAAAGGGCAAAAATACAGGCCGGCCAGGGGCGTAGCCAGAATTTTTTTATGGGGGGGGGTTATGACTACTGCAACTCATATATATGTATACGTGTGTATGATAATGTAGTGAAGAATATACATTTTGTATGGCAAAAAATTCCTCATGGGGGGTTATGACCCCCCTAACCCCCCCCCCTTGGCTACGCCTCTGAGGCCAGCGATAAGAAAATCCTGAGATCAATACCAGCTTGTGATGCTTTTGCTACTGCTTTCTCTTGGAAAGCTTCTTCTTCTCTCATCGCAGAAAAAACAGCTCCATGGTTTATTAGTCTAATTACCATAATTAATTAACGTATATCTCGGAACCTATCCACCGGAGCGCGTTTTTATTGATTCTCGACCCCCCCTAGACTCAACACCCCACCGATACTTAAAATTTCGAATGCTTTGACACCAAACTTAACCTTTTAATCTTACAGGCCCAGGGGGTCATATGAAGCTCCCCTATATTTTCAATTTGGGCATTTTAAACACTAGCCTCCTCCGACGGCATCTCCAAAGTCTGGAAACCATCCCAGAGCCAATTTCTACATGTTTGCAGTCCTTTTAAGCCTCAATCATGGTTAATTAGTCTAATTACCATAATTAATTAACGTATATCTCTGAAACTATCCATCGGAGCGCGTTTTTATTGATTCTCGACCCCCCCTCTGGGACCCCCATCGATACATAAAATTTCGAATACTTTGACACCAAACTTAACCTTTTAATCTTACAGGCCCAGGGGGTCATACGAAGCTCCCCTATATTTTCAATTTGGGCATTTTAAACACTAGCCTCCTCCGGCGGCAACTCCAAAGTCTGGAAACCATCCCAGAGCCAATTTCTACATGTTTGCAGTCCTTTTAAGCCTCAATCATGGTTAATTAGTCTAATTACCATAATTAATTAACGTATATCTCTGAAACTATCCATCGGAGCGCGTTTTTATTGATTCTCGACCCCCCCTTAGAACCCCCATCGATACATAAAATTTCGAATACTTTGACACCAAACTTAACCTTTTAATCTTACAGGCCCAGGGGGTCATACGAAGCTCCCCTGTATTTTCATTTCTGGCAGTTTAAACACTAGTTTTACTGGAGCAAGGAGAGAGAGATGCTAACTGCCCGAGAACTCAGCGGAGAAGAAACCCGATGAATGGGTGAAGGGTGTTTAAATAGTACGGCTTTCGGCGCAGAGAGAGGGAAAATTTCTTTAGTTGTTTTATTGATTCAAGATTCGAATCACTGATTCGAATCATCGAAGTAGTGAGTGAGTCGAGATTCGAATCAGTAAAATGAGTCGAACCGCCCATCTCTAAACCGTCCCTTTTCTCCAGCTTATGAAGAAATTTTTTCTAAGTTCTCGAGATCGGCAGTGCGCATGCGCTGGCTGGAAAGGTGAGCATTTACTTTTGCTCCGCTAAGGGCTCGTTTGAGCTTGTTTCCTCATTTTTAGTTTAGTTTGCGTTTGCTGTGGGGTACGTGAGTTATTTGTCCGGAACATTTTACGAAATTTTGACATATTAAAGAACCTCGTCTGCTTTTTAGAATTTTAGTGAATGGTTTTAATGTTTTGGATTGTGTGGTTTTAGAAATTTTATGATGCATCCGTTGTTGGTAAATTTTAGTATTTTTAGCATGTTTTTGATTTTAGAAAGTGATGAAAAGGTATTGGATTTTTTAATTGATGTGGGCTTAATCCCGGCAAGGACGAGTGTTTTTTTTTTTGTGATTTGTGTGGTTCGGAAATGGCTTGTTGGAATGATAGTGGAAGGAAGGTGGGCTATCGATTTGTTTGCAAGAATAGAAAAAAGAGTAAGTGTTCCGGAACTTTAGATCCCTTAAGTAATACTTTTTTTGAGAAAACTCGCATTAGTATAAGAGATATATTGGCTATTATTTTTTGCTTTGTTATGAAACTTCCGATTTTGTTCACATTAACTGAAATTAATTCATGGCGTGCAAGGAGGGGGGAAAAGGGTATGTCGTCAGGTACGGCCACTGATTATTACCATAAATGATATCGAGAACGAAAATAAGCATTTAAAAAATCTGTTAAAAGTAAGGAGGCCCAAAAACACCCTTTTTCAGTTTATGGCATTATATTTTTATAGACGTACCCAACTTAATAAATTTTCAACAAACGGAGAAAAAATATTTCAATTTTTGAGTGACATAAAGAGGGTATATCCAGGACCCAGGAAAGAAGGATTGAAAATGAGAAAATTTATTGTTCCAACGGTAAAATCGGAAAATATAGAAGGAGTAATTACTGCAGGTTGTAGTAAGGATCCTGAAATTGATGTAGAAGAAATTGAAGAAAGTGATTGGGAACAGTACTGAAATTTTTGGGGATGGGGGGATGGGTTTAGTTTGCTAAATTTGTATTTTGAGGGGGGTTTTTGTACGAAGAATGTGCTTTTGATGTTAGTTTTTGTAAGTTTAAAAGGTAATTTAAGTAGTTGTTTAGCGTAGTTTCGTGGTTCGAATATTACGTTTTGTGAGTTTATTTTGGAGTGGGAAAGGAACTCATGTACCCCACAGCCAATTTTTTTTTTTTTTTTTTTTTGTATGCATTTACTGGAATATTTGAATCAGTGTTTTGGATATGTGAAGGTGAGTGAATATTTTATGTATTTATTGTTTAGTAAAACTGTGTTTCGCTCGCGGAAAAATTTGGCGACCAAAAAAAAAACACGCCAAATTACGGGAGTTGGCGAAAAAAAAATCGCCAAAAAAATAGCCGACACCCGTTAACCGAATTACTCCCATGTTTTTCCTATTTAGTGTTGACTTTGTTCCTTTAAACGCACATTGCATTTAAAACAGGCTTGCCACTGGTCAGGGAAAACCTGGAAAAGTCAGGGAATTTTATTTTGGCAAAACTAGTCGGGGAAAATTGCAAATTTTGGCCCAAAACATGGAAAATCAGTTTTGTAAGCAAAAGACGTTTAACCTTACTTTGGGAAGCTAAAAATATTAAAAAACATATGCAAAGTTGAAAGTCATAAACATAAAAAATAGTCTGGATTTTTATCGCATGATGGTCTGGAAAAGTCAGGGAATTTTTTTTCAGAAATTGAGTGGCAACCCTGTAAAAGAATATTTCGCTGCGTTGAAAATTAGAATTTTATAAATCCTTTGGCATTCCAACAAAAGTGCTACGCTAAATGAGAACAAGGTAACTTAACTGTAGCATAGCAGTTGGTACAGCTTTAGTATTAGCAGAGTTGGGCAGTATCGGAAATACGATTTCCAAAATACTTTTGTATTTTCACAAGAAAAAGCAAAGTATTTTGAAAATGTGTTTTAAAATACATTTTCAATGCATTTTGTATTTTCAAAATACTGAAAATACATTTTTTTTTTTTTAAGTTAAATTGATCTTGCACCAAAATTCGCTTGGATTGGGAAAATCAAACAAAAATAATAGAACTGATGTCATTAATTTTTTCCCAGTTCATGACAAAACCAATTCTGTGCATCTGCACTATTTTAGTGTAACATATAGTAACTAAAGAGGTGTTAGGATTTTTTGTGACGCTTAGGTTATATTAAACAGGAAGGAGGGGGGCGGGGAAATCTCATACGCCTATTTAGACTAGTTTAATGATATTTGGTCTTTCTGTATTGCTGATAACTGATTCACAAATGTGAATGCATCTGAAAAAGGAGAAAAACATGTTTCAGTAATATTCGTTGGATTTCTGAAAAGGAATTTATAAGTAATTCCAAATGCGTTATCAAGTTACAGAAAAATAAGCCAGTCAGCATTTCTGAAGTTCTATTATGAGATTTCTTCCAGTTTAGATGAGTTTGCTCATCTCATTCTCATGAGATTCTCAGTAGAAATTTTTTTCAAATTTTATTTGTAGATGCAAATGAGAAAGTTAAGACACAGTGCCAGTTTTGCCAACCAAAAGATCTATCATAAGTGGAACATTCAAAACTACTACAAATTTTAAAACTCACTTAAAAGTAAAACTTCAATCTAAATACATAAAACAAAGTCGGGTTTGTTCCAACAGTTATAACTCAAGAATGGCTGGACCAATTTTGATGATCTTTAATCCGTTGGATTCGTCTTCGCCCCGAATAGCAGAATAACTATTAAAATTTTCGAAATTCCAATTAGAATTGTTTTTATATGCAATTTTTTGAATTTTTCCTCACCTAATTCGTAATATCGGCAGTAATTACGTTTGCAGCAAAATGGCATTTACATCTTCAGATAGAGAAAATTTTCTTTTCAAAATAGTTCTTTCTGAATATGTTGCATAATTTGCAGATTTTTAGGAATTTTTTAACTAAAAATGAGTTTGGTGTATCTTTTACGGCAGTTAAACCTCGACGTCATAAATTAAAAAGCGTGTGAAATTTGTATACTCTGCAACACTACTCCATTCGCAATAAGCAATTCTAATAGCTCCAGATTCACAGCTGAGTATTAAAACTTGAAAACCTAAGATAAAGCCTCCATTCTGTTTTAAAGTTTAATTACTTAGTTTCACCAGTTCTTGAGTGTTTTTCAGTACACAGCTTGATGTTTTACACAAGACAGAACCATGGAGGATTTGCAAAGTATCGCTATATTGGATACATGGAAATTAAAATTGGTACAGCTTGGATATTAAATAGTTCTAACACTTTTTAAATAGTTAAAAATTAATGTGGCAAATAAAAATAAATATTTACCAGAATCAGGACATTTCCTAGCGAATATTCAAAAACACAATGGCTATTTTCAAATGACTTCATTTGGGGCAGACGTTATTGAAGAACATGGATATAATCAGTATTTAAGGTAGTCTATGTTGAAGAGAATAAATGCTTATTTTCTGGTTGATTCCTACTTTAAATCCCCCCACTCTCCACCAGCCTAAAAATCGCCGCACTTTGGTGAGCTTCGCAGTCATGAGTCTCTAGGAGTTATGCACAAGTTTTAACGAAGTGAACAAATTAGCGATAAACGCACCATTTAGGGATTTGAAGACACTTAATTATTAAAACTATATTAATTGGCAACCTAAAACTGTAATAATCTATGTATATAAAGGAAGATATCCTGACTGACTGATGATCATCGCCCAGCCAAATCTACCGCAGATATAGACATGAAATTTTAGGAGCTCATAGCTTTTGTGCCCAAGGCGTCATTTAAAAAGCGATTTTTGAAAATTCGAACCCAGACGGCAGTGGCGACCTAAAACGTTCTTTTCATGTTTCCCTTCATATCTCAGGGGGTAAAAGAGATAGCCGTGAAATTCTTGCTTTAAAATATGACTAACAGAAATACCTAAAAGTCATTTTCAGGATATTTTAGAATTCGCACCCAAACGAACGAAAAGGGCCAAAACGTTCTTTTCACATTTCCCTTCATATCTCAGAGGAAAAAAGAGACAGCCATAAAATTTCTTACTTTAAAATGCAACAGCAATACCTAAAAATCATTTTCAGGTTTTTTTAAAATTCGTACCCAAAAGGGGGTAAGGGTCCAAAACGTTCTTTTCACATTTCCCTTCATATATCAGAGGAAAAAAGAGATAATTGTAAAATTCTGGCTTAAAAGTATTGTGAACACAAATGCTTAAAATTATTTTTCAGGGTTCTTTACAATGCACATCAAAACGGGGATAAGGGACGAAAACGTTATTTTCGAATTTGCCATCATATCTCAAAGGGAACTGGAGATAGCCATAAAACTCTTGCTTTAGAATGTAGCAAACACGAATGCCTAACAATAATTTTCAGGGTGTTTTAGAATTCGCACCGAAACAGGTGTAAGGGGCCGAAACGATTTTGACGTTCTTTTCATCTTTCCCTTCATGTAGGTATCAGAGGAAGACGAGATAGCTTAAAATTCTTGCTTAAAAATATAGTGAACACAAATGCCTTAAAATCATTTCCAGGATTTTCTAGAATTCACATCAAAATGAGGATAAGTGTTTTAGCATTGTTTCCAAATTTGCCATCATATCTAAAAGGGAAATAGATAGCCATAAAATTCTTGCTTTAAAATACAGCGCACATGAATGCATAACAATCATTTTCAGAGTTTTTTAAAGTTCATGTCCAAACTGATGTGAGGGGCCAAAAAGTTACTTTCATATTTGTCTACATCAGGGGCGTAGCCAAAGGGGGGTTGGGTTAGGGGGTCATAACTCCCCCCCCTTGAGAAATTTTTGCCATACAAAATGTATATTCTTCACTACATTATCACACACACGCATACATATATATGAGTTGTTGTAGTCGTAACCCCCCCCCCCCCCCCATGAAAATTTTCTGCCTACGCCCCTGGTCTACATACATCGAAGGGAAATGAACATAGCCATAAAAATCTTGCACTAAAATGAAACAAACACTAATTCATAAAAATCTTTTTCAAGGTTTTTTAAAAATTGATCTTAATAAAGGATAGTTGACAAAAAAGTGTTTCTCACGTATTTTTTTAGCTCTTGAGTGCTGTTAATTCCAGACAAAGGTTTCTGTCTATCTAGTGAAAGGGCGAATCATGTTTCAAGGGTTGCCAGATTAAATGTTTCCAAGGTTAGCCATTTTTGGTGATTTATCGCGAAGTTTGACATAAAAGAAATGAGTCCTCGAAATGATATGTTCTAACTTTGTCAAGTGCTCCACCAGTGGCCGAGCGCTTAGGATGCTGAACTGGGAGACTGAAGGTGCCTGGTTCAAAACAAAATCGTGTCCGCCAACCTAACCATTTGGAGTTTCCGTGGTTTCCTTCGAAACTTAGCATAATTACGGGTTAGCACCCATTAGCAAGACTCCCATGTCGGGGCACCTGACCCCCCGGCCTAGAGTCAACGTTTAGCTAATTGGCCATAATCCCACAACACAACCATCTTTGTCAAGAAATTGCCTAACCCTACTGTTTATTTAATTGGAATATTGGTGTCTATATTCGTGTAAATAAAGGTGAAAGTATAGTTAGAATATTTCTGGCAGGGATTTTAAAACAGTTTTAATAGACGAGTTTAACATAGATTTTAATTTTGAAGAACAAGACAAATACGCGGGGAATATGATGCACATTCCAAACAGTATTTTAAAAAATCAAGTATGGTTAGAATATGGCTGATGAATAATGTAAAACAGATTTTGTAGCAATTAAATATATAACCAAAGTTTTAACCACGTTTAATATATATTTATTAATTTTCCATTTGTAATTGTTGGTTTATCAATATCCATTCTGCGTGAAGAACGGGTGCTTCAGCTAGTTTTATCATAAAATAGATTAAGCTGAGTTCTTTTATTCAAATGTTTAACTGAATTCAATACGTCATAAATATTAATGCACAAGCTTTTCACAGCCTTTTTTTTTCAAGCGAGGAAAACTTTTTTAATTGAATGCTCGGCAAGTCATACTTACTTTTCTTTGCATCAAAGCATGTTTGTCCTACATTTTAAAAAAGTATGAGAGAAAAACAGTATATATTTATTTATTTATTATTATTATTATTTTTTTTTGTCTTGTTTGGAAATCTAAGTAAACTTTAAGTTTCTTTTACTAATTTTAATTGTTCATCATTCATTTACTCATCTTTTTCTCATCAGATATTTAGAATCATGGATTGACCAATTGGTCAATTTATCTAACAATTTATTTTCTTGGTATCTGAAAGCTGTTTTACTTAAAAATGGTACATTTCTAATCTAGCACATGTGCTATACATGCAGGGTTGTTATGATTTTGCCCAACCCGAGTAGGTTTTTTTTGAAAAAGCCCACTTGAAAAAACCCAACTGAGTTTTTTCAAAATTTCAACTTTAATTACCTATATAATACATCTCTTAACCCCTTAACCGTCGTATTATTTTCAAGAAAACTGTCATAAAAGTGCTTATTTCTTTTATTCCAGAAAATTGTATAAAACAAGTGCATATATAGTATATTTATTCATTTTAAGGTTTTGGACATTTTAAGCACTAGAGAAAAAAAAATAATTTTTAGGAAAAGCCAACATTCAGGGTCATTGTGACTGAATGTGTGTTTTGTAGTAAGCAGGGAATCATTAAAAATATATGTTTAAACACTAGAAATTTTATTAAACTTACTACGTAAAATAAGTAAACATTTCTAAAATTTTCTTTGAACATAAAAAAAAAAAAAAAGTAAGCTAAGATTGCATAATGCATATCACAAATACACGTGTGTTTGAGTACTGCTACCATGTATTTAAAAATAAACTATCTCCGAATTAAGTTAAAAATACTCTGGTATTGTCATCTGTTGTGTAAAATTATATATTACAAAAAAAATCCGTGCATCAGAATTGGAACGCTCTTATCTTTCTGGCGCATTTTTTTGAACAGTATTGCCCGGAAATTTGACGGGCACGAGAAATAGAGGGAGAAAGCTTAGCCCGTGATTTTGACGGGAGCGAAGATTAAGGGGTTAATATTAGTACACCACTTGTAAAGTTTATAAACAGCTTTCTACCTCCCCCCACACCACCACTACCTAAGGGAAAAAAAATCAGAAAGACTTCACATAGGCATAAAAACTTTCTAGAGTAAATTTTTATACCTATCTGTATTAAAGGATTTTTTAACCATAAAATCATTAATTTAAAAGGTTCTAATTAAGCACCAGTATATCACTGTTAAAATTATTACTAATAGTCAATTTATCTAAGAGCAGACCATGATTGGGGTTGCTATTGTTATTGTATTATACATTTTTTCATGTATGATTAATAATTATAATTAGTTATTACTATTAATTTAACCATTTTTATTTATAATTAATTTTTGCAATCAATTAGTTGCTTTAAGTTGTATTTAGTAATAAGCAAATTTTTTTCAAATATTCTGAAACCCCTCCCTTCTTCTGAAAAAAAACCTGAAAAGCCCAGTGGGTTGGTTTTTTTCTGAAAAAACCCGGGTTTTAACAACCCTGCATGGGGGGGGGAGAGTTATCAAAATTGCAAAATTTGACAGTGAAATAGAAGTAATATTTTTCTTTTCTGCATTCGCAGATGAGGGTCTGAATGGCGCTGTATTTTTAGAACTAGATAATGAGGACTTGAGACATGCAGCAATTAAATAAGGATCAAGAGAAAAAAAATCCTAAAAATAATTACAAGTGAAGTGCAAAGGAGAATTTGCACAAAGATCACAGTTTGGTGAGTGAGTGAATAAATGTTACTACTGTTGACTGCTGTGTCTGACTATTTTTAAATATATTGTTTTGCTGTGCTTTACTTTTTCAAGAAGAAGCACACACAGAAAGAATTAATATTAAAAATCTTATCAAAGAAAAGTATAAATTATTTATTTAATAACCTATAAAGGTGCTATCACACGAGAGCTCTACGCACTGCAAAATGCACGTACAACACTTTTGTACTGCAGTTTTGCCCTTCAGTCAGGCGAAAACCGTTGTGTGATAGTTTTACCCTTGACACCGGACTGTTTCGAACAATGTTGAAAAATGTTTGGTATGAATGGCGAAATCAGCCAATCAGAGCTCTAGACACTGTCCACACCTTCATTCAAGATGGCGACCTCCATGCCTGCAATGTGGACGGCGGAAATAGAAGCCGATTTTATTTCCGAAGTGCAAATCAAAAACCATTATAAACTTTTTTACTGTATTTACTTAAAAATGAACCTTCGAATTCCACTGTCAATGTCAATGTTCGAATGCACGGGGCGCGACAGGACGAGTGTTTTTTGTGACAAAATCAGCGATGACGTAATAATTGTTTTGTCACGAAATGAGCGATAACGTCGCCAAATCGGCAACCCCGTGCCAATCCACCAGATCGTTTTCTTGCCTTGCAATACAACCCTATACCTTGCTTTTGACAAGAAAATGAAAGCCGAAAGAGTTGTACGAGCATTTTGAAGGGCGAAAATGCGTCGTCTGATAACGGCTTTACATTTATAAATTGGACAATTGTAAAGCAATAATGTAAAAAAAAAGAAAAAAAATTGAATTGCCAAATAAGGAAGCTTGACAATTAATTGTTTAAAACTATATAGTACTTTACTATTGTATTCAACTATATAGTACTAACAACTAAAGTTGTAGTTCGAAGAAACAAAATCTTCCTCACAGTCTTAGTACACAAATTAATTGCAACAGAGGCTCGAAAAAATTCAGCATCATTTTTTCTGAGGAGTACTACCCACTGTGATAAACAAAACAACTGTGCCTTTTATAAAACTTTCACAAAATGTTCTTCAATATGGAAATTGCATAGCAGAAATTTTGAAGAGTCACACATCCTGCTAAATTTTTGATTTTTAAGAATTTTTTCTGAAAGTTTCGCTACTGATACAGGTTTATTGTTTATCACAGTGTCTAGTACAGCTTGTAAAGAGACATTCTAAAAATTTTCAAATGCATGTCATTATTAGTTTTTTTTGTATTTGTATACCAAAATTGAGTGATTTTTTTCTAGCTACACTGTTAAGTATCCCCCTCCCTCTCTCTTTCTTTCCTCAGGAGATGGATGGGGAATACGTGTTAGACAAAGGTATTAATAAATGATAAAAAGCAAAATATATGTGTAATTTTGAGTAACAACAACACATTCTTGAGTGATGTGTATACATCATCATTAAAAGTTGATCTAGTACTGTATGTCTGCCAGTTCTTCAAATGTTCAACATTTATCAGAATATGCTGAAGATTCCTTTGGCCATCTGATGCAATATGCATTAAGGTCAGGATTTAAAAAAGCAATTGTCCATAACTGAAGCAGAAAATTCAGCTGATCTCTCAAAATTGAAATTTCAGCAATTTTTGCAAATGTAAGGTAATTATTGCAATTATAGTCATGGCAAATGAAAACAATGTGCTGGTACTCTGTGCCACAATACATAGCTTCTGACGTTAACTTTAGTAATGTATCAAGGCCACTTTTAATATTCCATGCATTGCAGTGTGCTAACTGGTGAGCATTGGCCAAGCTTTTTGCGATATTTTTAAAATTGCAATTAATGGGCACGTTCGAGAATTCATCGGTTGTGCACCAGTAACACCGGTGCACGACCAGAGCGTTCGAAAAGGCGGAGCTCTAGAAGTAACCGTGTTCGAAAACGTTTCGGTCATGTAGCGGTTGTCTGCTCTACATGACCAGAGCGCAACCAGAATGACCCTACTAGCGAGGTGGGTTATTCCGGTTATTAGCGTAGTGTTGCCAGCGTTTATTTTTGTTTTCTCGGCTTAGAATCCGATGTGATGAGGATGACCGAAACCGGTTGACAACCGTGACATCGTTTAACCAAAGAATGACCGCAACCGGTAGCACCGGTGCATAACCAACCGGTGAATTCTCAAACGGGCCCTATATTTGCCCTTTGTTTGAAGAAATTATGCTTAGCTTCATATCGCATGCACTACATACGTACTAAAGGTCCAAAACTGTATCATGCAGTCTGCATAGTATAGCATATGATAATACTTATTAATCAAATTTACATCTGGAAAGAAGTCTTTAAATTTTTGATGATGTTCTATGCACAATTCATGTAAATAGCATGCCATACCATGAGTAACTGCTGGTGCAAACACTTATCTCCATGATACGCAGAAGTAATTGTAGCAAGTATAAATACTCATTCATTTGAACTTTGTCAAACAAGATAAAAGGCATAACACCACATCTGAACAGCTGTCTGCTTCAAATTGTGATATTTAATGTTTTGCATAGCAGCTCTTGTGAAATTACAAGATGGTTTATTTTTTTGCTCTGCTAGACCCTATCTGAATGAATGAATCCATCTGTTCAAAATGAGTATGTTTAGCCCATCAGTAGGTTCAACAAAAAGCAGTTGATTTAAAATTAACTTTAATTCCATTGGGCAGACTCCTTCAAGTAAATCGGGCATAGCATCGAAGCAGTAATTTTCAGTTACGTGAAAAAAAAAAACGCGACTGGTGTAATATGGAATATTCTTTAACACCTGTAGATGTATCATTCTGAGAGCTCAACTGGATATGCTGGTCATGCAGTGATCTGTTTCCCTTTAAAAACTTACTCACAATTCAGTCTGCATTTCAGTTCTGTTGATAAGACAAAATTGACAAAAATGTCCAGCGGAAGGGCTTAATAATCCAAACAGTCCATGTATCGCTAGACTGTAACCACGAACTATAGCAATAGATGCTCAAAAAACTATGTTTTTATCATTAATTCTGACTATAAGACTGTGATGGAGATCACATATCTAATTTACTAATCATTTAATTTGGCTTTCTTTAATGTAATCTATCCAAATTCAAGAATTCTAAATCACTTCTGTTTTCACTTTTCTGCCATTTCGGCTTTTAAATCTGTATGTTTGTTTTACCCCGTATGCACTATTCTTACTTGTTCATTCGTCTCTTCAGACCAGTGTGCTAAAAATAGATTATATTTGCGTCCGTTTGCAAAATCAACAGCCTTTTTGATTTCCCTCTTGGCATCCTGCTGGCGTAAGTTATTTATTTGTTCCCTGCGACGTCTTTAAAATTATTTGCTCGCGATTACGTCATTGTAATTTTATTGGATTAACTGTTAGGGTTGCTCTGGAATTGGCGTTATCGATTTCAGCCAAGTGTTTGTTCTCGCAAATGTGTAATTCTGTGCTGGTGTAATTTTTAATTCATTCCACCTTAATTTCACTGTCTATATAGGACGTATTTTTTATTTCGCTGAGCCACCACCATCCGTTGTAATAAGTTTGTTTCAATAGCATCTTTTCAATAAAATAGTTTTAAGTATTTAACGTCTTTTTATTATATTGCAACTAAGTGTATTCGAACCTGGATTTTTATGTGTCACAATGCAACTTAATAATTTAAAACAGCCTAACTAAATAACTTCTTTACAAACACCCTTCTCAGATTCCAATCATTTCAGATCATCCATGAAAGGTTGTAACACCGATGCAAATCCATACAATCTTAGATCCTGCGAATGACAAAGTGTCAATAAAAAAATATTTGTTAATGCTGAATTGTATTTTAATGGAAAGTTTAGAATCATAAAATAAAAGGTTCCTAGTACGTGGATTTTAGTTTTAGATTCTAAAGGATTGCATGTTTCCACAACATCTTAATAAAGTTGAAGTTGAAATGCCTCTGGATGAGTTTGGAAAAAGAGGATGAATTCTAAAAATATCACCATCGGAATAATTTCGCTGAATGTCCCTGCCAGGTGCAACCTTATCTTGCACAATGAAGTTGTATACAAGATCATTTTTTACAAAAGACTTAAATGTTTCGATGATGGGTATATATTGACAGGTAACTGGAACCATTTTTGTATCATATGTCTGATTGACAGAATTAAACACTTTGTCTGCCCTATTGCCAAGTAAAATTTCTTTCGGTTGTATTAAATTGAATTTTTTTAAATAATATTTCAATTGTTGTTTCTTTGTTTTCAGGGCCATCAAAAAGATTCAGAAGTAATTTGAATTTTTGAAAAAGATTAATACAATCATCAGAATTAGTATTAATGTCTTTCTGCCTCAAAAATGTATTAACTTCTTTTAAATTATATACTGCTGATGTTATTAAACTGCCAGTTGCTTCAACAATAACTTCAGCAACAGAAAAAGCAATGTTGCTTTTACCTTGCAAATTAATTAAAAATTTTGCAGCAGTGTTTTGAATATCTTCCTGTTTTATTTCTTGTATGGAATTTGTTGAAGTTGATGGCACACTGGAACTGATGGTAATGATGGTAGTGATTGAGAACATACAACAATACTTGTTTTAGGAGAATTTTTTGTTTAGGTTTTTCTGTGATGTTTCAATAAATGTCGCCTGATACTTTTAAATAAACAGTAAGATTGCAGACAATTATCTTCAGTACATACAAATTCTTCTGTGCTGTCTGGTCTCCCAGTTAATTTCATATTATGATTTCTGAGATAATGTCTGCCTAACTTACAAATGCTATCTGCGGCAACTTTTTGGTACTTGAAACAGATTTATCCAAGCATTTTGTAAATAAGGTATAGATGTCACTGTCAATGGATGCATTAATTGAGCAGCATATAATGCACAACCTAAAATCAAAAATTTTTAAAAATCATATTGCTCATAAAATAAAAATATTTTGTGCACACCGAAGTAGTTTGACGTAGGAGAAATCAGTGTGGGTACAGCATTTTTTGAAAGGAAAAAAATGTTTGACAAAAAATTACGTACGATAAAATGTCGTAATATTTTTTGATTTTAAAAAAAGCTATTTGATCCAGAGGGTGCTGTATATGCAATACACCCAAGCTACAGCTTCACTGGGGGGCCCCAAATCAAAAGTAGCTTTATATTTTTTATTCTTGATAAAGGAAGAACTTTCAAAAATTTCTTCAAATTATGAGCTGATTACTAGTATTAATACAGAATATTTATTTAATCATTAATTATTGAAATGTTACTTTATTTTAATGCTTTCATAACTAACTGAACTACTCTGAAGCTATTAACATTTTTAAGGGACTCCAGAACACAGATGTCTATAATTTCTCAAAACTATGGGGGAATTTAACCTTCCTACCTGTTGAAAAAAAGTTACGTTTTACCTGGATGGGTCTAATCGACCCAGTTCGTATAGATTTACTCAAGTCTTTTACAATAGTTCCCGTTTGGCTCATTTTGGATGCTATTATTAGTTAATGATTAAGTATGTATATTTTACCTCATTTATACCTCTTTTTTACTGTTTCTCCCCCCCTCTCCCCCAGTTCGACCGATTCCTTGATTGCATATGTGGCTTGTTAAAATATTTAAACGCACGAAATAATTACTTACTATTTTACTTATTTCTACATATTTTACTTACATATGAAATATTATTGCACATTACAATATTTACATATTAATACAATATTACAATATTGTCAAGAGCATGCAATACACAAGTATTTGCATGCTCTTGACAAAGATATGACTGACAAGATCCACATCTTGTCTGAGTTTTTTTATCTTTCTTAGGGCCGCATTCTTTGCATCTTCCTCGTTTAGGTGTTTTCAAATTATCTGTATGACCTTCTTTTACAGCTAGTAACTTCTTTTTTATAGCTACCAACACATTTTGTTTTTTCCCGGCGATTTCTTTGAGAGTCTGTCAGCTGTTTTTCGATTTCTTTCAGAAAAAGTCGTCTTTTGAAAAGTTTGCGTTCATTATACGACGGATTTACGTGCATGAAAACAACAAAAGCATTAATTGCAGCTAGATCAATCATTTTATAAACAAACAAACCGGCCACCTCCTTGTTTCTCTCTTACATGTATAGGTGGAAGCTTGTTTATCTGTTGTGTCCACTCCACCTTTAGTTTCATTATAAGATTAAATCTGGTTTCTTTTCATTTTTCTGTGACACTTTTGCGTCCTGATGCATAGTGCAAAGAAGAATCACTGACTTATTTCTTTTTGGAACACACGGTACCAGAGTCATATCCTATTCAAATCCGAACACTGAGGAGAATACAGCCCTATCAGATGATACTTGAAATTCAGGACGAATAAACGTTTTATTTTTTCTGAGAGTCCCAAAAAGTGTTAATTTCTCTTTAACAATTCATCTGCAAGATATAATCGGTTTAAAAAATTACCACCGTTATGTTCCGAGCAGTGTCCTCAACTGCCTTTACCAGGCGCAAAACAACATTTATTCCTTGGTTTATATCACGCTCACGATGAAGAGGCTTTCCAGTATACGTTTCAGCGTTGTACCCGTATGCTGTTTTTACATACGACATCAACCATAATTTAATTCCATACTTCCATCTTGGCTTTGTTGGTAAATATTGCCTAAATGAGCACTTACGTCGAAATGGCACGAGCTGTTAATCTATCGTCAAACATTCGTATGGCACAAACATCTTCGGAAATTGTGCAACAAACATCTCAAATAATGATCTTATTGGTGCTAATTTATCAGGGCGTCGCAACTTGTTCTGCTTTCTTTGTTGTCAAACCTAAGGAACTGCCTAATTATTCCAAAGCGTTGTAAAGACATAGTTGCACGAAAAATAGCTCGGCCATGATCTTCGCTGCACAACTCTTTGAGAGATTCTCCTGCTGATTTATAAACACCAGCAAGTTTCACGGCTGTTATTGACTGCTCAGTTGTTCGCTGAATTCCATAACGCGTAGGATCAGGACTCAATTTCATAATGTTGTGTTGTCTATACAGCAAAAAAATAATAAATAAATAATAATAATAAAATTTGTTAGGAATATCAGGATTTTTTAATAAACAAAACATTTTGTAAAAATAAAATGAAAAATAACTATAAATTGAAATTAGATTACTTACCGAACTTAGCATGAAGTAGGAGCGACTTTACACCATTCAGTTTTGTTTCTACTAACAAACGTAGACCGTGGCTGAATTCTTTCTTCAATATCTGTCGTATCTATCTCTTCATCAGAAATATCTTCATTCGATATGTGATCTGATTCATCTGTTTCAACACATTCATCTTCACCTATATCAGATAGATCTGAAAGCTCTTGTAAGAGTTTTCTGATCTCTTCTTCAGAAAGTTTACGTTTGCGATTTGCCAAGTTATTGAACTAAAAAGGAAATGGCTAAGCATACCAGGCAGATAATAGATCATATTTATCCTTCAATATAATCCCGTCATCTATCGACCATACAATAAAATAAAGTCTATTCAAAATATGAATGGGTTTTCCATGTATTTCTACGCAAAATGATAACATGGGTAGATTCGACCCAGACAGGTAAAATGTCACTTTTTTTTCAGGGTGATTAAAAAACACTCTTACGACTCTGAAAAACTCACATATTAAACGAGTGCACATTTTTGAGGAATACATGAAGTTTGAAAGATCTAAATTAAAACCCGTGGAAGATATCGAAAGATCAATTTTAGAAATGGGTCGAATCGACCCAGACAGGGTAGAAAGGTTAAGCAGTAATACTTTTTTAATGCTGGAATAATATTAATTTCACAATATCACAAATATTCTAATTTCAATTCTTACATAGTGTTTCATTGGAAGATCCAGAGGGGGGCATGTGCCTCCCTCCTCCCCCCAGATGAATGAAGTTTACACTATAGAAGATTGATTTGTTTTGTAAATTTAAGTGATTCTATAAGAAAATGTGACAGAAAATACAACACAAGCTTCCAGAATCATCATCATAAACGACGGCATAAATACATATTATTTTCATTAAATTTACACTATAGAACCACGTAAAGGAGATTTTATTTCATTTCAGAATTTTTGGGTAGTTTCGTAAATATGACCAAATATAAATAAAAGTAAAACTTGCCTGATCATGTGTTAGATTTTATACCATTCTCCCGCAAGATGAAACTTAGATTTCTAGAAATGCAGCTTATTATTGCTTTTCAAGGTTTTGTGCGGTTGCATTACTACAAATAAAAGGAATGCTCGTTTTGGGATAAAGTGCGGCCAAAACTAAGTATTCTGCTGAAGCACCGTAAAGTTGTATTTTGAATGTAAATCATTTGTGTTAACCGTAATGCTTATTTAAAATGTATGATCTTTGATAATTATCATTCAGAGTTTCACACTCTATTTTATTTTATGCAGGCCATCGAATAAAGTCTCGCCCAACGAGATTTCTACGTTTAGATTGGATACCTTAGGGGACTCCGCAGAGGTGCAGTTTGTGTCTCCAGAACAGGGTAAGTGAATTACGAACCATTGCCATTACTAATTTTTAAATGCTTTTTATCTAACTATCTGTGCACCAAAATTGTTGTAGGCGCAAACTTTCCGAAATAGTGACATGGAAAAGAAATCGCCAGTCATTGTGAAAGTACTATTGCTGTAAGTCAGGTATGGTCAATCTTTGGAAAGTTGTGGGCCAAACTTTAAAATGTTAGCAATGTCGTGGGCCATATAATTGAGATTTATGATATTTTCAATAGTTTGTATGGGTTCTGATATGTTCATCGGGCCGTATCAAAAGCCTTGGCGGGCTGCATGCGGCCAGCGGGCCGGAAGTTTCCCATATGTGTTCTAACTATAGGCTTTGTGAAGAGTAGAAACCTGTAACCGTATAAAATAACAAAAGCAATAAAATATATGTAAAGTATTCAAAATTAGAAAAAGAAGAATAGTGAATTTTTTTGTTTAAAAAATATATTTCTTTTTAATTAAGGGGGGGGGTGGTTCTATTGGTCAAAACGAAAAATCAGTACCTGAACTCATTTAAATAAATAAATAACTTCGTAGAAAGACAAACCTTTAAAATTATTTTACTGTACACTTTTTTTTCAATATAATAGGTTGCAAAGGGGTACAAATCTTTACAAGTGAAGAAGGGGGACTTTTTAAACCACTTGAAACGTTCCTACTATAATATGTTATTTATAATGTATGTAATTTACAAAGCTATTAATTTCAGCATCTGAACCCTAATTTTTTGTGTTCTTATTTAGGATATTTCTATTGTAGTGCTTATTTAATTAAAAAAAAAAAAAAAAAAAAAAAATCTATAAAAATTTGCATGTACTATAAAATTTGTTATTATTATTATTTTTGTTTGTTTGCAGAATTCCCTAAAATTAAAATTATCTTTGGCGGGACGTTAGGCTCTGACTTCTTAAAGTCTGAAAAGGACATAAGAATTGTTAAGTGAATGCAACCTTTTTATTTGTGTTGTTAGTGATTGTAATTTTTACACAAATATACAACACCCTTATTCCTACCAATAGGAACGACGTTGATATGAACAAATTCCAAGTAAAATGGGGTTGTGGTTCTAAATTAACTTTATAGACATAGAGATGGATCTGGGACGAGTCAAGGCAAAGATTTGCAGCTGTTATTCTAAGCCGAAACTGCCCTATTTCTCATCTCATAAACATGTGTAAGCACAAAAGAAAGGTTGATTTTCTTAAATATCTTTTATAATTGAGTGATGTACTATATCCTTAAAGGAAATTTTCATGCATCCAAACACAGCCTAATTTTCACTAGTTTACTGGTATCCCAAATTATTTTACATGAGAACTGAGTTTAGAATGGAAAAATATATTCCAAAATATGAACCTGAATTATATTTAAAGAAAATTGCATTAGTATAAGTACATGAAAAACGACTCTTGTAATGTTGCAGGAATGATTTAAATATTTTTTTATAACTCCTAAAATACTCGATTTTATTTTCAGAAGGGGGGAGGGGGAACTGTCCACATGGAGTTGGGGGCTTGTACCGCTCGTTGTGGTCCTGCTGATATTGGAACATATTCCGATGTTCTTTCAATCTTTCAAAGAGTAGAAAATTTTGCTTCAATGAAAAATGATAAGTTGTACAAAGAAACAACAAATAGCATTATTATTTTTGAAACATATATTTGCCAAAAAAAAAAACAGGTAATGGAACCGTGTTTACTTGCATAATAGTCACCCTCCCATAATAGTTTCAGCCCTTTTTGGAGTGGTAAAAATCGTCAAAATATTTTCTCACATAAAAGTCTCAGTCGCGAATTTACCTTCATTTATGTCCAACAAAATACTACTACTATAAAAATAAAAATGCCTCTTTTTTGTGTGCAATTGACAAAACCACTATCATTAGCATTTGGTAAGTTAGTAATTTTATTAAAATACCAGTAGCGTTTTAATCTTAGAGTGAACAATATTAAGTACTAGATTTCCCCGCACCTAGACTTTCAACATGAAGGCAAAAAAGTGAGACTATTACCATAGGCGTAGCGAGGGCATGATGTTTGGGAGGGGAGAACTATGAAATATGCCAACTCAAAACTTGGAAATTTTCTAATTAGCCTCAATCAAAGTTGCCTCTTTCAAATCACCTTTGCCATCATTTCTTTTCATTATAACCCTTTCAGCATTTTGATAAAGGGCAAAAATAAAGTTACTTCCACTGTACAACAAATTCAGGCAGTGGCATATTCAGCGCGGGGGGGGGGGGGGTAAATGTTCAAGATTTCTATTTTAGACTCCTATAACTTCCCTGCTGTGGCGCACGAAGGAGGAGATCCAGCGCATAAAGGTGACAGGGAACAAGATAGTGCACAGCATGTGGGCAGCCAAATTTAAGGGCTTCGAAAAAAAATTTTAAAGCATAAGGTTTGTAAAAAAGGGGGCGGTCTGTTTTAATTTGCACGTGACCGGCCAAAGTCAAGTATCAGTTCTGACAACCACCTGAAAATATGTGGAACATAAATTTTTTATCGTGATACCTTTTATAGATTCTTCTGCAATTCAATATAATTGCATGTTTTTCAATTACATTTATATTTTTTTATCTTTAGCAGTTAAGATAAATAAATAAATTAAAACATAACTGAAAAACATGCAATTATATTTGGTAAAGTCATAACCAGGGCGGATCCAGAGAAACCATCTGGGGGGGGGGCTCCGTTTTTCATTAGGATGATACATTGATTTCCCAATACTTTTTCTACCAATGTATAATTAGATATGGCCACAACTAAATAAGCATGTGCTCTGCTGCAAGAACCGTCGAAAGAAAACTCGGAAGGGGGGGGGGACAGAGCTATCGTGCATCCTATACCAATCAAGTTAAGGCGGATGCTCCTGCCACGTGTTTCATGCGTTTCAACGGACGGCGGGACTGATACGCGGAAAAATGTTCCGTTGCTCTCTCCATTGTGTGGGGGGACAGGGTTTTCAGTTTAACACATTAATCTTTTGTTGCTAGATCCCGACGGGTCATTAAAAGTCCTAAATTTCGCCAGAAAAATGTCGCCTTAACCACTGTAGTGACGACAAGACGTGGCTAATCATCAACGACCTTTATTCATGTTGTTGTTCGCGGGCCCTACCCATTAACATATTAGTGTGTACAGACTATAATTGCTTAATGCAATTGAACCCATTTCACAGCCACCGTGCAATATACAGTGTTCACAGCATACATTTTCGCATTTTAGGATGGCATTAAGTTTTCCATATTAAGTAATTCCCATCCTTTTCTGTGAGTAAACCAACCTCAATTGCTATTTACAACTATTATCACTATTACCTGCTATTTACAATTTGAGCTTTCTTTTTCAAAACCAGACTAGCTATATATTGCCAGGTACTCACTTTGTCTGATATCTTAGAATATGTTTTACTTTTAAAATGAGGATTTGTACCCATACGTCTGGGTGGTGTGGACAATTTATGAGAGCAGTTGAAAGAATGAAAGCTGTACAAATTGCGGAGGGTTGGATTGTTCGTCTATGCTTCAGCATCACTTAAGGCCGATGTTGATTGCCGCTGCGTCTAACGTGACTGCAGTGGGTAAGAGGGCATTCACGTCGCGAATTTTACGACTTTTTAATGGCAATTCAGAAGTGTACTGATAAAAGATTTCTGCACTAAACCGCAAACTCCGTCCCTTAAAAAATGGAGAGAGCAACGGAAGATTTTTCCCCCCCGTATCAGTGTGCCGTCGTCCATTCAAATACGGTGACTAAAGTGACCACCTTGGTAAAGAGATCGCTCCTCCTTCTGTTTAAAAATAAAAGCTCTATCATTTTTGTAAATAGAGAAATTATATTTAGTCCACAAGGATTCAATAAGTATTGGTGTAAATATTCTTGGTATATGTATATATATATATATATATATATATATATATATATATATATAGTTGGCTCTGTGTTTAACGACTTTCAAGGAACCGTGAAAATGTGAAAAATCGTCCTTAAATAGAGATCTTCCATAAACAGAATTTGTAAAAGAATAACATTTCCCTATACACTTTGGAAGGTGCCTGGTTCAAAACCAGTTCGCGTCCGCCGACCTACTGTTCAGAGTTTTCCGTGCTTTCCTGCGAAACTTAGAGAAAATAAGGGTTAGGACCTCTTAGAAAGACCCCCACGGAATGCATCCCACCCATCGGCTTAGATTCCATGTGCAGATAATTGGACGTAATCCTACAGCACCAACACCAACCTTTTACACTTTACATTCTTAGGACTGTGAATATTTTTCTTGATACAGTGGCGTGTTTAAAGATGTTACTTTTATTATCATTTTATTATCCACAAAAAATTATTTTAAGTTACCTTTAAAAAAGGTAGTAAAAACAAGCAATACAATAAAATTAGGTTTCAAGAAAATCAAAATGAGTCAGTTGTTTCATTTTTCGCCTTCCCGTTATTCTTTCTTCCAGATTTTCTAAAATGTGAAATGCGTCAGCTTCCATTTTATGAATTTTTCTAGCTAACCAGCAGATGCCTGAAAATTTTGCATTCCAAATTTTTCTGCCAGAATAAGAGCCCTGCAGTAATTGCTTGATTTTATTTTGGTAATACGAACAATTATCTACATGAGAGATCTAGACCGAGTACGGGGTGCCCTACGTGGGGGTTTTTTCTAAGGGGTCTTAATCCATACTGATGAGAAGTTTCGAAGAAAACTGCGTAAGACTTCGAACGACTAGATTGACGGACGTGACCTGAGTTTGAACCAGGCACTTTCTTCTCACAGTTGCGAGCGCTATGAGCTCAGCCACTCGTCGGGCCTCCAGAAATTGGAGTTATGTGTTACTTGATGTTATGTGGCAAGCCTATACTAGAGGCATCTGCATTCTGGGGCGGTTGCCTTTTTTCAGTGGTTCTAACGCGTATTCACGTTAAATCTGGAGAAAACCATCTGGAAAAACTCCAGATAGTTAGTTTGACAGCCGCGCGGTTGGCCCAAACGTGGGACCTTCACACTTCAGCCGCCTGTCATGTCGAGTGTCTTATCCACTCGGCCATGGTGGGCCCATGGATAAGTCCGGCCATGGTGGGGCCCGAGCATCCATCATAGAATGATGGATGCTCTTGCTTCTTGCAACCATTTGCATGCAGAAGTGCCTTGGCAAACTCTTACAATCGGCCACATTGACTATTCGGCCGTTTGGATTTGGATCCCGAACTAAATTTTTGTGCTGTTTCGAGAATTTTCTCTTTGCTTCTAAAATACCTTTGAGAATACACTCAGGCAGTTGAGATTGCCTTGCGAATTGCACTTTTGACATTCCTTGCACATTTTTTCCACATTTAAAAAATTTGTCCCCTGTTCCTGTAGCGTAAGATGAAAAAAAAAATCGTTTTTAAACAGAAACGACGTCATCTTTGAATAGAAATTTTTTTATGTTGAAGTTGCTGGGACTTGGAAATATCGTCTTTGGAAAGAGATCGTCGTTAAACAGAGAGTCAACTGTATATACAGTGCTACTTTTTTAAATTTCAGTTGATGTGAAAATTTACAATTTTTTTAAAACTTCCCTAACCATAGTATATTTCTAGCTCTGGGGGGGTCAAGCCCCCCCCCCCCCCCAACGTGGATCTGCCACTGGTCATAACGTATCAAACTGTCAAAAATTACTTGCTGATTTATTGAATTCGCTGACAAATGTATAAAAGTGAAAGAAGTGCTGCTTCATGTTCCAAATCATTGAAATTTGTCTTTTCCATCACACTTAAAAATGATTATTTTTCGTTTGACAGTGTTTTGTTTAATCCTCCAATGTCTTAAGAGTAATAATTGACCCAACTTTTTAACTTAATATTTTTAATGTTACTAATTTTTTTACTAGCTACAGACTACCTAATAGAAGACATGAACCGAAATTAATTTTTTTTTTTGTGCTTCAAAAATATCTATCTGGCAACAAATAGCACTAAAGAGAGATGCTTTTTTTTCTCTCTATCCAAAATGTAGTTTTAGCTGATACAACCTGATCTTTTAAAATTTAGTTTTTTAATCGAAAACAAGTCTCCTGATTTTTCACCTTGCCAGGTTGGCAACTCTGCGTAATGAGCGTGCTTCAGCAAATTGCTTGTTTTAAGCTTTGAATGTGGTGTGATAACTCTTCATGTTTATATTCATTATTACTTTTGAGGTTGGGGTTTATTTTAAAAGCACTCAGCGTTTCCTGAGCTTGCCAATTACTCGTCTTTAGAAGAAATATTTAAAAAGGTTAGAAGACAATAACTTACTATCGCATGTTTAGAATGCTGTAGAAAGTTCTTTTTTTTTAAATATTGGATTTTAAAAATCTGTTTTCACTATTTTCCAGTTCGCTAATTTCGATTTAAAGTACGTGCTCAGGCAAGCATGGGATTATTTCTCTATTTTTATTTTCATATGTATTTTACATTTACAAGTAGTTCAGCAATTCAATTTTTTCTTCCATTAAAAAGCAGTGACGAATCTAAGGGTCGTTTCACACTTGAACCAAAATCTGCCGAGTTGTTAAAGAGTTTAATCTACCATTGAACCTAGGTTTAACCTGTTCGGAGAAGCAGAACCTGTTCTAAACCGTTGGCCGTCCACGTGAAAATTAAAAATTGGGTGCCTCTTTTTACAAACATTATGATTTAATTTTTCCCCCGCCACCCTTAAACTTGACCGCACGAGTGCTGTGCACCATCATGCTCACGCTGGGATCGGTCCTGCGGAGAAGACTCCCTTTCTAGCATCGCTTTGTTTTCTACCTAAAAATAAATATCTCCCCTCTAGTGTTCGTCTATGAAGGGTCAGGAGACAAAATTAGACAGTTATGACTATTTTTCGGTTTTATTGGCAAGTTTGAAAGCGATTCCACACATAAGAAAATACCGCAAAAACCTGATTATAGCTTCCCCCTCACTTAACTTAAAATCGGTTATTTTGAGGAGGGGGGGTTATAATTGGGATTAATAAAAAATTGTTTTTCTTTTGCTATTAATGCTTCAAGTTTATGCAAATTTTTGCTTAATTTACGCCAATTCTGTTGAATCTCACGCAAAAAAATACACACATAGTAGTTTTATATATGCAAAAAAGCTGATTTTTTAAAAAATCAGTGCATTTTTGCAACTGTTTAAACGGCAGCGGAACAAAATAGAAGGTTCTACCATGATTCTACAAAGAATCCTCTTTTTATTTCATTCATTTGTTTTGACAGCAGCCAGCGAGGAAGTGTTGCCGCCGCATGACAGAAAGTCCGGCACGCCGAAGGCAGAGTTCCGAATTCCTCTGTTCCTCCTGCTTCAAGACCTCAGGGTGGGGGATATTCGCCGCGCCGTTTGGATTTGTTGGCGCGTCAGAGAACTCATTTCAGTGGCCGTCTGAGAAACACACTTTATTTGCTTCTGCGAGGAGGGGGGGGGGGTATTTTTGACAGCGAAAATCAAGATCATTCAACGTTGAGGAGGGGAGCGCGTATTTTATGGTAATTAAAAAATATATTCTTAACAGGGCAACGGAAAATCCCGGTAAATCATTATCTATGACTTGGCGCCTAGATGTGAATTAACTGGTGGCCAAACAAAATAATTTATTCGCCGACTGGCGACCGGGAATCTTCAGCTCTATTCCCAATACCTTAATGTTTTTTTTATGGTAGATCATTAAAAGATTTTTTAATAATACTACTGCTAATTATTATATCTTGCAGCTTTTTAACATCATATACCGCATAATATGAAACATGGTGCGGTGCGGTATGGTATAGTTTTATTTAAAATTTTTGCAAGTAAATATGGTATAGTTTTATTAAAAATTTTTGGAAATTGTTCAATATACTTTATTTCTTTTTTACACTTGGATACAAAAAACCAGGCATAGCACGATTACCCCTCTAATAGTCAATGGCTAATGCATTGCTGTCTGCTTACTTTCTGTTGTGAACGCTAATAAACGTACACATAAATAATATCGATCAATCAACTAATTACATATTTATGCAGATTTTACTTTCAAACTTTTACTAAAGCCTTTGCACCTGAAGAATAAGAACTCAAATTGTACATTAATCAAAATAATGTAGCCATGAGTGAACTTGTCAATGTCTTATTGTTATAAGAAGCTTTTTTTACACCATACAAATCATCAGCATTATAATAAATACACCACAATAAGAAATAGGACAGTAATCTGGTGCCTAATCATATCTTTTGTGATAGTATGCACAGCCCCGGGTTTCTCCTGTAGAATTTTCTTTTTAAATGAGGAGGGGTCACTGGGACTGACAGGAAACAGCAAATGAAAAATCTTGTCCAAACTTTACTGCATTCGTTAATAGCCAAATATGGAGGGGGGGGGGGGGGTGCATTGGGAAGAGAAAAGCCAAATACAGTGTAACCCTGGTATTTCAAAATCCTTGAATACTCAATTTTTTTCGGTGTCACTTCGACTTAGAGATATTGACGTTTTACTATACTTGAAAGAAAGAAAGAGAGGGTCGGAACGATACATATTTTCAAAAAACACATATTTTGCTGTCATCTTACATCCATAGGATACCACAAACCTTGAGAATTCCCTTTCAGTTTGGCCAAGTCTGAATTCTCTGACCGCCCTCCCACCATTTACTATGCTATTCTTTTTATATGGTCTAGATATGATCCTAGAAAAAAATCCTGCTTGTCTCAATCTGAAAGAGAAGAAAATGATAGTAGAAAAATCTATAAAAATAATAAGATTCTGAAGTTTGAGTCCAAAAAACATTTTTTTCCTCCAACTGAAACATAGTTTTACCTAGTGAAGAATAGGATTTTGCCAACTGGGATATAGTTTTGGGAGGGGATACTACCCCCTCCCCTGTCCCCTCCCTTAGTGATGCCCCTGACTATTACGCAAGTAAACATTGGGTAATAACAGATTTTTAAATGTAAATTAAAATAAATAAGACTGAGCGAATCAAATAACGCATTTGTGTCTCTGTTATTAATGTAGTTTATTTTGAATGTTTTAAATATTAAACCTCTAAAAAACAACTATCTCCTAAAGAAGGCTAGCTTTGGATTACATATATAATGGTCTCGCGTACTGGTAGGTTTACTACATATGTAACACGAATAACTCTTAGATAACCTTAAAAAGTTGTAAGACCAAGTCACCTCATCTTGCTTCTGTAGCTTTACCTTAAAGCAATACAAGCCCAATCATCAGCATTACACACAAAGGCATAAATGCATTTTCTTTACATTAGTAGGATGTAGAACCCCCTGGAATAGGTTTTATTTCATTTTTGAATCATCGCATAGTTTTTTAATTATAACCAAATATAAATAAAATTGAAACTTGCTTGACCATTCTGTACTATTCTTCTGCTAGATGAAACTTAAATTTCTAGAAAGGCAGCTTATTATTGTTTTTGAAGATGCAGTAATGCATTTTATTTTGTGATGTAAACAAGGCATAAGGAATGCACTCAGCAAATTAAAGCAGTACTCGTTGTGGGATAAAGTATGTGCAAAAATATGTATTTCTATGATCCTCGTAAAGTTGTTGTTGTTGTTATTTCGGCTAATGCCCTCTGACAACTGCATGCAGTGTCAGATCCTCCCAGATAGGGAGGCGATGGGCGTCTTCCATTTTTAGTGGTCCCCAGTGGGAGGAAATCTAACTTTAGCCCGGGGTCCCCTAATTTTGAACCAATTTCAAAAGAGGGATCAACCCTCTGAAACCGGCACCACCAGAGGTAGAGCTAAATTTGGAGGACATTGGATTCACGATAGATTTTACATGCACCAGCATGTAAAGTTGTATTTTGAATGTTAATCATTTATACTAACCATAATTCTAATTTGAAAGTTATGATAGCTGCTAGGTATATCACTCAATGTTTCAAACAAGGTTTTCTTTTATGTAGTCAGTGGGCCTTGTAAAGTTCTATGTAGCCTGTTTTTTTTTTTTTTTTTACTGTTTATAAACTTTGTGTATAATCATAACTTAATAATTTATAGATCGTCCACTACGAATTGCACATAGATTCGTCTCCGACGACGTTGATGACTACAACATTTGGAGACTACTGAAGTGCAGTAGTGTAAAAAAACAAGATCTTGCAGTTAGTGACGGGAAATCCCGAAAAGGGTAAGTGGATCATGAACCATTACCATTTTTTAAGCGTTTTTACTTTACTCTCTGTGCTCTGCACGCTCCAGGGCTCATGCGCGCTCGCATTTTACACGTGAATCGGTATTTTTTATTTTATTTTAATTTTTTTAACTGGCTCTCAATTTTTTTGAACTGCGAGTCAAAGCTTGACTCGCAAAATTTCGGTCCATTTTAATATTAATAAAAATTCATGAAAATTGTCATTTCACAAAGATGGCACCCACAAGTTGTACAGTGAGAGGTACGAAAAGTGCTGCGTCTGCAATATTTTATACATTTTGACTTTCAAAAGTTGGCAAACCTGCAAGGCTATTCTGTTTGCTCCATACACAACGACAATGCTTGTTTAAAGTACCGTTCTTCAGGGTTTATGTTTAAGATTTGTATGTTCTTAACCCAAACACTTGTGAATCTCCTCTTACTAGCTTTGATGTTTATATTTAGGAGTAAAATTAACTAAAGGATAAAATAAATAAAATGTACATTTTTAATGCTATATTAAAAAAAAAACCTTTTTTTACTTTTCTAAACCTTTTTTTTTTTTTTTTTTTTACTTTTTAAAAACTTTGACTATGCTTTCTTTCCTTGTGGTATATATTTTATTTAAAAATCTATAAATGTTCATGTGTATAACATAATTTTTTTTTTCATTTCCCTGCAGAGAACATGATAATCACACAGGAGAGTTCTGACAAGGACACAAGAGTGGGTAAGTTAATGCATTTACTTTATTAATATAACCTTTTTTTTGTGTTATTGTTAAATATTTAAGTTTCTTTAGAAATGTACAATACCCTTATCCCTACCAATAGGAAGGAGGGTTATGCACACAAATTCCAAATAAAAGGGTGTGGTTCTTTCTAATTGATTTTTAATAGAAATGGAGAAGGATGCGAGACGGGTTATTTTGTTCAAACTGCTCTATTTATCATCTTGCAGATATCTGCACGCACAAAAGGAAGACACCCTTTTGAATTTGGCAGATATTCCTTACAATCGTGTGTTGTACTGTACTCTTTTCCTAAAAAGAATTTTGAAGCATCTAAACACAGTCCAATTTTTTGTAGTTTACTGGTAACTCCAAGTTTTTCGTGATAATTGAGTTTAGAACGAAAAAAGAAACCTTCTATAATACAAACCTGGATTATTTTCGAAGAAACGTGACTTAGTTTGAGCTCATGAAAAACAACTCTTCTGGTGTTAAAGAAATATTTTTTAAACTTGTTTCATAACTTAACTAGTAAAATACTCTGACACTTTATTTTAAGAAAGAAAAAATTTAACTTAAGGACTGTTTTAGAATATAGTTTTGCTTGTTAACCATGAGATACTAAATCATATTTGAAAAGATCATGAATGCAAAAGCATAAATTTTATCGTCATTGGAATCAGCACACATCAAAAGTTCAGAATTGCATAAAATATACATTTATTGTGAGATATGTTTCTCAAGTTGGGGGAGGGGTAGATTCGCACTTGTCCCGTTTTCGATTAAATTCATAGGTTCTTGAAAACATTCAAGAATTATATGATGATTATATTTTGAATAACATAAACTAGTATTCATTTCTTTTATTGGTATATACCAATGGAACTCTGGACTCCTGTCTATGGGTCCAGGAAGCAAAATTGAATACAAAAAATGTCTGGCTATCACAAGGTGAATTAAAAAAAATATAAGCAACTTTACTATAAACAACATTGACAAACTCTTTTGAAAGAAAGTATTGGCTTCCAAAGTGTGAAATTTCATTCAGTGCTGAAGCTTTAGTACTCCATGCTGGAAAAACTAAATTTACATTTCATTATTAACATATTTGATATCCCTTGTTCACTTCTTTGGTCCGGTATCGTTGTTCTAAGGAGGTCTCTATTGTAAAAATTTTTGAATTGCAATGATATGTACAAAGTCAAGATAAAAGCATTGATCCTCTAATATTTATTTTTCTTTTTTGTTTAGGAAAGAATAAGAGAAAAATGCAGACAAGGGAAAGAAAAGTTAGTAAGTAAATTCTTCAGTAACATGATTATTAATAAAATGAATGGAATTTATTTTCTTTCGTATTCATATTCATATTACATTTTATTTATTCACATGTCTGCAACTTCCGTTTTTGTATAAGCAATAGCATATGCATATGTGCAGAAAGTTACCAAATCATTATACTTTCTTAGATTATGCAATTTTAGGGGGAAAATTACAATTAGTTTTTCTTCAATTTGAGTGAATATTAGTGCAAAAAATTTATCCTGATTTTTAATATAAATTTGGCATTATAATGAGATGAAAGGCAACATCCTCCTTCCCGACCAATAAATAAATAAATGCACTCTATTTAAAATGGGGGAATACACCAAAATTGCAAACACACCGGCAGGCAAAAGAGAGAAATGAAAACACTTTTATTAAGCAGAAAAAGTTAGAGATTAAAACTGAATACAAAATATTTGATTTACAAAATCCGAAACAAAAGAAAATTGTCTCGAGAAATATGTGATCTGTATCGCACTACCTTCCCAGAAAGTTTGTCGAAACTATTTTGAAACACCCTGCATTTAAAAGTTCGAGATCTTTTGAAATCCCAGTCCCCACAGCTAGGGTTCTGCAATAGGCATATGCATGTATAGAAGATGGGTGTAGAAGCAGAACACATATCCTCCACTTTGCAAGTTCTTAAAAAAAGTATAAATCGTTATATTTGTTTCCTTAAAAACTAAGGACACATAGTCCTAAACCTGTAATAATTCTGGTAAAGCTATAATTTAAATGAAAATAAAGAAAAACACGAATGTTGAAGGATACTTTTATGGGTAATATTAGTATGAAACCAAATTTGTTACGAATCTAAAACGAAAAAAAAAAAAATAAATATCTAAGCATTAGTTTTCATAATATTATTTTGGAGGGTATAATAAACAACAGAAATCAACGTGCATAAAACATTTGTTAAAGTTTTCTTGGTTATTCATTAAAAGCATCGACAAAGAAAGCAATCCTATGAGCCTTTGCAAGTCATTCAGATGACCTGAGTTTTTCTGCTAAACAGTTGTTGAATAATGTGATTTATGTCTCACAATGACATGTTCAGCAATTTTTTTTTTATAGACTTCATTATTGTTCATATAACAGTTTGCTTTAGAAAGATGATGTTATATGAAAAATCAAAGCTTTAAAAAGCGGATTCTGTAACTTTTGCACTAACATCATTGGTACATCGATGATATTAATAATTTTTTTTTCTAAATGAAGGAAAATTGACAAAAAAGAAAAAGTTAAACTTAATGAAGAGTATGGTGCTGATCATGAGAATGGAGATTCAGATTTCAGCAACGAGTACTGAAATTTTCCAGTTTGTTCAAATGGTTGGACGATTAGTTAGGTAAATTCTTCCCAGGGCCGGCCCGACAGACGTGCGGGGCCCCAGGTGAACTGAAAGAGTGGGGCCCTCTCTCTATCATGTCTTATGTAAGTTACTATTACCACTACTAGTACATATTAGCTTTATTTCTTGGCTTTTTTCGGATATATTGCAAACATGTACTAAGCTCGGTTTAATATGATAACAAAAAATAAGCCCAGGCGCGGGGCCTCTGCAAGTGCGGGGCTGTAGGTGATCACCTACATTCGCACCCTCCTTGGGCCAGCCCTGTTCTTCCATAAATTGTCTACAGTGTTATGGATTTCTTTTCTTTATTATAACTTTTACTATACAAGGACAATACATGACAATATATATAAAGGCAAAAAAAGCATGTTTTAATTTCTAGAAATTTCTTTCTAAATGAATAAATTTTCAATTTCACCTAGTGAAACATTATTCCACCACAATATATATGCATTATCCTCTCTGAAGCATTTTTTCATACCTTACACCGGTTAATTAATTTCACATAAAAATAAAATGTGCCGTGACAGCCTCTCTCCTCCTTTTTTAATACCACAAGGATGCCTTCTAGCTCCTAAATTTTAAATTTTGGAATTTTTTTTTGCAGCTGGAAAAGAGAAAGGGTAACTTTTTCATTCATTTCCTGAAACAGGATTAGGGATTTCATTTCCTAAAACAACGATCCGACTGTGCGAACTTTCGGAATCTTAAGGACTTCTGAGCATTTATTTCTATGGGCTGAACATATGGGTGACATTAACCCCACTGGTATCCCGAATTTTTTCGTGATGAATGAATTTAGAAAAAAAAAAAAACTCTTCTAAACTACAAACTTGAATTAGTTTCGAAAATGAAGTAGTATATACTCGAGGAAAACGACTCTCCTCATGTTAAAGGAGTTACTTTAAAACTTCTTTCATAAGTTAACTAGTAAAATACTCGATGTATTTTATGACAATTTAAAGAAAGAAAAAATTTATCTTAAAGACTATTTTAGAATATATTTTTGCATATTAATTATGAAATGCTAAATTACATTTGTAAAGATCATAAATGGTAAAGCATACATTTTATCGTCGCTGAAATCAAGACACAAACACCTTAGGGGAAAAAAAAATGTCGCTTCCATTCAAGCCGCCAGAAGTTAATGTAGAGGAGTACAACACTGAAATCGAAAAAAAAAAAAAAAACATCAATCGAAAAGCAGATTCCACAATTTGCATATTACCGAATGTTGATTTCAAATACAAAAATTAAATACAAACATATAGTGCAAACATAACTTAATAAATCAAAAGAGCCAGTAAAAGCAACTGCTTTCATTTGAAATTGCAAAGTTAAACGATAAAAAACATACAGTTATCCTCTGATTTTTTTTTTTTTTTTTTTTTTTTTGCAATACATGTAAAGATTTTCTTATTTGTTGAATCCAGTAAGTTTGTTTGTTCATTTGTTAAATGGGGGAAGCGGGGAAAGCAGGTTTAGACTACATATTCTTGAAAATATTTCTAAAATTTGCTATTATATTTAGTAAATATTTTTTTAAGTTTATTTTTTTTTTTTTTACTCCAAGACAATTTTCCATTTTTATAATGCCGCTCAATTTTCTGATTAAATTCGTTTTAAAAAGGCAATTCTCTCTAAAAGAGTGTGAATTTATATCAATTAGATTTTGAAACTTCATCTAAGTTCAAAATGGAATTTTGTCATTATAAAACAGATTTCACTTGCTTCAACATCGCAATTCTAGTGAATCAAATTTAATTACTTTGCTTAAAATAAAAGTGTAATTCGTATCAGTTAAATTTTTTAACATCTCAAATATTTTAGGTTTATGATTAGGCAAAGCTAAACAAGTGCTATATTGCTAGAGCGGTTGTCTTAAGAAGAGGGCTTTTTAAGTGGTTATAACACGTACTCATGTTACAGCTGGAGGAAACAGCACAAAACACTCTAGACAGCGACTGACGTGCGGATGCCCAGAGCACTGGACCTCCACATTGTAGCTCTCTACAAATGTTAAGTGTCTTACACATTCGGCAACTGGGGGGCTAATTTTAGTACTATATGCCCAACTGAACATTATTTTGAAAAAAATTCCATCGACATTTCAAAGTGCGGATCATGAAATGTGTTTCAGAGTTGCCAGGGCGTAAATCGATCAGGAATTCAGAATTGCATGAAATATACATTTGTAATCACATATGTTTCCCAAGTTGAGGGGTGGGGGTAGATTCGCGCTTCTCCCTTTTTTCATAATATAGTTTAGTATTCATTTCTTTTGTTGGTATATTCCAATAGAACTCAATCTATAGGTCCAGGAGGCAAAATTGAACAGAAAAATGCCTGGTTGCCGCTAGGTGAATTTAAAAAAAATTTAAGTAACTTTAATACAAAGAAACACATCATTAACAAACTCTTTGAAAGGGAAAGAAAATGAATTGTTTTCAGAGTGTCAAATTTCATTCACTGGCGAAGGTAGTACACCGCACAATAGAGAAACAAGAAAAGGTACATGTATTATTACTCACATTTCTGATATCTCTTTTTATTTTTTGGACTATTTCAAGGAGTGTTTTTCGCTATATCAAGGAGTGTCCTACTGTTAAAATATTTGAATTGTATGTACAAACTATGAAAAAAATCATTGATTTACCATGTTGAATGTTTATTTATTTATTTTTAGGAAAAACTAAGAGAAAAATGCTTACAAGAAAAAGAAAAATCGGTAAGTAAATTCTTAATTAACATGATTATTGATAATTTGAATGGAATTTATCTTCCGCATTCATCGTTATCTTTCATCTTATTTATCAGTATGTCTGCAACTTACGTTTTTGTCCACGCAATAGCATATGCATATGTGCAGAAAGTTACCAAAGCATTATACTTTTTTAGAATACACAAAATTTGGAGGAAAAAAAATACAATTAATTTCTCTTAAATTTCAGTGAATAATAGAGCAAAAAAAAATAATGTTTTTAATATAAATTTGGCATATATGCAAGACTACATCCTCCTTCCAGACCAATTAATAAATAAATGCACTTAATTTCGAATCGGACTACACCAAAATTGCAGTTACACCGGCGGGAAAAGGAGAGAAACGGAAGCACTTTTTTAAGCAAAAACATTAATTGGAGAGAGATTAAAACTGAATAGCTATAAAATACTTGACTTACAAAAACCGAAACAAAAGAAAAATTGTTTTAGACCCGAAAAATAAGTAATCTACATCACACTATCTTCCTAGAGAGTTTGTCGGAACTTTTTGAAACACCCTGCATTTAAAATCCCAACCTCCACAGCAGAAGTAAAACTCATACCCTACACTTTGGAAGTTCGTAGAAAATATAAAGCGATAAATTTATTGCCATAAAAACTAATGACACATAGTCCTAAATCTGTCATAGTTCTGGTAAAGCTATAATTTAAGTAAGAATAAAGAAAAATGTCAATTTTGAAGCAAACTTTGAGGTGTAATGTTAGTTATAAACCAAAATTGTTACGAATTTAAAACAAAATGAGTCAAAAGTAAATAAGTATCTGAGCATTAGTTTTCATTATGTTATTTTGGAGGGTAATAAACAACAAAAATCAACACGCAAAAAACATTTGTTAAAAAGTTTTCTTGGTTATTCATTAAAAACATCGACAAAGAAAACAACCCTATGAGCCTTTGCAAGTCTCTTTCATTGATTCAATTCGGAGAACGTGGGTTTTTCAGCAAAAAAAGTTGTTGAATAATGTGATTTTTTTCTCACAACGAGATGTTCAACAATTTTTTTCAGCCATACTATGCTCATTATAGTTCATATAACAGTTTGCTTTAGAAAGACGGTCACGGTTGTGAATGACTACCAGCCTTAAAAAGCAGATTTTGCACCGATATCCTTCATATACCAATGCATATTAATATTTTTTTTCTTTATATAGAAGAAGAAAAAGAAAATATACTGACAATTGATGGAAAAGGAAGAAATAGAAAAAAATCAAAACTGCATGAGAAGTATGAAGCTTATAAGAATGAAGATCCAGATTTAAGTGATGAATATTGAAATATCCCAATTCCTCAAATGGTTTGACTATTAGGTAGGTAAATTCTTCCATAAATTTTCTACAGTGTTCTGGATTTCTTTTTTTTTTGCCATATCTTTTACTATGCAAGGACAATATATAAATATGAATATAGGCAAACAAGCGCACTTGAATGTTTAGCTTTTTCTTTCTAAATGAAAACTATTGAATTTCACCAAATGAGAAGTATTCCACCACAATGTATATGCATTATCCCCTCTGTGGCACTTACTCCTCTTACCTTATACCGGTTAATTTCTTTCACGTTAAAATAAAATGCACCCTGACAGATTCTTCTGCCACAGTTTATTAACAAAAGGATACATTCTGGCTCCAAAATTTCTTTAATTTAACAATATTTACTTTTGGAATTTGGAAAAAAGGGGAATATTTTTCAATCACCCGAAACGATTGTTTCATCGACAAGTCCCTATTTATAAGCGGTTTTAAAGTTTTGATTACACTTTAAAAATTTGGTGCGACATTTCACCAAGACATGATACTAGAAAAGATGGTTCCATAAAATGGTAGAACCTAGTTCCAACATATGGTGCTCCAGTTTAACCATACTTTGTAGAAGCTCCAAACTTTGGAATAAGATTTCGCCATTGTATTAGCGCCAACTTTTCTTGTAGAGTATTGGACCCTTTATCCGGAATTCAGAAAACCGGAAAGTTCCAAAAACCGGCACTTTCCCCAATTTCAGTTTTTTATTATTTTTTTTTTTTAAGGCTCACTGATCTAGATACCATATTTTTTTTTCCACTACGTAAAATCTCGACTATTCGGCATTCAAGTAACCGGAAAATTTCGGCTCCCCCCCCCCCTCTTGGGGGGAGGTCCTCTCCAATGACTAATTCCCACTGTGATTCACAGCTGTCCAAACTTAGAACGGGGAAAGAGGATGCAAATTTCTAACTGCTAGATGCTAGAGGTTATCAATAATTCCAGGAATCTTGGTAGTATAAAAAAATAAACAGACAAAATGCTCACAAAACAAATATGACGGACACACTTTACAAAAACAAAACAATTTACAGCTGTGCCTCCGAGCACGGAGAAAAATCAGCTCCGCACCGAATACCAAAACAGAAAAAGTGCTGATTACATATTTATAGCTAGAGTAAGGCGACCATATTTCTAAACAGTAATTTGGGGACAAATCAAGCATTGTCCTCGAATCTAAACAAAACTTGGGGACACTAGAAAATATTTTCGAGGACACAACATATTAGCATGTACACCCTCCAAAAGAGTATTCGAGTAAGAGATAAATTTCCTATTTTAGATTTGCGAATAATAATTGAGTTTTTGATAAACTTAAAACGTGACAGAAATATGGAAAGTCATATTTACAGATAGCCTAATTCATATTCTATTATAAATAATTTTTAATATACGAAACCAACGTAGGAAATTTTTACTCGAATATTTTTTTTGGAGGTTGTATACCAGTATACCCATACTTTAAATCTTGACTGACTTAGATACTTAAAAATGAACTCTAATAGCTCTTTATATCAATTGTGTATTCTTATTTCTAATAAATTAATGGAAGTATTTCATTCATATATAAATATTTATTTAAACCAGAAGTATGAAAGGAACATCATGCTGAAATATTGCAATTTATTCAAAATTTAACTCTTGGAATAGTATTTGTATTTTTCAGAAGACATTGCTTTTTACATTGGATCATTTTGTGATTATTTTTCATGAAACTTTGTACACCCTCTAAAAAAAAAGTATTCTAGTGCAAGTAAATTTTTATACGTCCATCTCATATTTAAAGCATGGTTTTTCATGAAAAGGGATTAATCATTAACAAAACTGAAATGGGAAATTTGGCTCATAGTCGGATACTTTATTGAATGTCTGTACACGATACACACACAATGACAACAAACGCTTTCAGAGATCGAATTTCATTGTTTCTCTGAGTAGATGGCGCTTTTAGTTGATTTATTTTTCTTATTTCTTTAGTTTCTTCTGAAAGAAATAAACTAAACGGAAAGTTTCAGGTAAAAAAAAAGTACAAATCTTTAAATTTGGGGACAAAATGAAAAAAACATCTATATTTGGGGACTGTCCTCGAATTTCGAGGACGTATGGTCACCTTAAGCTAGAGAGTCCTGACCTACTTATTTTGCCCATCTGCATTCCGATGATTCAATAGTGTTATCTCTGAAGAGAAGCTCGAGAGGGAAGGAGGGGGGACAGAGAAAACATTACTGTTTGTATTTATTTCATTAATCATTCTCTTAGTTTAAAGAAATTACCTGTTAGAAATCGATAAGTGGTTTTATTTTTAATTTACTATTATTTTTCTCCCCAACGATGCAATGGTATTATTGCCTTGTAACACTGCAATATAAACGAATATTATCATAAATACAATTTAAAACTTTGTTATAAACACACAATTAAAAATAGATCAGTACACACGTCTGTACCGATCTATTTTTATTTATGAGTGTTTTTCAACATGCATTGATTAACATTCCAAAACATTTCAGATTAGATCCCCCCGCCCCCTTAACAGCTTTGTCGACAAACTTTTTTTTTTTTTTTTTTTTTTTAACAAGCTTAACTATCCGGAAATTTCACTTATCCGGTATTCGGCATTTCCCGTGCTTTCCCTTATTTAAATTGTGTCCCTGTGTCCTTTTAATTAAACAGTCTTTCCTTTTCCTGTTATGGGTTATATTACAGCTGCGTGTGTTAGGGAGAAAGCAGGCAGGTTACTTCTCTATTTCGGCGTGCCTCTGATTGTCTTGATATTTTTGTGGGGAACATTGTAACAGATAAAGATTAATGAAATGTTCAAACAAAATAAAGAATAAATGTTTAAATATTAGCTACGGTCTCGTTTTTTTTTATTTTGTTTCGTAATAGTGGGCATTTTCTCAACGTATTTTCATAATTAAAGCTGAAAATTTGAACTGCTTTATTGGGAGCTCCAATTACGGAAGCCAATACTTTCGACAGAGATTTCACTAGTTATACGCATATTTTTTTCAATTAGTATTTTTTCTTCAATATTTAACCATATTTTAAAAGGGCTGCAACTGATTTTAATTGTCATCACAATGATGTTATCAAGGGAGCTAGCGAGGTATACTGTTTTTGGCCATCACGTAAGCTATATAATGTCTACAGTCTTGTATCGTAATGTATATGCGGAGGCAAGCGTGCGTAGCGACAGGAGCGGGGACTCATGGTTCTCTCCCGTAGCGATGGTTCTGCATATCTGACAGAATACATGGATACCGCGATTCGCAGCAGTTTTATTTTACAGTAAGTTTTAATAAATTTAATTATTTTTATTTTAAAATCTATTATGAATGCCTTACTATTTACATAATTATATGCAGTAATTATCATAAAAGCTACTTGTACTTAAAGACCAGTTCTTTTTTAATTGTACTGCGCACAAAGGGTTAATTTTTCGGCAGCGACCTGAAAACTGACAAATTCCATAAACCGGAATGAGGTCGGTCCCGAGGTTGCCGGATAAAAGGTCCCATACTGTACCAAGTTTTGATGAACTGTTTCACCAAATTTTTAAGAGTGTATTTTCACGTATATCATTTGTCAATCTACGATATTTAGGAATAGTATTTGAACTATAGACGACAATATTATCAAGTTGTCTGCACTTTTATTGCTTTTTTTACATATATGTTAATGGCACCCTGTCTATTTTCTTGTAATCATTCTATAGGTGCAATTTAAAATTAAAGTGAAATACATTTATTAATGTATTTACAAAAAATCAAGTTTTTATATTTATCGTACCATTTTCTCTATTTTTAGATATCACCAGAGCAGTTGAAGTTCTTGATAAATGATTCCTATTTTTTAAACATTTATTTTAAAACAATGTAAATATGCAATTATTTATGTATATATTATTTTTTCCATATTGCTTATAATAAAAACCTTTTTCTGTATTCAAAATGAGTTAGTTTTTGTTTGTTTTTAAGCTGTGAAAGTATGAAAATTCTCTTAGAATTACTCTTATTTTTCCAGAAATGTTTCAAAAACGACAAAAAAAGATTTTATACATGTTAAAAGTGTATTATTACCATAAGAATAATAATACAGGGTGTCTACCACATAAAGTAAACTTGATTTCTTGACCATAGCAAATACAAAATCCTAATATCAAAAATACATTGTGCCCGGGATGCAGAATATGTGCGATCCGGTGATCTAGGATTGGGGGATATTTTGCAGAAAAATATACAGGGATGTTAATTCTGCGCCAATTGCTCCGAAACGCAAATCTTGCGCCGAACTGCGCTTTTAGCCGATTTTTGCACTGAGCTGTGCCAAATACGCCATTTTGACTCTTTGTTAATTTTTTGCCACGCTTGCAAACTTTGCTTTTCTTATCTGCATTTATTGTAAGTGTTGACTCTAGATTGATTTTGCAGGGCGCAGCGCCCGGCTTCCCTATTTCTCATCTTTATACGCCCTCCTGCTTGCGGCCCTTTCACGAAAACCGTCTATAAAATCGGATCTTTCCCACAAATGCCTTTTTCAAATACTCTATTCTTTCAGATCGAAATACTGTTACTGCCTTTTTCATTGTCTTTGCATTTGCGCGAGCCGAGTAACCCGAAAAGGGGCCTCTCTAGTATGTTTTGTTTTTGCTGACTCAATGAGAAGCCCGATCGGCCCGGCAGAACTACCTGGGCATTTCACTTAGGAGTTGGGGGAAGAAAATACTGTTGGGAAAATCAAAATTTTCTTAAGTTATCTAAAAATTTGCGATTCCATCTGTCAATCCTCAAATATCGGTAGGTACATTTGATAAATAAGTAGTTGCTAATTATCAAACAATCATTATTCCCGAGTTCGTCTTTAAAAATCTTTACTTGGTAATCATTCAATAATTATTGCGAACAAAAGAATTTAAATAAAATTCTGATTTATATTATTAAATTTTATACATCCTGCACTGCAGAAATTTTATTATTTTTATTACATGCTAAACACATCTATCCTAATCCACTTACTCTGACAGTCCTTTTCTGTTTAAGAGTTTGTACCAATATAGGTGAAATATCGTATATGAATGTGGTCCAGTAGTGATAGTGTGATAAAATTGAACAAAAATTAACAGTCCGTCTGCCTTCCCCTACTGCCTAACAAATCATGTCTGACTAAAAATTTCTGAAACCTTCTTCAATAAATGTACTACTCTTATAAATAATAAACATCTACATCACGTAATTTTGAGGAAAAAAAATTAAGCAGAAAATTCAAAATTACTTAGATTAAAACTTCTTTTTTTTTTTTTAAATCAAAAACCTCTAGTTATGTACAGATTTAATTCACATATTTATGTCATGTTTAGAGCAAAATATTATCAACAAATCATTTTTCCTATTTCACTTACATTTACTTCTACAGGATATTTTCTCCAAAAGAAGGGGGGAGGGGGGGGAAACTAGAGACAAACTGGAAAAAATCTAACTATGCATTGTAAGTCAGAACACATATTACAACCTTACATGTTAAATTTTCGGGGATCAGATAGTTTCAAACCAGTTTCTAGAAATGCTATCTACCTGTACATTCTCGTGGAACCCCAAAGTGCCCTTTTTGAACTTTCCCCCCAGGCGGGCCTTTTTTCTAGAGTCAACACAGTGAGAAATCTTCAATTTTATGCTCCAAAATCATGTTAATTCTGATCCCAAATCTTAGTTTTCCTTGCGGAAGCAAAATTTTTTGTGCTCCCAAGGTGCTTCCAAATGGAATTTTTTTGCTCCCAAATAGAATTTTTCTGCTCCCAAATGAAATTTTTTCTGCTCCTGGGGTGCTCCCAAATCGAATGTTGGAGTTCACATCCCTGAATATATAACTGATTTCAATTATAACAATGAATTACAAAATTTTTCGAGTTTTTCTTTCCCCTTATTTTTAAAGCGGTTTTTTTTTTTTTCTTCAACATTTTCACCGACCAGCCATTTGCTTTCTGTTAACTTGTACCAATTGCTATTTAGTAAACATGCATGTAGCTTGTACATTGCAGATCTTTTTACATTTATGGTAATACACAACTTATGCAAGTCTATAACATATCATGAAATTTTGGGGAAATTTTCATATGGGTTGAGGAAAATGTTGAGATTTAAAACATTTTCTATACTCCAGCATCATGCCGATAGAATGAAGGAAAGTTATACTTTTAAATTTAACACTATTAATATATATTAGTAAATATTTTTGTATAGTAACATTAAGTTGCGTGAGTTACTCAATAAAAAACAATATAAAGTATTACGTAAAGATTATGATAATATGTAATACTTTATAAAGTAATTAATCGCCAACAATAGTAAAATTGAAAATATTTTAAACAAATTTATTTCAAATCGGTTATTTAAAATAAAATTCCTTTACTTCAATTGCAATGTACACACTGTAATAACACTTTGAGTACTCGAGCTTTTGAGTTTAATTACCAAAAATGTCCTATTTTAATTTAAAGTCAAACATTAAAAACTGCATTAAAAAAAGAAGAATTTAAAATAAAATCAGCCATTTTTCTTTTTTTCTCTATTTAGCCGTGCAAAATCAGTCTAATCCAAATCTGTATCCTTTCAAAATCACAGAATCAGTGTTATGTGATAGCTTTTCAGTTTGCATACAAACTTTCAGATGCATTAAAAAATCATGAAATTTATATTAATTCAAAATATGTGTTTGTGTAGATTAGTGATATAAATAAAAAAATAATTAAGGGTAAATATTCATTTACCAAAAGGATGCAAAAATATTGAAGTTATTAGCAATAAAACATGGAGATCAGCGATAATTATAATTTTTAAGTAGAATCGAAGTAATCGTTTTTAAAAAAAGAAAATGTAGAAAATAAGCAAAACATTGAATTTAAAAAGGAATGAAATTACCTTTGTTTCCAACAACTAAAACTTTTTTTGTGTGTGTGTATGTGTAGGGAAAGCGGGTAACTGATATACTTTTCTCAAGTTTTGAAGATATATACTTGCCAACTTTTGAAAATTCCTAAGGTGTAAAACAACACGCATTTGACAAATTGAACTATTGTCAGTTTAATATACAACTTTTTGGCAGACATCATTTTTGATGATTTCAGCTAAATAACATGTAAATGACATTTTAAATGATTTTTATAAATAGCATACGAACAGTATTTTAATGTTTCCCCATGAAATAAACACATGAAAGTCTGTTAGTCTATTTGCATAGTTTAAATAGTATAAAATATTAAAATTTACACAACACACACAATATATATTTCTTAAACAAAAAAATAAATTTTGTGTCCAGTATGATTTTTTTTCTATGATTTGAAACACATGAGGGAAGGGGGGGGGGAAGCAATTATGTAATACTAAAAAGTACTCTAAAATTACACCTGAAAAGGAAGAATTAAAAAAATGTATAAACATGTCAAGTCGTTGGCTTTCACAAATATTTTACTTTTCCTAATCAAAGCAGCCTTTGTTTCAATTTCATTATCATTACTATCATTTGGTATAATTTTCGTTCATATTTGAACCTGGGATCTTCAATGAAATTTTTTCTTTACTATTTTACATTTTAAAATGTTAAAATTAATTTAAATATGAAATAAGAATCAATTTTATTTTTATTTCAAATTTAAATAAGAGATGCGGTTGGCAATTCAGTTATCTTAAAAATAACAAAACTGCAGAAAATCACATTACTAATAAATTTTAAAGAGATTTTAATTTTACAACGAAATATGGGGCCTACTTTATTAAAATAAAAAATTTCAAAAAATCATTAAAAAGCATAAAAAACGGAAGTTTCGCATAAAATTGGTAAAAAAAGTCAACTTTACAACGAAAGCGTAAAGTATGAACAAGTATATTCAAATTGTCTTAATGATTTTATTTCTTTCCTCATGCGTGGAAAATTCAACTGTGGTGGGGGATTTGTATCTTAAAATACCAATTTTTTCATTAATACGATTTACACTTTTACAAATATTGTGCAAGACCGTCATTATTCTCTATTTCAACCAAAAAAAAACTAAAAAATTCGAGTTTTGTAATCGCAAAGTAGCAGAACTACGTATAATAATGAAAATGAAGGAGTGGATGTTTTGATTGGGAGGAAAAAAAACATTTGTAAAAGAAACTTGGCTTTCTTTTACAAATGTCTTTTACTTTTTTTTTTCTTTTTTTTTTAAATTCCTTTTCAGGTGCAATTTTACGGTACTTTCATTTACAGTAAATTTTAAGAGATTATTTTTTAAAACAAAATATGGGTCGTAATTTTATTAAAAATGCTTCAAAATATATAAATTCAAAAGAGTGGTGCGATTTGTATTTTAAACTACCAAATTTTTTCACTTAATGAAATCTACACTTTTGAAGTTGTGCACGGCCGCCATTATGCTTTTTTTCAACAACAACAGCAAGTATTTAAAAAAAAAAAAATCGCAATCCTAACGGGAATTCGGTTTTGCCAACAAATTTTTCATAATCACGCAAATTTTCGGACTCGGAAATGACCGAAAACATTGTTTTAGATTCCAATTTTATCGTATTCGGCATCGTCTGCAAGTCTGCAAGTGCTAAGCATAGTGCTGTTACGTGAAAATGGAAATGGAAGAAAGGGAGTGCCAAAACAAAGGTTTGTCCCGGGCGGCGTGATCTGTAGTTGCAGCACTGTATATGCATAATATTTGGAAATAGCCTGTTATAGGAATGCCAGTTTAGGTAAGACGTGTACGAGGGGGGGGGGGAATTGCAAGTGCACGACATAGCAAAAAAAAGGGGGGGGAGGACAACAATGGCATCTCTTATCGTGCGTGGCGACAGCGGATTTTGTAAAGAGGCAAGAAGTCTTAATAATTATTGTTGAGTAATATTCATAATTATTAAAGAACTCCCGAAACTTCCGGGATCGTAAAGAATTTCCCTCTTGCACAAATTTTTAATTTTCCAATCGATGAATTCAAAATAGTTTGAATGGCCCTCCCCACCGCGCATTTTCGCGGTGGGGAGGGCCAATGTCGATTGGGCTTTTGCTGAGCGCTTAGTTACAGTGAAAATGAACATCCAAGGGGCGGGTGCAGTCGACAAAAGACTTGCATTCTCGCAATCGCCGACGATTTCATTTTTGTGGAGCGGCCGCAAAACAGACACAAATTTTGCACTGACAGTTGCCACCCCATTCTCCGCCTAAAATTGTTCTATATGAGAGCTGTCATTAATTTGGCTCCGATGCTGACCGGAATTTTCGATATTTTCAAGTAGTATTTACCGACTTTCCCGCCGTGAGAAATATTCAGGTACATTTCCCACTGCTGTACACCCTGTCAATGAATCGATTTTTTCCTATTCTTTTTAGTACATCAACAGGCAGGAAAGGGAGGGGGGTTACCCCACACTTCCAGAACTGCCGAGGTCTTAATCTTTCCGTGCAGCCAGCTATAAGTTTGGATGAATGTGTTTTGAAAATCTGAAAATAAACAATAACCAAGTGGAATTTATTAATTACTTGCAGCATTTATAAAACACCATAAAGCGCCATTTACAGTAGGAAATAATTTATTGTTATGAGTACTCTTCTGAATGACAGATTGTTTGTCTAACGAGATATTTTACGACCTGAAGCTGCAGCGAACGGTTGTAACCCTCTCCAGGCCGGGAGGGAGAAGAGCGGACACTCAGCAGATGCACCCCCCCCTCCTTCCACACACACACACACCATTAATACGAGACTAAACAAATCAACTTCCTTTCTCGAAATCCTGAAATCAAAATACGAATTAATGATGTTAAGAAGAGATACATAAAATATTTTCTGTCAGCGAACTTAACACAGAAAAATTAGAAACTAAGAATTTGAATGAAATAGAAAAAGCGTAGTTGAGCTGCTAATCGTGACCTAGTGCTTCATTTCTTGACCTTTTCTTGACTTTCGTAACCTTTTTGCCGTTTCTTGACATTTCCGTGACCTTTGCATGATGGTAGACACCCTGTAATAACCAATAATCAAATCTCTTCAGTGTGGTCACAGTCAATACATGAATTATTCTGCTAGAAATAAGGAAGACCATTTGCATAAATAAGCATTTTTAAACTGTGATGAAAAGTTTCTTATTTAAAATATCAGGAGACTGTGTGAAAAAAAATAAGAGCATATCGATGCTTCTTAAACCATTCTGATTGCAAAAGCAATTACGATTTTTACCCTCTGTTTTAAAATACTTTCTTTTTTTTTTTAAAAAAGAAGAATCACTGTCTTACTTCTTTGAAGTTTAAACTCAAACTATACTCCCTCGTACTGTGGTATTAAGATTATAACAGTTAGCTCATATAGAGTTTTGCAGAATTGAAAATTTCTTTGTACATTTCCATGAAGAATTTTTTTCTGAAAGCTTAATAAAAAGCACCATTTCTTTCGTTTCTTTCACTTTTGTAGCTCAGTTTATGAAGAATAATCTTGAATAATTGTTTTGAGTCCCTGGTGCAACAACTTGTTCATTTTATCTTGTGTACCAAGTCCTTGAGTCACACCATACACTCTGAACTCCATATAGTTTAAGGCTGTTCGACTGGAAAATCATGCACCTTTTGAGCAGCTTTCTAAAAAATTTAATTGCGCTGCAGACTCGGAAAAATTTAAATGTCACTTTGCAAGTTTTACTGTGAGCTGACACAAACAATGAACTGATAGGGCACTGTTAAAACAATTGGGGGGGGGGGAGAAATACTAAACACATGGAATTTCGCGATATTTCTAAAAACTGGTAACTCCTCGGGCTGTTTCTGAAGGCAATTTTTGTGCTCGTATGTTTTTGTTTTTTTTCCTTTTTCTAAAAGTTGCATGGTGTATATAGCTTTACTGTTTGTGTAAGTCCATAGCGCATTGGGTAAACAAGCATTATTAATATTTTCGAGTGTTTAATATCATTGGTTTGCTTTTAAAGCTGTTCAAAAGTCCTGTGACGACGGCAGATCTTCAGGTAGAACACCCTTAATTCCTTTGTTTTATCTCATTCTATTCCCTCAGCAGACATGTTGTATGTCCATTATTCTCTAAAACCACTTTTTAAGATTATCTGTATTTATACTGTGCTATTTTACAGAAAGTAACAAAGAGATTTTACAATTTTTTTTTACCGATGGCCATTGTTTGGTGAGAACCATATGCTGGGAAAAAAAATGAAAGGAAAAAAAAAAACAGACAAAATACTATTAGCACTGAAAAGCTACTTCGTTCCCTCCGATATTTGCTTTTGATATACAGTAAAGCACCATTTATACGTTTTTGAAAGGACTGATCTGAAACGATGTAAAACCGAAACATTTGTACACAACTTTCACTACTTTACAGGTTTAACGCTACTAATGTAAATATGTGTAAATAATCCTCAGTTCTTTGAGCCTCGTCAGGTAGAGACCCCCCTGAACCCCCCCTAACATTTTAGTTTCATTATTGCAATATTAAAATGATATTAATTGACTATGTCATTTTATCTCTCACCCCTTTTTATTTTTATTTTATTCTTCCTTTACATTTATTTCATCGACTGGAAGTAGGAGGGTTTCCTGATCTTTCCTTGCAATTGCAAACGTGGGTTGATGATAACTGAAGTAACTTATATAATTTTTAGTAGCTACCTTAACACACCAAAAATTTTGCTTTTCGTTATTTGATATTGTTGAGAGAGCTTTAGGGGAGTTGTGTTGCTGTATTTCGCCTGGTAACCCTATTGGCAAGTCATCCAGAGTGGATAAGAATCCCAGGCTGTTAGGCTTATGTTTAAAATTATTTTTGTCCACTTTCACATTTGCTAGCCCAGTGCCCGATGCGTTTACACCTTTTACAAGTTATTCTTGATGCATCCTTAATTTTATGAATCCACGTTTTATGCTTCCATGTTTCATAATTATCTTTATTCAGCGTTTCAATTTGCCATGTTCCAATTGCCATTTTGAGGATACATGATGCAGCGTTGAAACAAAAGTTAAAAATCAGCAAATAAATAAATTAATCCATCTGGTGTCCAAAACCTTTTAGAAATGTTAGCAGAGTTATGGCACAAACATAGTAAGTGTGGGAAACATAACATTCTAAACACATTTTTAACATAACATTCTAAATAAATTAGAATGGAAGAAACAAGCACATTACATAACAAGGTAACATCACAAGAAGCAAAAAAGTATAGCAGAAGTAAAAAGAATGTGTGCACGGGCATAGTTACAGTTAAGTAGATAAATGTTTATTGAGGTATACAGAATTCAGGGGGATAAGACATTGCACAGTAAAAAAAAATAAATAAAGAATTCAATACTTAACAATTTTCTTAAACTGTTGAAATTTTTATGATTGTAACCTATTTATAGAAAAATACATGTGATGCATATTCTACAGCTTACAAAATATTGTAACAATAGATTAAAGCTGTTGTGAACTAATAGTATTTAAATATATGTAAAATACTCTATATGTCGCATTTTTCGGACAATTTTCAACAAAGGGGGTGAGAGATAAAATGACAGTCATTAATAATAATTTCATGTTTTCTTTCAGGTAAAAGTACAATAGAACATTAACTGAATTAAAAAACAAACATTTATAAAAGTGAAACAAATCACAACTTTATTGTAATATATCTTAAAGGTGGCATATCTTTAGTATAAATATATAGTGCACATTATATACCAATTATGATATTTATAAAGAAAAAAATTCATTGAATAAAAAAAAAATTCTTTCACAGTCGTCAGATTACCTTTAATTACTAATAACAATATTACGGATTCAATAGTGTTCATAAATATATTTTCACTATAGTCGACTACGCGTTTAAATTAAGGTGGTAAAAGTTTAACCCTTTGAGGCGCAACCCTTTCCCAATGCTGAAAAAAGGGCACCCATTGCCATCGGTCGACTTAACTACCAGCAAGATGGCGGACGATCGAAACGTTCATCGCGTGCCACAGATCTAGAGACCCCTTTCTGACGACAGCTGGCTGCGCCGCTGTTAAAAATAATGGTGACAATTTTTTACGGGAAATGATGTGCTAAAAAGTAAATGATTCTCGTGGAACTATGTCACCCGCAACTATTTTTCTAGAAATCAAATCTATTCTTCGTGACCGGCAACAGACAAAACGTCAGAGTTTGCTGTTCCCAGACCGGGAACACTGCGCGTTAAAGGGTTAAGTCCCTACTTAGATGATTTATTAGACTTTTCTCTCGAAAGGAAAGACTTTTCTCTCTTCTTAGAAAAGTTTCTCTCTAAAAGTACACTGTTAGAAAAATAGTTCAACGTTTCACCGAAATTCCGGTGCGAATTTAGCTGCAACCGATATTTTGAAAAATGTGGTGCTAGGATTCACCATTTTATTGGTGCTTTCTCAAGCACCATTTTTGCGGTGAAACGTTGAACCAGGATCTAGGATTTTTCTCTAACCGACTATATGGTTAAAGCTTGAACCAATATATAGGATTTTTCTCTAACCGACTATATGGTTAAAGCTTGAACCAATATATAGGATTTTTCTCTAACCAATTATATGGTTAAAGCTTAAACCAATATATAGAATTTTTCTCTAACCTACTATATGGTTTAAGCTTGAACCAAGATTAGGGTTTTATATCTAACCAAATGTACGGTAAGTGATTGAACATCGAGGTTTTTTCTCTAACCAAATGTATGGTATAAGATTAAACCAAGATAAGAAAACTCTCTTTAGTGTTTTATTTATACACAGAGGGCGGATTAAAGGGGGGGCGGAGAGGGCGACCCCCCCCCGCCGTGAAAAAAGAAATTAATGTAAAAGATCCTATTTTATTTCCATAAAATGGATATATATGTCAATTTTCTAACTAACCGCCCCCCCTGACAAACTTTCATTAATCCGCCCAAGGGCGGATTAAAGGGGGGGCAGAGGGGGCGACCGCCCCCCCCCCCGAGAAAAAGAAATTAATGTAAAAGATCCTATTTTACTTCCATAAAATGGATATGTCAATTTTCTAAATAACTGCCCCCCTGACAAACTTGCATTAATCCGCCCAAGGGCGGATTAAGGGGGGGGGCAGAGGGGCGACCGCCCCTCAAGAAAAAAGAAATTAAAAGATCCTATTTCACTTCCATAAAATGGATGTATATGTCAATCTTCTAACAACCCCCCCCCCCCCCCCCGACAAACTTGCAATAATCCACCACTGTTATACACTGGAAAAGATTTCAGACCCAAATAACAGTACATGTACTGGCAGCTTTGGGACGAGTACATATACCGTAAATTTCACAAATGCCATAAGTACCATAAAATATTTTACAGTATATACATATACTGTTAAAAAAGTACACATGCCATAAATTTCCTATATGATACATGTACCGTAAAAAATTACACTACCTGTACATATACCGTATATAAAATTTACGGTAAAAGCACCATAATTTTTAAAATGGTATGCAAGCTGTAAACGAAATTTATAGTACATATACGGTAAATAATTTTTAATCAGTACATAGGCTGTAAAAATAATTTATGGTATTTGTGCTGTAGTTAACTTGGAATCAGTACAAATGCTGTAAATGAAATTCATAGTACACATATCGTAAATAACTTAATTAGTATATATGCTGTAAAATGTAAAGAAAATTGTATCATTGATACATATTGCCCTCCCCCCTCCTACATATTGTTACATGCAGTAGCGGATTCAGGAGAGGAGCTAGGGGGCCTCAGCCCCCCCCCAAAATGAGATTGCTAAAGGGTAACATTCTGCTTCAGTATGCAGTTTGAATATGTAAAGTGATCTTTTTTAATCACTTAGCCCCCCCCCCCCCCTGAAAAAAGTTTTTACATTGGTTTAGACTAAAATTTTGCTTTATTGTACATTTTGTTTGGGTGAAATAAGCTTTTTTTCAATATTTAGCCCCTCCCAAAACAGAATTTCTGGATCCGCCACTTGTTACATGGTAGCAAAAAGAAAAATAAATAAATAGCTCTTACATTAAACTCTGCTTACACTCACACCTAATTTTATGCTGATGTACTCCAGAAAATAAAATATTGTACATTGTGGTTCCATTTTCTGTATGTAACTTAAATTAGACAAGGTGGAGCCAGTACCATATGAAAAAAAGATTTAAATAAACAATTATTCTCAAAGTAGAGGTTTCTTTTTCGCATGCATTAAGCACTATCTTTATACTCTAAACCAAAATTATTGCGTACATCCTTTCAGGGTAACTTATACAAAATTTGCAAAACATTCCTGCTCAATTTGATATTTTATGCTGCAATTTACAATTTAACCTTGTGAATAGATTTTACATCAGGAAGAAAACAGCTGATCAGTTATGTCATAATGTACTTTTTTTCTTGGTACCTTTATGAGAACAGATTCTCATGCAGTAGCTTTTCATTTTTGTTGAATGACTGCTTTTAAACCTAGGAAAAATCCATCACCACCATTACTTCCTAGTTACAAACTTTTCAACCAGGTCGCGTGTGCCGACCTAGCCGTTCGGAAGTTTCTGTAGTTTTCTCCGAAACTTCGTGTAAATACAGGATAGGACCCCTTAGAAAGTCCCCCACAGAGGGCAATCTCACCCCCGGCCTAGATCGATAACAAAACATGCTTTAAAACACTATCAATAGTTTTTTTCAATAAAACAATTAAAAAGAATGAGAGATTTTAATGATATTCAGAGTAAAACAATTAAGAATAAAAACTTTATTAACATTCTTTATTACATACAAAATAAATCTGCATTTCATGAAATAAATAAATAAATTTTTTCTCCCTCTTTCTAACATTTTCCATCTAATACCTACTGTTGATTCCCAGGTAGAAAGTTGATAACCAGAAACTGGGGGAGAAAAACAAAAAACATTTAATGTACAATATTCAGAATTCATAAAACATTAGCATCTCAGAAATGTTAAAGATAAACAAACAAAAATAAGAAGTTGAGTAAATTCAGATTGTAGTACAATCTTAGAATCATGAAAGGTTTGAGTCAAATGTATTCCAATTTCAGTGAAATTGCAAAAACTCCAATCAGCAATAGGACATAACTTAGTGCCCCCCTCCCTACAAACAAACGAGCAATTTTAGAACATTAATCAAACTACATGAGATAATCTATTAATATCAAGTGCACACACAAGTAGTTTATAAAACTACAAAAATAAATTCTTTAAATTATGAAAAAAATAATTTTTAATAAATTAAGTCTATTGAAAGAAATTAATTTTTTTTCACACCCAAAAAATTATTTTAAAATTAAATGTTCTGTTAATTTGATCTATTTGATAGCAATGGCAATTGATCCATGCTGTGTTTGGTGAAGAAAACTTGGGGAAAAAAATTTCTGACTAACTCTTGAGAAGCCTGAGAATATGTAATACAATTCACAGGTTTAAAATATGGTAAAGAAATGACATTTCAATTCTCATGGACAGAAAAAGTTCATTCTCCTGCTCATGTAAAAAAGATTGTTGTTTTCTTCACTGTCCAGTCCACAATTTTTATTATTTGTAGTGCTTCCAAATATAAAACAATAAAGTTTGTAATGCTGCAACGCTTTAAAATAATCTACTTATATAATATAATACACTAACGTATGCGGTACCAAAACCGACGATATTTCTATGCTGGGAATGGCAACAACTAGATTGAAATATTAGCGTAATAACAACACATGTACAAAAATCCAGTTATTAACAGTACAATGACATCAAGAGAAGCAAGCATATTTGTTACTAGTTACGTATGCCACACAGTAGCTAGATTACAAAATAACAATAATGGATACACAAATATGCAAGATCTTTCGGACTTTTCAGTTTTAAAATATCGAATTTACAATACTATGCATTTATCACCGATCTTTAAAAAATGTCACCACGCATTGGGCTAAAGCACATTTTAGCCATTTGCTATTTCAACATCAGCTTTTATGATGACATCCAAAATGTTTAGCGACACCCGGCAAATGGCCAGGGAGGGTGCCCGGGCACCACCCCCACTCAGATCAAATGACACACATTTGATAGTACACATTTTTAGTAATAATTTGTATTATATGGTTTGTACAGTACTTTGTCTCCTGGGCACTCACCCCCCCCCTCCACCTTCTGACTTGGCTACGCCTACGAATACTAACCTAATAGTCCGGGAGCCAGCTGGAATTTTCATGACTAATAATAAAAAGTCTGAAATATCGTCATATAGTTCATTTAGTTATACATATAACAGAAGTGAACGTCAGCTGACACATTTGCATTGGGTGCAGCCGCCCAAACATGTAAAATAATTTTAAAAAAATAATTACAATAAAAAAATTGATACTCTGTACATGTGTTTATCATGTTGCATACAAATGAAAAAAAAAAAAAAATAGTCAGCCTTATTGCAGTGGATTATACATCAGCTGCCGACAATCATCTGCATTCGACTGTATAGCGGTGAATTATACATCAACATGTAAAGAACATCCGTTAAGTAAAATAATAAAAAAGCTGAAATTTGGTGAAGAGTAATGCTGAAGATTCCCATTTTTACCTAGTGGCCACTGGCTCCTAAATCATTTTCATCTAGGAACCAGTACTTACCGCAATCTTTAACACATTGGCTATAAGTATGCGCATCGTTGGTATCTATTTTATTTGCTTGTACTGAAGCTTAAGAGCATATATACTGTATATATAGAGACGAAGTGAGCGGTAATAATAGATAAAGATAATTAAATACATTTTAAAAAGAAAATCTATTTTTAAGTGACTAATGCAAGGTGCAAGTTGATGATAACTAAGAAATATAAATGGTTGAGAAGTTTAAGCTTTTGGCATCATTTATATAGCAATAAGTATATACATTTATCTCCAAATACTAAAACTGAAAACAGACAAAATATTATTCATAGCATTTATTAACTAAATTTCAGAAGAATGTGCCATTTTCTCCATCAAATTTGGTTGTGTTCGTAGAATGGTGCCATCACATCACAATTTTATACTTTTTACTGTTTCAAAAGTTTGTAATGTAAGACCTGAACACTATGTAAAGCCCATTTTCAATAATTTTTCGTTCCATTGATAGGGATTTCTCTCCTAAAGTATTCTTTAATGCAGAAAAGACACATTCTTTAAGAGCATTTGATGGAGAAACTGTTAACAAAATGGTCAAAACATCCCTAAGAACATTGAAGCAGGTTAAGTTTGGAGATAACAAACTTCATAAGCAATTCAGTTAAAGTCTGAGATCCTAACTTGTGTCCATTCCACAAATGCACATGCAGCATCTAAATGCATATCTACTATTATTACCAAATATGGTAATAATAATAATAATAATAATAAAATACATCTTAAAGGGGGAACGGAAATGTCTGGAAAATTATTATAGCATGGCACCTGGGCGTGAATTAACTGGTGGCCAAAGAAAAGAATTTAGTCGCCAGCTGGCGACTAATTCAATCTTCAGCTGCAGTGAAGAGATAAGTTAACATTACCAGTTTTAGGGAAAAAATAGTCAGCTGAGTTTTCCGTGGTGGAAAAGTGGTAAGCTGGTGATTGAAAGTTACAGTGTATTGCTACACACATAGGCACCTGATGTATTTCACTGTATAAGCTGATCACTTTACACTGCAGAAAATTCAGCAGACAACTTCTCTCAGGTAACTTTTATAAAGAACTACTTTACAAAGTCCAGCTTTCTTGGTTTCTGATATCTATCAATTTTTAAAGTTACGTGGTGCATCTCACAGTGCGTCCATGGATCAGCTGAAGAAACCTAAATCTTTTTCTTTATTCTCAATTATATATTTAAAATACATAACAATGAGAAAAATATAGGGTAAGGTAGACAGTCACAAATTTCACTGCCTGCAATGCTACCACCACGTTTAACATCTGTGTTCCTTTTGTTACCAACATTGATTCTGAGAATCTAGTGGCTCTATGTATTTTTTTATTTGCATCCATCATGTGGTTATGTTTATTTTCTTCGGACTAGAGAGACTAGAAAAGGCAGGGCCGTTTTTAACCTCCCTGGGCACCCTAGGCACTTCAAATAGTTACGCACCCTTCCTGCCAGTTTTTTTTTTTTTTTTTTTTTTTTTTTTTTTTTGCGAGAAGAATGAACCCGGATCCCTTAGAAAGGACCCTCACCCTTAAGAGGGCCCCTTAGAAAGACCCTCACAGAAGGCACCCTACCCACACGCCTAGATCCCTCGTGTATAATTGGCTGTAATCCCACAACACATCCATTATCTACCACCTATGGATCCTCTGTGTCCTAGTCTGGCAACCGGCAGGTATAAGGATAGGACAGTAATTCGCTATAATTTTTCTCTTTTTACGCCCTAGGCATGTGCCTAGTGTGCCTATGTGGAAAAGTGGCCCTGCAGAAAGGGCAGGAGATTAAATTTCTAATTGACTAGACTCAGTTATCAGTTCATCGGGATTAATTCAACTATAAAGGTATTCATAGAATTGGAACAGGAATATTGTTAGTGGGAGCAGGTTATAAAAGAATCTCTTTTTTAAAAAAAAGATCCACAACAACAAAATAATTATCTTATTTGGGTTCAGGAATGCTGTTCCAGCTCACAAAAAAGTACCAGAGCGTCATTCTGGCCCCACTACACCCCTGCGTAGGTCTTTTTAAAGGACCTTATATAAAATGTCTTTAATTTAATGCTAAATTTAATTTGTAAATTTCCATATTTATCACTAACTCATGTACAATGGACCCTATTTTTACAAATTCACAAAATCATGAGTAATTTTTCCACAATTTCACTATAACAGGACCCTGTCTGAAAAGACTGGACAGACCTCTGGTTATGATCAATTGAACTTGCAGTCGACATGACATCAATACTATAGAAGCACTTAATTGCCTTTCCTATGCAATGCATGCCATTATATTTTCAAGAAATTTAACAGGAAAAATAAAGATAAATAAATTAAAGAAAGGAAAAAAAAAACACTTATAAATATGTGTATGGAATCGTGTTATTATATCCATCAATTAGTTTGTCCCAGGGAATATAAATTTCAGTTTCGACACTACAGATTATTTTTATTAGACTTTTAAGGGGGAAATCTTACAAAAGCAGGGGTTGATCCAGGAATTTTTTCCAAGGTCCTATTTTTGTGAATTTCAGTATCTATTTTTGTGAATTACAATATCTATTCCTGTGAAATCTCATTTTTTTTTAATCACCTTTTTTTGTAAAATAATTTGCAAAGAAAATTTAAATATATGGTAAAATGCCACTGAAGGGGCCATTTTAATTGATTGTATTTTTGTAAAGGGGCTGTTTTAATTTATTGTAATTTTGTGAAGGGGCTGCAAAACAGACCCAAATTTCGTCTGCATCAATCCCTGAAATTTTCACTAAAGGTCCATTCAATGGGCCATGAAAACAATTTGTGTTTGAAAAAGTCTTGACAGATATATTCAAATTTATATACAAATAAACATAAAAATTAAAAACTTACAAAGAATTATGCTCCATCCTAAATCTTCTTGAAGCTATCCAAGTATATGTGGGTTATTATACTCCTGTTTAAAATACAAAAAATGCATAGCATAAATAAAAATAAAGCATCACAGAAGAAAATTACACACATTATGGCCACTAACAATATCTAAGTGGCCACTGAACTTCGTGGAGTGACTGGCCACAATGGATTTCTTTTTTAATCCGAAACTTTATTAAGCCTGTCAGTGATATTTGTTTAATAACTTTCTCAACAATTTTATACAAGCACTACACTAGGCACTAATTTAAATGTAAAAAAAGTAAAATTTAAATCTTGAAAATAAATAATTTGTTTTATAAGATTACAGATTATCAATCTGTGACTAGTAAGGCATTTTAAGTAGGGATGCAACGGATATCCAGCAAAAAATATTTCATCCGGCCAATATGGCGGATAATAGGTAGTAGCCGGATATTACAAACATCCTGCAGTAAATCTGGCCTAAAAATATATACAGAGAAATAACATAAATAAACATAATAAATGAATAAATTCTAAAACCTGCAATAATAAAAAATGCGAAAAAACAAAGTTTTGTGAAAATATTTTGTTTTCAATACTTTTTAGAATATATTTTTATCGTGTATAGAAAAAGGGGAAATAAGTACTTCTATCTTTTTTTAAGATTGGAGTCGATTATTACTGGAAGAAATTATTGTACAAAAAGACTGTTTTTCAATCTTTGTAAGATTTCAGTTACCCTTTTTCCCTACCATAAATTGACCCTGCTTATGAGAATAATGTACTTGTTGTGGTACTGCTGCCTGCTGAGAAAAGGTCTCCCCTCCACCTAATTTTGATAAGGTAAGGAAATTTGTTACATTGATTTTCTAACAGTTGAGTGGAAATGTCTCTTTCAAGAACTGATCTTTTAAAGATATTTAACCCTTGAGGGAGAACATCCATGACATTGTTATTTGTATGACTAATTACCGTAAAACTGGTACTAAATTCATGGAAACAATCCCAAAAGGATTTCTGATTTTTGAAGTAAATAATTTGAAGCTAATGAGAAAATTTAAAGAAAAAAGTAATAGCTCAATGATCTAAGAAAACTAGTGAAAATAAAACAAAAAAAAAAAAAAAAAAAAAAAAAAAGAAAGAAAGAAAGAAAAAAAAAACATACTGCTGGCAGATAACCAGCTGAAAGTTTCATCGGATATTCAGTATCTGGCCAAATTGATATTCGCTGCATCACTAGTTTTAAGAAATAGCATTCGCATCTACACTACTGGCGAAAAGTATTGCAAGTTTGAGAAATGTAACCATCGTTTCAAGAATAAGCCCAGAAAAAAAATGGACAGGAAATTTGCCAGATTTAAATATCCTTGAGAATTTATGTAGTATAATTGGAAGGAATACATCTGAAAATCACCAAAAAACAAAATGAGAGCTTCAGGAACCCATCATTTAAGTTGGCACCATGAAACACCGAAGGAAGTGCTGTAAAACATTGTGGATTCCATATCTAAAAGACTGGCTGTTGTGATCAAAGTCAAGGCTGCTCAGCAACATAATAAATGATCTGTAGTTCAATTACATTTATTTACTATCCACTTTTTGCAGAATAACTTGAAATTAATTCTTTATTTAATTTTATTCCGGCGAGCCAAAATGGATTATGATTTCTATAATAACCTATATATTTTTTCAATAAATTAAATAATAATTTTTGTTCTTTAACTTAATGCTATCTTGTCTTTGAAATAATTAATTTAATATGTTGACATTCAGAAATATTAATTATATCGATTTTTAATTTTGACAGGGAAAGGGGCTTAATCTTGAAAAAGGGTTAGATTCCAGAAACTTGAAATACTTTTGGCCAGTAGTGTATGTGCAATGCAGCACCATTTATTTATTGTTATTATTAGTTCTAATTATGAATACATTGCCCGAATTTTAATTCTTTTTATCTACATAAAAATTATGTAAACAGACATTCGCACAAACATAACCTTGAATATTCTACGATTAAAAAAAATGGATTAAAATGTTTGATGACTAACCAATTACAACTTTGAAAAGAGTTTATTTGTTTTAAGTTTTGGCAAGTTTGCACGAAGGGCATCTGCTATTAGGGTGGGGTGAGGGCGTGACCTACGTTGGAGGACTTTTTAAGGGGTTCTAACTCTTAACGCGCATTCACATAAACTTTGAAAAAGAAAGAGGAGTTGACAAAAACCGAAAGCTGATTTTCAAATTAGTCGCCTAGAGTAAGGTACAAGTAGCCAAAACTTGAAAATAGTATGAAAATGATATTTTTTGTTCAAAAAAGTCTCGCCCAAGTTGCCTTATCTTTAAATTAGTAGCAAAAGTCGCCTTTTTTTAGTCGCCAGTGGACACCCTGTATGTTGCTTCTAGGTATAGTCAAAGTATCTTCCTTTACAGGATATGCATATGATGGTGAAGGCTGAAACTGCTAAAACTATTTGCAACTCACAACAGCTGCGCTGCTTCATTCCACTGAATGAAAACAACATTCACGTTAAAATATATTCAAGAGCTACAATGCTTAAAACTGCATGTATCTCCAGCAAAACTGAACTAACCTTGAAGGATATTTGTGGATTTGTATTGTGTACATGAGGAAAACTGTTAGGTTGCCTGTGTGTTAAACATCTTTAAAGAAATTGAAGAAGTTAAAATTATGTTATGGCATCCACATGCACTGTCTTATGCATATCCTGTAAAGGAAGGCATTTTGACTGTAGCTAGAAGCAAAATATTTTTAAAAAATTGATGTAAGCACTGTTACAGGAAGAAAATATACAATTTCAGCTGAATCAATGACAAGACACTGAATCAATACACTGATACAGTGATTCAGTATACAAGACACTGAATCAATGACATTTGCTATGCAAAAATTAAAAAAAAGTAAATAGTAAACAAAACTAATTTATACAGTGCATGAATAACATATCAGGCCTGAAAATATGAACACTATGTATATATATCATAAACAAATGGCTGAGTGAGAGAATCTGTTTTACATAATTAGAACTAATAATAACAATAAATAGATAGTAATGCATTGCACATAGATCCGAATGTTATTTCTTTAAAAATTCATAACTTAAAAATTTGCAATCTTATAAAGCAATAATAGGTGATTAAAATATTTCCCGCAAAAAAGGTGATAAAAAATTCCCCCAGACGGTTTATTTTTTACAGTAATTTTTTAATCTCCTGGGCCTGAGAGGCCAGGTGCACATCTTGCCGGGTTAAATATGAAACAGTAACCAGGGAAAAAAAAAAAAAAAAAAAAAAAAAACTCATTTTAAGTATTCATAAATATCCAAAATGAATTAACTGCTATTTTTTAAATAAAATATGCAAGCAAATAAAAATTATATTTTCACAAATATTTAAAAAGATTTTAATAATATATAAACAAAACATTTGGATATTAAATTTCTCAATATTTTAATTTGTTATGAAACATATGAAATTTAATATTCTGTTTAAAATCTAACTAATTAAATTAATATAAACAAACAATGTTCTCATACCTTGATTAAAATCGCTAAATTATTGCAATATTGAGATAATAAAATCCAAGAATCATAACATAAAACAATGGTTATCTCATACCTTGATTAAAATTGCTAAATTATTGCACTATTGAAATAATAAAATCAAAATATCTAATATTATTTCATGGTATAAAATGCTAATTTAATATAATTATTTGTTTCTTCTACTCTTAACAAACAAACAAAGCAAAACGAAAATATTAACCTAAAATTTACTATCAAAAGAATGTTAATTCATACTAAACTGTAAATAAACAGTCGGTTTGAACTAGGGATGTAACGGATATCCGTCAAATATCTGGTATCCGGCTGATTTTTCAATATCTGAAATACTGTCGGATATATGAATCATAACTACCAGATATCCGACTTCTTTGTCAGATATCCGGCTATATTATATACTACTAAAGTTCTATCTATAATATACATGGGACAGGATGAAAAATTATCTTCGAACATTCTGGATAAAGTGATATGTTTTAACTGAAACAGAGGGATATTTTTTAACTGAAAAAACAGCAAATTTAACACTGGAAATGGATCATTCAAAACAAACACACAATTTCAACATTTGTTCAGTAGTTTTTGAGCACATTTATAAGTAGTTAGGCTCATATTTAGAGCTGATTTCATGCTGCAAAGTGCGCTTAGCAAACATTTAAAAAAAAAAAAAAAAAAAAAAAAAAAAAAAAAAACTTAAGCACATCTCATGTAACGTCCATGTGCAAATTTGGAGGCAATCTTCTCATCGTTTTTGGCCATAGACTGCTGTTTATAGGGGAAGTTTAATTATAAGCACTGTTGGACTATATTCCGTATCCAGTGCTTTGTTTACAAATCATTGGCGAACAATCTGATGCGAGAGTGAGCGATGCACCGCCAACTGCCGGTGGTAGTTGTGACTGGCAACCATAAAGAATACACGTTTCGTCAGGTTTGGGAATTTGAAATTGTTTCTGTTATTGATGGAAGGGAATGAAATGTGTTATGTTAATATATGAAAAGAATTAGTGTGTGTTTGTTAGAAATATAGTACGTTATAAGCCAGTGGGTGTTGGGGACATTGCTCTTTTTTAACGAATCTTTGCAATGTTTAAGGTTTTCAATGTGAATTTTAAATTGATATTTGATGTGTTTATGTTTTCGTAAGTGCTATTCTAATTATACTGACTTTATAAGAGTTGTACAAATAGGTTGTTTAATCCATCGATGTTTTTTTTTTAGTTAAAAACGTCCACTGGTTGCATAGTTTACATAGCTGTACAACTAGGTTGCTGAATCCACTGAGGGTTTTTTAGTAAAAAACAGTCCACTGGTTGCATAGTTTACATAGCTGTACAACTAGGTTGCTGAATCCACTGAGGTTTTTTCAGTTAAAAACGGTCCACTGGTTGCATAGTTTACATAGCTGTACAACTGGGTTGCTGAATCCACTGTATTTTTTTTAGTTAAAAACGGTCCACTGTTTGCTCATTTTAAATTGCGTGTTACTGAATTTGCAGACGTTCTTTTGGTATTAATGTTTCTGTAAGTGGAATATATGTGCAATTTTAATGTGTTAAAATACTTTGACATTGCTGATCGTGCAAAATGGTTGGCGACAGTCGCTGGAGCTTGGCAATCGCCAAGCTCCAGCGACTGTCGGTCAAGCCGGTGCGCATCCCCACCGGCTTGTATGATTTTTCCACACTGTTTAGTATCATTTGAAAAATATGTGCATTCAGTATACAGATTTCTCTCATGGTAGTCTGAGAAATAATGAAATTTTACATAATGAAATTTCACATAACAAAAAACTCCGAATATTCTGTCATAAAACAGAGGTAGCATTGCCAGGCATCCGGATAAAGCCGGACATAGTTAGGCTTTTTGATTGCGTGTCTGGCCAAACTTAACGGTGCCCGGCTTTTGTTAGGCTTTTGACTGGTGACTTTGGCTGATTAGTAATAAAGTACTTGAACTGATTTGGCATTCAATGTTATTTATATTTCATTAGAATTTAACAAGATTCATGGTAATAATCAAAAGAGCTTGATTTTACATACAATTTTTTTGTTGTACCTATTGTTACCGAGACAAAATCCTCAATATTGTAGGCTGTCCGGCCTTTTTACCCATATGTCCAGCTATTTGGTTTAGCGACCTGGCAACTCTATACAGAGGCTGGGAGAAATTTTCACTCTTCATCTTTTTTCTAAATGACAATCTTTTATTGAGCATATATTTATTCCCCAATACCTAATGATTAAAAATTAACTCCTATTTTACATATTATTTTTTTAATTGAATTTAGTTATTTAAATTCATTCATGATTTTCTGCATGTTTCAATTGATTTTTAAAGTTAAGTCTACTTAAAATATGTACATTTAAAATGTGTTTGTGAAATATTTATTAATGAAAATCATAATATGGTATTTTACTAGTTTAAAATAGTTGTTTTAGTTACTACTACAGTATTTTGTATGATTATCACTCCATACACATAAAGTACTTTGATTAATCTTTTTTATGTGTGTGTCGGAATATCAAAATCAAGAGTAAAAAAGCGAAAATTTTCTTAAAATTTGGAAACTATTGCTTGAAATGATTTTTTAAATGAATTCCCCCCCCCCCCTAATGGTTATGGTGCAATATAAATTTTTGTACCGTGAAAGAATGCTTGTATATTTTAGAAGCTAAACAATTAAACAGATGCATTTTTGTTTTTTAACTTGTAATTTAAAAACATTTTATTTTTGATTAAAGAAATTTAATGCATAACCTGAAAAATTCTGTTTCATACCGGTATAAAACTAGAGATGTAACGAATAGTGATTTGGCTGAATACCAATACAAACAGACAAAAGTAATCAAATACAATACAGACAGACAAAAATAATCAAATACAATACGAACAGTTTCTAAGGGCTTTATATGGTATTTGTAAACAACACCAGTCGCCTAGGGTTAATCTATCCGCAAATACGAGTTAAGCGTGACATAAGCAGAAGAATTCAGTAATATAATTTATTAGCCGACCCATTTTAGATGTATATCGTTTCAATTTCAAATACTATCTAGCAACTATTCGTGACCATTTGCCAAAATAATATTATAATTGATTCATTTTCTGAACCATGAGTCAATCGCGTTATTTGCAACCTGATTAGGGTTAGCCGATCGTGATCGGCATAGTATAAGCAAAGAATATAAATAATGTATCAGTCTGAATATCATTACATTTTCACTTATTCAAAAAGCATTAAACATTGTTCATAGGCTCAAATAATTCAAACTGGGAAGCATTAACACTCACCTTAATATTACGGAATCCTAACGCGAGCTAACAGCGGAGGCAGCCATATTTGTTTCATTCACGATCACGGTTTCACCGGAAAATCGACTTTTCGAATATTGAACGGAGATTCTCGTTCAACGTCATTCGACTGTACTTGGCATTTTTCAGATGAACCAGGAAATTCGTTCAACCTATGGACTATTGCTTGCAACTCTCTGTTTTCACCATTTATTTGGTGAAACGTTGAACTTATATTTATAACAGTGTAGGTAAATAATGACTGATACAGAATTTTTTTTTAGAATTCAGGAAGGCGAAAAACGACGTACCGAAATCGTACCATTGTGCGTCGCATAAACGAAGCATTCTTGCATTAAAAAGAATAGGAATGAATCCGGACTTCTCGAAAGCGACATATAAATGCAAAAGTTATATAAATGAGAAACATATAAACGGTGCTTTGATGTAATTTCTGAAGCTGTTTTTGCGACAGGTTTTCATTGCATTTTTCAAGAGTTTTGCTAGATATAGTATTGAGGTGAACAGAATGTTAAAAGTCTCCAAATTGTGCAATTGTTGATGATTTATCGCCAAGTTTAGTGCCAAAAAGTAAGTCCCTAAAATTTAACCCATATTGGCGATATCTTCCATATTTTGATGGAAACTGGCAAACCCAACAGTTTATTACAAATGAGAAGTGTAATTAGAATATGCCTGGCGAAGATTGTAAAACAGTTTCCGTGGACGATTTTAATAAAGATTTCCATTCCAAAGAAGCACCGGCTTGGACAGTGCTTGGGAGGCTGAAAACCTCTCTTGGCTGGCCAGCTGTGGAACCGTGTACGCTAATGGGAGCTGGTGCAAATGAAATCTGTTTGTGACTCCAATGTCCTCCATGTTCAAACAATAACCTGCGGACGCCGATTTCAGGTATTAGGTCCCTCATCTGGAATTGGTTCAAAATTAGGAGACCACTCATAGTTGGCTCACAATGAAATGACCAACATCAGCAGTCCTCGTATACGAGAGGCTTAAACTCAAAGAGCGAAAAAAACGATGCATCGCGGAGCGATCAGTTTCCATGGAAACCGACCGGTTTTTCCGCGAAAGTGCTCTTTAAGTAGTCTTTTCTGAGAACTTCTTTCTTCCCTTCCTGTTTTTTTCCGAGAAATTCCTCCCTCGCTTATTGTTATATTCCGCTCCGCTCTTGTGATCAAAAAACGCTCTTAAAGGAGAAGCTCACTTTTCGCTCCGACTGATCGAATTTCGCTCGTTTGGTTTAAGCGTGGCGGTTTCACCTCCAGCAGGTCTTTGACCTGGCCATTAGAAAAGAAAAAAAAAAGTTACAATACGTCTGAAGAAGATTGCAAAAGCTTTAGTAAGCGATTTTAATACAGATTTCAATTCCAAAGAAGGGTTTTATGGAAGAAGGAAGGCAAATACGGTACACGCATGGGTTGTTATGCTCATTCCAAACAGCATGGGCGCCGATAAGGCGTTAAGGTAGTGCACTTGCCCCCCTAGAGTTTTAGCAAATTGTCTTATGACGTAAATAAAATTACATGACTAAGCTAAATCTGAACTGAAACTGTTATAAGTTCAAATTTGTTTCCCTCTGGAAATAAATTTAGAAGCTTGCCTTCCCCTATAAAAATATTCATGGGCGCCCATGTCAAACAATATTCATAAAGATGAAGCATAGAATATGCTTGGCAAAGATTATAAAACAGTTTAACAGGCGGTTATAATATAGATTTCGATTCCAAGAAAGTGTTTTATGGATCAAAGGAGAAAAGTACGGCATGCTCATGATTAATGATACACTTTCGAACATAGTAAGGAAGAAAAATAGGGACGAAGCGTGGATTGTAATACTCTTTCAATAAGTAGTACTTTAATGCGTGTTTAAAACATAAAAAATTTTCAGATTTTTTTCTCTTTATTCGTAAATTTATAAACATTTTTTAAAGTCCCGTTTAATCGTGCAAATGAATCAATAAATAAAATTTGTCGCCTCTTTTCCTGGAGTGAAAATATAAGACAAAATATCTTCCTTATGCAAATGTTTTCGTTAGAATTGTCTCACTTGATGGTTTCCCGTTTGCCCTTTCCGGAAAATATCAACAAGATAGGCCGAAGCAAACGGGGATGACAGCGCAGAATGACATTTTGGTATTTTTCCCAGCCCCGGAGGCTGATCCCGTAATTTTGTTGTCCCCACCCCCCACTCCAAATCCCCCTCGTTTTTCTTCCAGGCGAACAACTTTGATCGCAAACAAACACACACAGATCGGAAAGTTTTTCGGAGATATTAAACTTTCAATTTCAATATATAAACATGGGAAAAAAGTTTGGTTGAAGGAAAACAAAGTATCGCTGTAAATGTGATAGTCTTATTTGATGACATCTGTATTAAATTTTGTAATGATAGAGTTTCTCCCCCCCCCCTCCCCCCATTTCTCTCTCTCTTAGATAAACATGTATTTTGAAATCACTCTTTTACGTTTTCGGAAGGTCTGCGTCAGTGGTGTAGTAACAAGAATAAAAAGTGGTGGGAAGCTCATTTTCCACGAATTTAACATAAAATTGTTCATTTAACTAAATGTAATTATTGTTAATACGAAGAAAATCTACTAAATTATTAGTTTTAATTATTTATTTATTTATTGATGATTATTACTTTGATAGAGGGCACGGACTTGGATTGGATATTTGACGATCATCTGGCAGGCCGACGAAATACCGTTAAGTCTCTCTAAAAAAATACTCCACCCTCTTTTAATAATTAGCTACGTAAACGCCCTCTAGCGACGAATCGTGATGCAATCTACTACTAACGCACGCATGCGCACAACATAAATTTAATGATAATGATTTACTGCGCCATTTTTCAACCAAATTTCGTTTAGCTCTTGTAGAATACGTCAATGATCGTGCTATATACAAGTGCGTAATTAGGGGATTGGTATTTGGGAGCGATGGTTTACAGAGATTTTATTCGTCTAAAGAGTAATTACTTTTATCGTATGTGATCTTTTTTAATGAATTTTTAAAATTTACCCGAATAACATAAGTTATTACTTGGGTACTTTATATACAAAGTACCCCATAAATTATTAGCAAGTATATTCGTGTGTATATCTATACATATGTACACACACAGCGTGCTATAACTAAACTTCTCCTATAAACAGGTTTCTACAGCTAAAACGAGAGGGCGGATTGTAACCAAATTTGTTATACCGGGTGATTCAAAATAGATGTTAAGTCGATTATTTTTTAAACCGTAAGTGATCGAAACATGCTTCCAGTTAGAAAAGTTCGTCAAATTAAGAGTAGCTTTCAGATATGGCATTTTTCTTACTGGGGGTTGTATACATATTAAAATACGAAATTTAAGTTTTATACCGTCCCTCCTTCTCTACCCTTTATATTTAGAAGAATGTTGCTCTTTGCCTAAGAAAATTATTAAAACAAATCCCGTGTCTCTAAGTGAAATAGTTAGCAAAAGATTTATTTTTAAAAATGATGACTTACACAACTTTACCTGCTGTGTTGGCGTCGGATTTCACGTGAAAAATCTTTACTTTTGGGGACGAACTATGAGTTGAAAAAGATAAATAAAGATCCAATTTTTGGGAAAAGCAATTAAAAGCGTTCAAATGTGTGAAATTAACAGGCGCAATTTTAGCTAAAATGATCGGTACTGCTTTATGTAATTAGCGATAATTTATCCACTAATTTTATCACGCTTCTAGAGAAGGAATTTTAAAGTGTAAAAGAGAATGATAAAATAATGGTGTAGGTTACTTTCCCAAGAAACTGCCAAACATGCGTTACAGGAAAATTCTAGCTAAATTAGGATTTGAAGAGTCAACTGTGTTTATCGAATGACTATTAACATAAATTAACGTCAGTTTAAAAACAATTACATTTTTCTCACTTTGGAGACATCCCTTTAGTGCTTGTCGACAAATGCGACAAAGTTTTCAGATTGCAATATCTCGGAAACCATTCCACGTAGAGACACGGAATTTGTTTTATTAATTTTCTTAGGCAAAGAGCAGCATTCTTCTAAATATAAAGGGTAGGAAAGGAGGAACCGTATAAAAATTAAATTTCGTACTTTAATATGTACACAACCCCCAGTAAAAAATGCCATATCTGAAAGCTACCCTCAATTTGACGAACTTTTCTAATTGGAAGTATGATTCGATCACTTACGGTTTAAAAAATAATCGCCTTAACATCTATTTTGAATCACCCGATATAGATTTATACACGAGATTCTCTCAAGGATTAAAAAGAAAAAAAAAAAAAGATAGTTCAAAAATGTCCACTATGGGGTTCTTTGCACGAAAAAAAAAAAACAGCAAATTTAAAATGGAAATGACTAATTCGAAATGCACAAGCAATTTTAACATCTATTAAAGATTTTGAGCGTTTATTTACTATGTTTGGGTCGTTTTTTTAACTGGATTCAGAATGCTAAGCACTATCTAAAGCAGAGGTTCTCAACCTTTAACGTCGCACCCCCCCAACAAAGGCTAACTTACGGTGGCGCCCCCCCCCCTCACATTTTTCAGCATACATTCAGTTTTTTAATCTTTAACAATGAACATTTAGTCGAATTTTCTACAAAATAATGTTATCAGTAAAGTTTGAATGAACATTTTAAACGAAAATGGATATATTTTTAGGTAAAATGAGAATAAATAATATGATTTTTAAAAAAACTTCATCACTACTTGCTCTTTGGTTTTTCTCCCCCCCCCCCCCCCTCTGCAACTGCTCTGCGCGCCCCACTGGTTGAGAAACGCTGACCTAAAGGACATTTTTTAATTAAACTTTTTTTAAATCTTCCTTGGTAAGACACAGTAAGACGCGTAACAATCTATATGCAAAATTTGGTAGCAATCTGCTTACCCTCTTTCATTTTTGTTGCAGGAATGGATGCAAGATGACAGTTTTGCCAGACGAGATGAACATTTTTTAACATCGCAATGTATGGATTTTGCAAGACGAAGCAAAGCTTTTCGTCTCTTATGCGAGAAGCTAGAGCAGTGTTTCTCAACCTTTAATGGCTGACGGCACACTGAAAATATCTAGAATTATTTCCGGCACGCCTGAAACATAAAAATTGCAAAGGTTGTGTGATACAAAAAATTGATAAATACAAATAACTTTAAAAAATTGTCTATTTACCAAAATAATAATCATTATAATAATAATACATTCAATGAAAGGGCTAAGCCTGTTTTTGCATGGGTCTTGCTGCAAACAGCTGTTTCAAAAATTGGCAGAACGGTTTTCCATGCTATGAAATAAGTTTCGCTCTTCTTGGTGTAAAGCTTACTGAAAATGAACAAGACAGGACATGATAAATAGAAAATTTCATATTGCTGATATGACATCACGCAGTTTTAAATAATTTTTCAAAAGCCCTGGCAGCACATTAGATTATATCTCACGGCACATCAGTGTGCCGCGGCACACAGGTTGAGAAACACTGAGCTAGAGGATGAGTTTTCGTCACGCGTCTATCCTCAGTTTGCAAGAGAAGTTTAATTATAATAATCCTGTATACATATATTGATTGTTTCAATTAATTAATAAAATTATGTATTACTAGAAAACATTATCCGCAGACTTCAATATACATGCGTCAAAGGGGAAAATAAAAGAAATAAATAAAAAGAAAAAAGTGAGTCTTTTCCTAAAGTACTTTAAATTCATCCTCCTCTTAAAAAACAAAAGAAATCCTGTCACTAGAATGTCAGTCGCATTCTTTTTTAATGCCTGCCCCAGGATCAGAAGAGGACGGAGAAAGGAGAATGAATCGATGAAAAATCGCTTATAACTTGAATTTTCCCGAGCTCCGAAAATTTGTCGTCCCGTGAAAGATCTCATAAGTACAATTTGATCATTTTCTTCGTTCTTCCCTGACATTAAAACTCTCGATGTTTCTACGAGAATCGACGTTTTCAATTTCGAAACCCTCCTCCCTTGGAAAAAAAAAAATCTAAAAAGTTGAAAGTATTAAACTAAAAGTGTTTCACATTTTTCGTCCTATTTTTTTTATTTCTGTTTTGTTTTATTTGTGATTCATGCGAGACGGGATGTACGAGATTAATGCAAGATGCCATTTTCAAGTGGTTCGAAGTTAAAATGAAGGCTCAAATGGATTTTCTTTCTTTTTTTTTTTTTTTTTTTCTTTTCTAGTATCTAGTATCATTTCTTGTGAATAACAAAAGAAAAAGACACGAAAGGGAGAGATATGTTTCATGAAAGCCTGCTGCCAGCGTTACAGTAAATTTAGTTCCAGTAAGGCTTTCAGTATTTCAAAATATCAAGCAATTGCAAGATTCTTTATAATAAGCATAGCAAAAAGTAATGTCCTTTTTTCACATAGAATTCAAATACTTACCACTTAAGACCACCGTGTACAAACAGTGTTCGAAGCCATCAAAAGAATTCTTAATTAGTGAATCTGGGGCGTAGCCAAGGGGGGGGGGTTCTAGCTACGCCCCTGAGTGAAATGTGTCCCCATGCACTAACGAAATAACGTCTGAGCGTTTCATAATTGAACAGATATTTTTAAGTCAAAATGATCGGGGCAGGGGGGGTATACACGAATTTAAACGTAAACGCTCTTGCTAGAGTGGAATATATATACTGTCTGTTATGCATGTGTATTATATAAAACGTAATGATTACTCTTATCTCTATAGGAAATAGTTATGATCTACGCAATACAATATGTACTATTAGTAATATTACCTCTTTATATACCTATGATTTTAAAGATCTATTTAACAATATTCCTCTTGACGACCTTTACAATGTAATTAATGAATTATTTGAATCTTGTGTTAACAATATTCAGCTCCCTTCCCATGTTGATTTAACTTATTTCAGTTGTCTATCTAAATTTATTATCTATAATAATTTTATTCTACATAACAATAAAATATATCTACAAAATCATGGTATACCACAAGGTGGCTCAGCATCTAGTTACCTTGCAGATCTTTACTTATATTACTATGAAAAAGAATATACTAATACACACATAATTCTTAAACGATATATAGATGATATCTTACTTGTAAACACTACTAATAATAATAACATTATCTTCCCCATAAAATATCCATCTGCTCTGGAATTAATTAAAAATGATATGCTTAACAATTCTGTTAGTTTTCTAGATCTAAGTATCTCCATCACTCCTAGAAATAGCCTTAGTTTCAATATATATGATAAGCGTAAAGATTTTAGCTTTAAAGTAAATAGCTTTACTCATTTTTCCTCCTGCTTACATAAATCTGTATTTCGCAATATCATCTATAATCACTGCTGTAGAATCAAGTTTCTATGTTCTGATGATGTCTCCAATTTTAAATCTCTATTTCTGTCAGCTAGACAATACAACTATACCACTAAGTTCCTAAAATCTATTATATACAATTCTTGATAATGATGTGTCTAATGTCTTTGTTAATTTACTGGAGGTTGGGTGGGGTTTTGGTTTTAAGGTTGTAATTGGATGATTGGGTCGGGCGGAGGAAGTTTTTCTCATAAAAAAAAGTAATATGTTTAAAAACAATTTGGATGTGTATATGCATGCATATATATATCTGGAGGGATTAAAAAAAAAAAAAAAAAAAAAAAAAAAAAAAAAAAACGAGGTTCCTATATTGTGATTATTCTCTCCTAAACATTATTTTATTTTTTTTTTCTTATTTACTAGATTAGTCTTCTGTCATACAATAACTTATTATACATACTTTGTCAATAATAATAATCATTATATTTTTTAAACAATATGTTATATTTAATTTTGCTATACTATTTATTTTATTCAATCATTTTAATTTATTATTATTCAATATATATGTGATGAAGATCACATATCTAATTAAATAATCATTTACTTTGGCTTTCTTTAATGTAATCTATCCAAAATTCAAGAATTCTAAATCACTGAAAAAACACTCAAAATACTGGTGTTAAACGATAAAGTAATTAAAAAACTTTGTAATAAACACACATAAGAAGTAAAAGGAAAAAGGATACGCGTTTCGTTCAAAAATTGTTTTGAACTTCTTCAGTCCAAGTCCTTCGACGTAAAGAACACAGGGAACTGAAAAGTTTTCAGTTCCCTGTGTTCTTTACGTCGAAGGACTTGGACTGAAGAAGTTCAAAACAATTTTTGAACGAAACGCGTATCCTTTTTCCTTTTACTTCTTATGTGTGTTTATTACAAAGTTTTTTAATTACTTTAATTCTAAATCACTTCTGTTCTCATTTTTCTGCCATTTCGGCTTTTAAATCTGTATATTTACTTTTCCCTGTATGCACTATTCTTTTTGTTCTTTGTCTCTTCAGACCGGTGTGCTAAAAATAGATTATATTACGTCCGTTTGCAAAATCAACGGCCTTTTTGAGTTTCCTCTTGGCATCCTGCTGGCGTATGTTATTTAGTTGTTCCCCTGCGACGACTTTAAAATTATTTGCTCGCGATTACGTCATTGTAATTTTATTGGATTAACTGTTAGGGTTGCTCTGGAATTGGCGCTATTAATCTCAGCCAAGTTATTGTTCTCGCCAATGTGTAATTCTGTGCTGGCGTAATTTTTAAATTATTCCACCTTAATTTCACTGTCCATATAGGACGTCATTTTATTTTCGCTGAGCCACCACCGCCCGTTATAATAATGTTTCAATAGTATATGTTTAATAAAATAGTTTCAAGTATTTAACGTCTTTTTATTTTATTGCAACTATAAGTGTATTCGAACCTGGATTATCATGTATCACAACGCAGTCTTTAAATTTAAATCAGCCCAACAAAATAACTTCTTTACATAAATTGGTGCCTACCCAGGCACTTATGTTGCATTTATTCTGGTGGTGGCTTAGCAAAATGGCGGAATCAAATCCCGATCAAGACACTTCTTCAACTCCAGCCGTCTGCTTGCATTGTGGATCACATTCCGGCCCGGCAATGCTATTTATTCTAGTGTGTGACTTCGTTTTATGGATTAGTGTGATGTATTACTCTAGTGATGTGGCTTTCGTTTTTACGGAACACGGAGCTCCACGATGGACTGGCTATTCATTAATGATGAGTTTCCGATCGTCTCCTCAATTCATATAGGGATTATCCATGATCTTACTACACAACACCCTCCGACGAATTGTAGGTGAGTTCTACCAAAGCACATACTGCTTACCTCCGTAATACCGCTTTGAGTTCTACACGTTCCTATGACTATTTGGAGACTATTGTGTCGGCGTATGGAGTATGTTTCTGTTTTCCTGTATGGAGTACGTTATGTTTTCCTGCCTTGCTTTACGCCTGAAACTTACAACTAATGCTGAACTGTGCGAAAAACCGTCCGATCACCGCAAATTTGGGACTTGGATTCCGGATGTCTGCAGTCTACAGTAGTTTTTTTTTCGTGCGTCGCTAGGTATGCCATTCACTGAACTTGGCGAAGACTGTTTTTTTTTCCCTCCTGTGATGGCAATTGGTTTTGTTTTTAAATGTGCGCGCTCCTGATACACCGACACCTCATACTATGCTTTGTAATGCAGTGTGAACTGGTAATGTAATGGACATTATATTTTAAGTATGACTAATGAAAAGTTTTTTTGCTAAATTGTTATTTACTGAATAACTGAAGTTTTATTCTTGGGAAATTTGGTAAGTCATTAATAAGTGCAGTTCTTCTATTAATACTATAATAATAATAATAATAATCATGTTCATATTGTCTTTGCATACATTTTTTTTTGTGTGCAAATAGCACATGCTAAGAGTAGTTTTTTTTAGACATAACGTGTCAAAGAAAATATTTAATATGCTGAATTTTTTCTTTATTATTTTACTGCTTCTAAGGAGTTATAAAAAAAATAATTATTATTGTTTTTCAACCATGTTTATAAATTAGTTTAAATCTAAATTACTCCTTTTATATAGTATATATGACATTAATACTTTACTGTTTAATACAATTGTTGGATTGCAATTCACACACATTTAATTATTTTAATACACTTCTTAAATTTTTCTTCTTTATGCACTGTGTTTCGTTCACTCACGATAAATATTATTATTACTCATTGCTTTATATGTTTACTTTTGTGTACAGACCTTTTTATGTGTTTAATTTTCTATTTGCGTACATATTCATTCTTGTGATTTTAAATTATGCTTGCGCTTTTGCTCCCATTATATTTTACATTTTATGTTCATTGTACAGCCTCTATGAGGTACACATACATCGTTATATTTTCCTCACTCTTTATCTTTTGATAATCATGAAGTCTTCAATTACAGTCTTTCACACTCTTGCGTTAATTAAGTCCATGGCAAGGCCTTTCTAAGGCACACACTTTTTACTACACTCTTACACACTGCATTTTTGCATATTAAAGTCCATGGCACAACATACATATTCTCTCTTTCAGTTATTTTTTCCTTACCTCACAATATAGTGTTTCTATTTTTGTCATATATTTTTACACATTTTTTTTTCTTTGAACATGCTATTATTTGCAGTCACCATGTTGACTGATTTTTTACACATTAGTTGTTTTGAACACCTTTTTTTAAAGAGTACTTTATGTTTTTGTGTTTCACCCCATTTTTGGCCTTTTAAATACAAGTTTTACATGTTTATCATAGGTTGTACAGTTCACACATTTTTTACTTTTTTAGATACACTGTTTTATTTTTTCCTGCCATTGATATGCCTCTGTTTAATACATGCATTCTTTGGAAGAGTATAGTGGTATTCATTTGATTACCTTTTTTTTTTCTTTTCAAATTACACAATATGACACATTGTTTGTTGTACTTCAAATAAGTACTTGAATAGTCACTGATCTTTGAAGTTTGTGTTTGTCCACAATTACACTCTTTTTCATTTTACTTGCATTTTTCATGTTTTTTTTTTTTTTTTTTTTTTTTTTTTTTTTTTTGTTTACATTGCTTACACTTGCTGACTCTCAACCTTTTCACACACTTGATTTTTTTTTTCATCACACTTGTGTTTATGTCTTATATGTTCACTACACAAACATGTTCACACTGATGTTCTGCTATTGAGTTCATTGTGCTTGTCCTTCCACATTTTTGTACACACAAAATTTTTGAATATTTGTTGCATTTTTCTCAAACATTTTCACTATGATGTACTGTAGTACAGTTCATTTTTTTACACATTGTATTTGTCTTGTCTCTCTTTTGTGTGTTCACACACACAAACATAACATCATACTTTGAAATATCTCATTATTTTCTTTTTCTGCAATATGATATATTTAAAACTCTTATGTGCCTTTTTGTAAATTAATACAATATTATTTTGTCAAATATTCACAGTGTTATAAAATACCACATTAATTGAAATATATTTTCAGAGTATTTACATTTATCTGATTACTTAGTTATATGCTTATTTGTAGTGATTTTAGTGAACTGTTGTTTCTTCATATATTTTATTAATAAAATGTTTATGTATTGATCAGATTAACACTTAAGACATTTAATAAGTGAAATTTGAGGGTATATTGTATTGTTTTGTAATTGCATTTTGGTGTTTTTTTTATTTGTACTTTTGTGTGTTATTCTTTCCCATTTTTGTCACTTTTGAAAATTTTAGTGTGTTAGTAAGTGACACAACATTTTTCTTATATTGAACTTCAAAAACTATTAATTTATATTTTATTACAGGATGGCCACAATTTCTTTTTAAGCTATAATTAAGATTATACTTACATAATTTCATAACAAGTTTAATCCTACATTTTTAGTACATTAAAATAAACTATTCTTCATGTTTTTGCTCACTTAAAATTTTTCTCGTACTTCAAGTAATTATTAATTTTTTGTTAGACACTGATATATTGATGTATGTCTGTTTAATTATCGAGGGATCCCACTTGACTTGGAATGTATGCATTGTTTTGTGGTGCTGCCTGGCTGGACCAAAAGTTATCACAGGTGTGTTTGGAATTTGGCTGTATCTGTCAATATATCGTTTTGTCTTCGTTAAGTTAATGTCTCTTAAGATCAACACTTGATAAATTAGGACTTCTAAAGTAAATAATAACAACTAAAATTTAATAAAATTGTAATTGATAATAAAATATAGACTGACATTGTATTAAAAATAAATTACATAAACAATAGTTACAATTCAACAGAACTTACACCGTTTCGAAGGTCATTTTTACACATTAATTTTATTGTAATTAAATTGATGTTCATAGACTGTATTGTACATAGATTCATTTTTTCTCCAAAACAAAAATGTCTTATAGTTATTTTGTGTGGGTATATTTTGTATTGAATATATGTGTTTATTTTTCTCCTCCTATGTAGTATACATGTTTATATGTTGCCAGATAAGATAATTTAAATTGTTTCTACCACTTGTTGTTACCATGGTACAAAACTTGTGAGAAATAGCCATCAAAGCAATTTTTGAATGGCATATTATGGTAAATTTACATAGCCACAAATTTTATTGATTGATTTTTTTCATGCATGCATTCTTATGTTTAAAAGGCCTTATAGTTATAACTACTGAACAGCGCTGCTTAATCATGATCATGTTGTTTTGTTTGTAAAAATAATAATATTTAGAGTACTCAGTCACTGCAATTCTTAGCAGTATATCTTTGATGTGCACATGAGCTTGAGATGCTCAATTAAAGAGAAAGGGGTGCTGAATGCCCTTATTTAAAATAAAAGGGTGTGCTGAAATGCCCCGTATTTGAAAAAAAAAAAGGATGAGCTAAAATGCCCCTTTGTATTGTGCGCTAAATGCTCCCTTTTTATTTTGTCGACATTTCTTTTTATTGCTAGCACTTATTTTTTTTATTTTTGTCATGACAATTTTTTTCTCTGTAAACATTTTTTAGGTGGTGGTCATAAGTATTTTTTTCAATTGTATAATTTAGTCTGTATATGTTTCTGATTTTTCTTACTTGTTTAAGCCAGCCAAACAGAGCATTTAATTTAAAATTTTAAAGACATTAATTGTAACTAATAAAAAAAATTATTCAAAATTTTTTCCTGGTTGAGGGGAGTATATATGTGATGAAGATCACATATCTAATTAAATAATCATTTACTTTGGCTTTCTTTAATGTAATCTATCCAAAATTCAAGAATTCTAAATCACTTCTGTTCTCATTTTTCTGCCATTTCGGCTTTTAAATCTGTATATTTACTTTTCCCTGTATGCACTATTATTTTTGTTCTTGTCGTCTCTTCAGACCGGTGTGCTAAAAATAGATTATATTACGTCCGTTTGCAAAATCAACGGCCTTTTTGAGTTTCCTCTTGGCATCCTGCTGGCGTATGTTATTTAGTTGTTCCCCTGCGACGACTTTAAAATTATTTGCTCGCGATTACGCCATTGTAATTTTATTGGATTAACTGTTAGGGTTGCTCTGGAATTGGCGCTATTAATCTCAGCCAAGTTATTGTTCTCGCCAATGTGTAATTCTGTGCTGGCGTAATTTTTAAATTATTCCACCTTAATTTCACTGTCCATATAGGACGTCATTTTATTTTCGCTGAGCCACCACCGCCCGTTATAATAATGTTTCAATAGTATATGTTTAATAAAATAGTTTCAAGTATTTAACGCCTTTTTATTTTATTGCAACTATAAGTGTATTCGAACCTGGATTATCATGTATCACAACGCAGTCTTTAAATTTAAATCAGCCCAACAAAATAACTTCTTTACAATATATTTATTGTATTAATATACCTGGATATTCTTAAAATTTAATAATATTACCTTTTAGTATTTGGCAACTCCTATACTTTCTTCTTTCCACTTTTACACTTATATTTAGTGGCAACACCATTTTTCACTTTTTACAATTCTTAGCATTGGCAACACATATCAATTGTTCAAATGAAATTTCCATGTGCTCAAGGTCTGGTATGTAAAATTATATTCCTATTTCTAATTTTTGTTATCTTTTTGATTTCTTCTTTTCTTTATATAGTAGGGTAGGGCCCAGATGTGTGGAGTTAATATCTCTTCTGATATGCCACACAACCGAAACCCTACTATTTGGTTTGCTGTAAATTATAATCCACTGTTTGTGGCCCCTGACGATGGTGACAGTGGTTATAATTTCCGTTCCATTATATTATCACAATAATTCTTGCACTTTATTTGGCTTCAAAATCTGGTTTCTAATTCTTGCTAATAGCTGTTATATTTTTATGCGAGATATGTCTTATTTGTAGTATGTTTTGTGTTTTACTTGTTAGCTATATATATATATATATATATATATATATATATATATATATATACACAAAGTGTCCAGCCTTAATGTGACCCAATAGCTAATTCCCGAACCGTTCGGTTTAGATATGCACTTCCAGTTTGAAAAATGTTTTTAAAAAGGTAAATAATGTTTTTACGTGCTTTTCGAACCAAAAAACCCATTTAGAAAAAAATTACAAAAATTAAATTTTTATACGGTCCCCAGGTCCTATCACTTATATTTAGGAAAAGATGCAGTACACAAAAACAAAGTAAACACAAAAAGCTTCATTTTATTACGATATAAACTGAGTTATGGAACTTTGAAAATCATACATTTCATCCATTTTCTCGGTCATTTTCAAGAAGCTAGTAAGGGACCGTCTTGAAAATGACCGAGAAAATGGATGAAATGTATGATTTTCAAAGTTCCATAACTCGGTCAGTTTTTATCGTTATAAAATAAAACATTTTGTGTTTACTTTGTTTTTGTGTACTGCATCTTTTCCTAAATATAAGTGATAAGACCTGGGGACCGTATAAAAATTTAATTTTTGTAATTTTTTTCTAAATGGGTTTTTTGGTTCGAAAAGCACGTAAAAACTTTATTTACCTTTTTAAAAACATTTTTCAAATTGGAAGTGCATATCTAAACCGAACTGTTCGGGAATTAGCTATTGGGTCACATTAAGGCTGGACACCCTGTATATACAGTAAAAGCCGTTTGAAAATTTCCCTCTTAAAACGTTCTTACTTAAGGTTCCCAATTTTTTCCTACCCAATATTTCTTACAATGTTAAAACAACCCGTTTAAAAAGTTTCGTTCCAAACAATTTCGTGCTTAAAAAGTTTTTTTTTTTTTTTTTTTTCCCACTTCTAAGTTTACTTTCAGAACGTGTAAACATGTGCCTTTCGGGTTTTTTTCTTTCTTTCTTATTATTGTTTGTGAAAATCAGTGTTTAAGACTGAAAACGATTGTGTATTGGCCAGTGAAATGCTAACAGTATATGCGAAATTCGTGAGGTTACAGAAAATTAAGAAATCAATGAAACTGAATAAGAGGTTGTGGAAATTCTTAGTTTTCCGGATGCTGTTATAGGATTAGAAACTTTTCATCGTTCTATTAAAAGCGTTGAACATGCGAATGGAATTTTTTTTTAAAAAAACGAAAGACCAATTAAAGATTGTCGAAGAAAAAAAAAAAAAAAAACAAAAAAAACTAAATGGATTTTTATTTTCTGTAAAATCGATTCCAATTATGCTTAAAGCGTATATATGTTACGGCCAAAGCCCGAAATCGGCCTGTTCGCGAATTGGCCGGCCAATTCGCGTTTTGGCCAACGTTGCTGTAAACTTACCGGCCAATGTCCGATCTTTCCTTGATTTCGGGCTTTGGCCGGCCGATTCGCGATGTGGCTTGGGACGATCGGCCAAAGTAGGAAGAAGTAAAAAAAAAAGAGCAGATTGTTTTACACACTGATAAAAATGAAGCATTTAAAAATGAGTACTTCTGTGTACTGTTTTTTTTTCTTCTTTTTTTTTTAAGTGCAATTGTTTTAAAAACGAATTCAAGTATAAGTGACATCTCTGAGTTAAAAATAAGCTTGTAATATATAAAAATATGATCTCGTGTTATTCTGTTCTCATATTAAAGCCATAATAGAAATTATTCAGTGAGCGTATATGCTGAAAAACCGACATAGCGCGAAGAATATTGGATTTTCGCCCTTCAAAATGACGAATTATATCTTGAGCAAATGCGCTGCGTAGCTTGTAAGAATGCAAAGGCAAATTGAGTACCCCATTTTTCAAATAGCTTTAATATCCTTAGTCTTTTTCTGCTCCATAGACCTAATGCTAAAGATCACAGATCACATTGTCTCCCGAAATATCGCTTCAAAAAATATGAAACTTTTTGCAAAGGCAAATAGATACCGCTCAGTCTGCCAGTAACTTCGGGCTTTGGCGAAGGATTCCCAGCCACTTCGCGAAATGGACAGCCAAAGTAGAATATATAATATTAGTTGCAAGTACTTCGGACTTTGGCCATACTATATTAACAATTTTTTAAGGGTGCAAAACAATTTATATTAGTAATTGTAAACTTTATATTATTTATATATTTTAATAATGTCAAAAGATATTTCTTCATTATTTATAGTGAAATTACTTAATTTGTTTTACAAAAAAATAGTCTCCCGTTTAAGTTTTCCCGCTTAAGAAGTTGTTGCCCTTCATCTTCCCTTGGAGAACATTTTAAATGGGTTTTCCTGTATATATTCTTTCGTAACTTCTGTACGATCCCTATAGTACAGGGGTTCCCAAACTTTTTTCCTCCGTGGCACCCTTGTCAGGCTAAAAACACTGAACTCTCTCGAACTTGACTAAAATATTTTTGTTTCGCCTACTTGATCATCGGATTGGCAAACTTTTTTGTGAAATATCGGCTCAAAGGAATTTTTTTGATTATGCTCCCCCAAAACTTAGACTTTTCTTGATTATCTCCACGGCACCCCTGGTAAATGCTCGCGGCACCCCAGGGTGCCGCGAGCGTTTACCAAAACTGTGTGCCGCGCACCCCAGACTGCATACAGTGTGGGAACCTCTGCTATAGTACGATCATCCAACGTGATCTTTTCCCTTCGCGAGCCATTAAAATGCTATTTAAGTCAGCATATTTTTATCTTCCTATCTCTGACACTTTTCAGAATATAATTCTCAAATTTTGTACATCACCTCATGAATGTATGTCGCACATTTTATTAGTTGGGAATTTCCTTGCATGGTGTTCATATACAAATTTAATAAGTGCAATTTTTTGGAAATTAGCGAGAAGAATTTTTTCGTTCCGTAACCTTTCTTTTCTACCTTATTTTTACTTTTTTTTAAATTTGCATTGCATACCTTTGTAGAGTAGATTAAGTTAAAATGTGGTACCCTCTTTTTGGAACACTCTGTAAGCTTTTAATGTTTGTGTAGAAAATGTTGAAAATGAAGAAATGATTTACAAAAAAGGATTTTTCTAAAACATATTTGAGACATCTCTGCATTGAAAACGTCAGGAGAAAAAAAAATGTAGCCAACTGTATCTATGTATATACATCTATGCATGTATACATACAAAATTATTATATATACATCTCTGATTTTGGAAAAGAAACAAGAGAAAGGAAGGTCCACTCGTAATATACATGCATATTTGCATTTGAAAACGCGCTAGCTGAAATTCTTCGAGTTAAAAAAGTTTTAGATAACAACGTTACTTGCATATTTCCAACAAATACAACACGGTATGCTCGTATCTTACAGATCTAACCGTTGATCTTCTATTCTCAGAAAATTTGCATTGAAAACATAGGTACTAGACGTAAGTAAGTAATGTACAAATGTAGTTTCAAAAACTGAAATTGTGAAAGTTGAAATAGATTATTTGTTTTGGGAGTTATAATGAATTAGATGAAAAATTTCTCAGTTTTGTTTCACAAGTACAATTCTTTTTTCATCGCAGAGAAAAGGTACGTTTTAAAACTTGGGTTTATGTAATACGATCAAATGCGAGCAGAACAGTGTTTCGGTTTTGTCTTCATTTGATTAATTAAATAAGAAATTAGTCATTTGATCTGAAATTAATTATATCAAAATGATTTGATTAACTGAAACTTTAGAATTCTGTAGGGAAAATATTCTTTTTCTCTTTTCTTTCTTTTTTTTTAATTGGACATTTTTTGGACTTTAAAATCAATAAATCGTTAGGAACTACCCAGAACTTCACAATTTTATGGTTATGTGGGAAGTTACCAAACTACCAGGTATCTTTCTATGAAGCTGCCCCGAATATTAATAGTAACTGCACTATATATATATATATATATTAATAGTCACTGCGCTTTCTAGAAAAACGTGTGAAAAAAGAAGTATTATTTTGTAATATATGTATATTAGAGATGAGTTCGGGCTCATTTTTTGAAGCCCGAGCCCGAGCAAAATTATTTAAGTCGGAGCCCGAGCCCAAAATTTCAGCTAAAGATAAATAAAATTCAATTACTTCATTGACGGAATACAGTGAATTTTGTCGTTTGTGCAAATTAAGACAAATATAGTTGCAAACTCTAAATGCACTTTCAAATTCTAAATACGTTTACTTTGCCCCATGAACCACTTTTTAAAATCTGTTTTCAGGAGTATGTTCAATAAAGGAGAAATTTTTCACGAGCCCGAGACCGAACGCACTCGTGAATTACAGAGCCCGAGCCCGGTTCGGGCCCGGGCTGGGGATCAGGCTTTCGGGCTCGGGCTGAGCCCGTCTCATCTCTAAGTGTGTATCAAACATAGCTACTTTGTAAGTGGACATGTTTCTATAGTGTGGTTCAGTAAAAGGACTGTAGTAATTCAGCGTATATTTTTTCACGATTATCCAAATATTTTTTTAAACTAAAAAGGTATAGACAACGGGAGGGGAGGGGGGAGACACTAGAGATGACTTCAATCTCATTTTTTAACGCACTGAGCCCGAGCGATATTATTTAAATCGGAGCCTGAGCCTGAAATTTCAGATAACAGATATATAAAAGTCAATTGCTTCATTGATAACATATCATAAATTTTGCCCTTTGTGCAAATTAAAGACAAATATAATCAATGGCAAACTCTTTATGAATTTTCTAATCTTTATATTCAAGCTTACCAAAGAATAATATTTAGCTTATTTCTCTCGTGAACCATTTTTAAAAATCTCTTTACAAGGAGTATGTTCGATATAGGAGAAATTTTTCACGAACACGAGCACAATCGTGAATTTCGAGCCCGTGCAAGGTTCGGGTTCGGGACAAGCCCTTCTCATCTCTAGCAGACACATGTGCGCGGACGGCATAATTTTTAGCGCAGGCTCTGCGTCATGTAGGATCCTTCACTAAAAGTGATACTTTTAAAAATTTGAATTAATAATTAAAGAACTCAACATATCAAAATAACATGTGCTTTATTTTGGAGTTCAGATATAGCAGTTATGTTCTGAACTAAATATTGTCCAGAAGAAACAAAAAGCTGATATTTATGCTTGATTTGCTGAGGTAGAATTTCGAGGACATGATCACCTCAAAACTCTGATTTGGGAATTTGCGCTGGTGTGATCACATGATTTTTTTTTCCCTTTAGGACTGCATCAAGGCCCAGGTTTGTGCTGAAAAACTACAAGTTTTGTAACATTTGGAGGGGAACTTCCGACTAGCTTTCGGCTATCGCAGACATAACGCAACTGATGTTCGAAGAGCATAGCAGCATAGTCTAAGCTCCAAAATAAAACATGATTTACTTTGATACGTTGAAAGGTATTTTAAATTCATATTTTTAAATGTGTCACTCTTAGTTAAAAACCCTATATTTGATTTTGTCCAAAATAAAGCATAATTTACTTTGATACGTTGAGGTTGGCTTTTTTTTTAAATTCAGAATTTTAAAAATATGAGTCTTAGTGAAAGACCCTATATTTGACTTCTGTCAGCTACTGTCTGACTGCGTTTAGCGTGGAAAATTGGCAAGCTGCCAGTAAAGATGAATCCAAATGAACCGGTCGAGGAAGGGAGAAAACGGTGGAAGTGAATGCACGTATTGCATCTTATTCATTGAATTATTCAATTCAACTGATTTGATAATATCCATCTGAATTTTGCGTTTGTATTTGTAAACATAGTATTCCAAAAGAATAAAATGGCTAGAAAATCTAAGAATAAATCGTTTCGAAGTAATTCGGCAAGTGCACATCTGATTGACACCCAGTGGTGGGAAAAACTACTTTTTTTTTGTAGCGCGCTACAACTACCGCTACTTTTCGAAAAATGTAGTTAACTACAACTACAACTACTTTTTGACAAATGTAGTTAGCTACACTACTTTTGAAATGTAGTCGCTACTTCGCTACTTTTTCGCTACTTTTAGGAGACAAATTTTGCTAACAGATTCAATTTGCATTACATTCATATTTAAGGATATTTATATCCTAATTAGAGAAAACTATCGATATCTAAAGCCTTGGTTTTCTACTCGCGTCCAGCGTGATTAATGACCTCAGCGGGTGTCTCTCGCGTCCAAAGAACGAAAGGTGGTTTCCTTGTAGCGTTGAGCGCCGCAGATTTGGTGGACGCACGGAAGACCCCGGGCACCTTTTCGCCTTTAATTAGAAAAAAACTATTGCTCTAATAAACAACTACCAGGCGAGTATTTGAGCAGGGGGAGGCGGCCCCCCTCCGAAAATGTAAAGCAATTATTAAAAAGGAGCTATTTTGAAACATTTCTTTTAACTTTAGAACAATAAAGTTTAAAATACCGAATCGTCCCCCTCCCCCCGAAATGGAAGCCTAGCCTATATATACGCTACTGGCAACTACTGCTAATTATTGAAGTATTGCTGAAACTAATTAAGTTTTAATACCTCTATGATAAAAATAAATTGGGAAAGTGAGCTCTGAAAGCATAAGAAAAATCATGAGAACTAAAAAAGTTTTTAAAAATATAATAAAATGGATGTCTGAACGGGAAAAAAAGGCCCGTTTTGAGACCCCTTTCATGTTGTACCAACATTCTAGTTTCTTGAGCACAAATCAAAATTAATGAGTATAAAGGTCTTTTTTCATGACTTACCAAATTAGTGATTTATGACGAATGACCCGTGTGAACCATGTAATATTGTATAATTGTTTTAATTGAAAACATCACATATGATATGCATATTATAAAATAATGAAAACAATTACTAATTAAATTCATGATATATCTATTTAAAACATTGCATTAAAAAAATCCTCTATATATGTTAAAGAAATTTTAAAAGTTATTATCATCAACACAACTTTTTCTTTGTGTTAGGTATAAAAGAATTTTATAGAATTATATTGTTATTTTAAGGCTAAGAGAGAGATAAGTCTAAGGATTTTACAAACTATTAATTATTAATAGAAATTCTCATATTTTCGTATTAAATTCTGAAAATTATTACACAAAAAACCTAATAATTTAAATATAATAGACACTTTAAAATTTTAACGAAAGAAAGCAGAATTTCAACATATTCATGGAAGACTGCCATGCCTCTAGTATAAAATAAAAACCACATAAATTTATTCAAAAACATGTTTATTAAATTTTAACAAGAGATGGATCTCAAAATTGTTATCCGCCAAACATGATCGTCGAGGAGAAAATACGTCCGATGCAATCGAAAACAATCTTTGTACAGATGCACTGGACGGCACGCCAGTGTTAGTTTTTTTGAAGGCTTCTTTCATATACGTGTACGCCGAAAGCGAAGATACGGGTTTGATTGGCTCTGACAAGAACCTTGTAAGTTCTTCCTCGTAACTATTTCGAGTGCATGCGAAAGAGAAATTAAAAAAACCAGAAAAGTCATCATCCGTGGGCCTCATCATCCAGTCATGATCCTCGATACTGATATCTGAAGTTGTCGGAAACATATTCTGGAGGTATTCCTCCATCCATTTTTTTGGCTTCGGTCTTCCTCTCCTCCTCAATCCAGAATAGTTTGAATCTGGGATGGAAACAAGCTGAGAGAACAGTTTCTCTGTCCCACAGCAAATGTCTAAATCTCGTTTCCACCTGACAATTGAAGATTTTGCGCCCCCTCCTATTTTTTAAAAATGCAACTAGGTAGCTTTCATATACCATTTAGCGCCCCTTGGCCGATGCTGCGCCCGGGTACAGTTGACCTTCCTTGCTCCCCCGTAGCCAGGGACGGCCCGACACGGTAAGCAAGGCATCGGAGCGCCATATTCGAACTAAAAAACTAAGGAAAACTTAATCTGGAGCATAACACGGGGCTTCTTTACGTTTGCAGGGAGGCTCCACGTACCCTAGATCAGCTCTTGCACCTAGCTACGCCACACATTTAGCTATAAAAGCTAGATCTAGCTAAGATGATTAGCTATTTCAGGGGTTAAAATGAGGCTTTCAACTTCAATAATATACGGACTGTCAAATATGCATGGTGCTCTGAAACTCATTGGCAAAAAGTTAAAGAGTGGTAAAGGTAAATAAGACGGTTATGAATCACGTAACAATGTAGGGTTTGATAAGTCGTCCTCGAGTACCTGTTAATAATTTATTTTTTCACAGAAAGTTCACTAAAATTCACTATTAACATGATTGATTACTACTGTACATTGACTAAAAGATTTATTATTAAACAATTATTAACAGGTAAATGAAACCATTTCCGACATCCACAGTGCTATATTATTCTGAACAGCCTTGGTAGAGATGGCGCCCGGTGCGGTCGCACCGTTCGCTCTACCTTAGGACCGGATCTGAAAACTGTCACTACAAACGAAGAACACTGTAACCGAGGTCAGCAATATTTTTAGCCCCTGAAATAATATCTTGGATGCATATGCTTATACCTTTTGTCCCTTTTCAACAAACTCAAAAAAGATAAGGTTATCAACTCGTCTAAAAAAAAAAAAAAAAAAAAAAAATGTGTACAATTTCTAGATATTTACTTTCTTTTTTTTCAGTTTCAGGTTCCACGAAAAATGTACTAATCAGTTTTTACACTTCTTTGAGACAAAAAACATTCCTAGTTGTAGAACATAATCACGTGATTAATTAATGTTTGAAAAGCTACAATACTGCAGAACTGTCATTACTCTTGTGGAAGTTGAACACACCACCAGGACACAAGGATAATAAAGAGTGTCCAAACTCAAAAAAGTGCACTATAACGTCGAAAAATGACCAAACCTTAATATAAATAAACTTAGTAAAACTAAGCATAAATAAAATTGTTGTTCAATGCATCGATCATAAGGAGGAGGCAAAGAGAAAATTAAAAATGTCGGTGATTCTTCCAGAAGCGGTCTCGATGCTTTCAAGAAAATTCCTGTGAGAAAACCGTAAGTTTTTCTCACGCTTCGTAGTTTTCCGTAGATGGTGAGTGAGAGGATGGGGGGAGGGGGGTCGCTAATTGCGAGGACTGACTATATTATTAGCGTATGTGTGCGCTGAGTTCCACCTGCCAGAAAATTTTCTTTTCTTCATCATAATATTTAAAAAAATGCTAACTAATGGATATTTTGTGATAAGTACATATGGCCATGAATTTTCAATAACGCCTTTAATTTCTATTTTATTGATCTAGTCTTAGAAACCATTATAATTGTGTTAGAAAGAAGAACAGAAAATGAGTCTCGAAGCCTTTTTATTGTTACCCAATTATGATATAGATAAAGGAAATTTAGCTTAATAAAAATTATTATTGCAGCATATATAAATTTAATATACAATAAATGGAGAGATTTGCGAGGCCTTTATTTTTCAGGGGCTCACGGGCCCACACGCCCGTGTGATAATGAGACTCTCGAGGCCCCATCAAAATAACCTCTGTTCAACTTTGGACCTCTCTTTCCTTCCTTTTTTGTCCTCTTTATGGCAGATTGGTGATTCTACAAATAATACTGAGAACGATAAAAAGAAAAAAGATGCACAATGTCAGGCTTCCGCTTCAGGCAAAGCAAACCCCCTCCCCCCCCCCCTCGTGTGCGTGTGTCCCCTGCATGAGGGGGGGGGGGCGGGGGAGAGATTGGGTGTCTTTCAAGCATCAGTTTCAGTTATGCTTGGAGTCAGAAGAGAGAGAAATTGCACCACGGGATCAATCGCCGGAAATGATGACACGGCAAAAGTAGCTTCCAAAATTCGCTACAAACTACTGTTTTTTTGTAGCGCGCTACACGCTACACTACTTTTTTAAAAAAGTAGCGCGCTACACTACAAACTACAAAAAAAAGTAGCGGCTACTGTAGTTTCGCTACAAGTAGCGCGCTACTCCCCAGCCCTGTTGACACCTCCAATAAGTAATGAACGTCCCCGTTTCCACCTCTAAACGGATGTTTACGTTTTTATCTAATCGGTAGTCCAATAGTATATACTTGCACATAATCGGAGGGTGAGAGAGGAGAGAGATAAGAGGAACTTTGGGCTTTAGCGACCATTGGCAAAACATACCGATGGACTGTAGTAATTACCAGTGAACGTATATACCTGTGATGTATATCCCATATCTATATCTAATTTTAATAATCATTTACTTTGTGTTTCTTAAATTTAATCTATTCAAGATCAATTTCTTCAAAATTATTTTTCTGTTCACACTTTTCTATCGCTTCGGCTTTTAAATCTGTGTATTCGCTTTTTCCCGTATGCATTATTCTTAGTTGTTTATTTCTTCTCGTGAGAACGTTGGCGCCATCTGAGCTAAAAATAGATTATATTAAGTCGGTTTGCAACGGTAACGGGTTTTCAGTTTCCCCTCTTTGGCATCGTATTGGCTTTATTATTTTTAGTTGCTCTGCGACATCTTTAAAATTATTTGCTCGCGATTCCATTATTTAAATTTTAGTATTGGATTAAATTTTAGGGTTGCTCTGGGATTGGCGTTTTTAATCACAGCCTAGTTTTTTTTTTTTTTCTCGCTAATGCGTAATTTTGTGTTGGGGTAATGTTTAAGTAATTCCATCTTACTTTCATTGTCCTTGCGCAGGACGTATTTTTATTTCGCTGAGCCATCACCAGCCTTTATTGTAACGTTTATGCTTCAATAACTCTTTTAAATAAACAGTTTTAAGTATTTTAAGCGTCACAACGCCGTTTAATAAATATAAAATAGCCTGACCAACTATCATCTTCACAATACCGGTGGATTAAAAACCGGAGTTCCAAAACTAGTGGAGGTAACTGAAGACTCACTACCGTCACCGAGAACGGATTGGGTGAAGAATCAATGTTTTTCTGCAAGAGAGAAATGTTGCTGATTACACAGGTAGATTGTCAACGAAGAGATGGGATGTTCTTTCTTAATAAGATTCTTTACAAAGCACCGAAGCTTATTTGTTTTTAACAATTACAACCGTTCTCTAACTACCATAAATTTAATAATATTATTCCTGTGTGCAATAACATGTTCAATATTGAAAATGGTCTTATTTGGACTTAGCAGTACTTTTATAGGAGCAGCAGGAGGACTTTCATGACATTATGCTCTATTCCTGCTCTATTTTATTGGATTAAGTTTTATGGTTGCTCCGGGATTGGAGTTTTTTATTATTTATATTTATATGCAGTCATTGATTAAATCGTACTTTAGGGACATTTCTCCATTTCAGACAAAACAGATTTGATAATAATGAATGTAGCATATTGTTACCAATCTTTGGAGTGACCTGCTCTTCTGGGGATTAAATTATGCTAAAATTCGTATTCTACGCGTGAAATAAATTTAATTTTGTCTTTTGCTGCATGAAAATTGGTTAACTATCGCACGAGATACTATGATTTGGCTGTCCCCATTCTTTAACATTCGGTTTTCTCGAATTCTCGAGAGATATTGCCGCTATGGCTTAGCTGACTTCAGTTTTAAAAAGTTATTTCTTGAGCCAAATTTGGCAGATTTTGTCATAAGCTCCCCAAGCTTGGCGACATTTGGCGCAATTTTATTAATGGGATTGTAATGTTTGCTTCCCTGCATCAGCAATGGCAATGGCCTAGTATTACTCAATTGCATTTCTATTACGCAATCGTTTTTCGTTTGTTTTTTTTTGGGGGGAGGATTTTTCTAGAAATTGAATCTCGTAGACTGCTCGAGCAACGTCGGCGGAATATGTAATAGAGCAGAGTTCAGTTCAGTTGCTGTAGCCATCTGTTGCTAGCGGACGTTGATTCTGCCGAGAGTATAAGTCTGCATTTTGTGCTTTTGCTAGCGTACATTTGCTTATTTTTAGAAGCTTATTTTTGAAAACTGTGAATTCTTCACTTGTATCCTGAGGAACTGCTTAAAATTTTCCTACAGAATTTCTACTGATTTTTAGTCTGTGGAAGGATGTTATTGTGTGAGAAATACAGCATCTAAAAGAACATCTATGTTACGCTGCCTGTTATAAATCCAGTTACTTACTGATTTCTGTGAATTTTTCACACCGGGTTATTCCACGAAGTTCTAGAAGCAATAAAATTCGTGTTCGCATCCTGACAAGTTGACTGATCACTACAACTTTCCACATACACTGGACTTTTAAGCTACGGACCCGGAAACAGAGTTTTTTACAATAATTTACAGTTCTTTTACAGGTGCAATCAAAAGAACTCCAATACATTACTGTCCACAGCATTAATAGTGACGTACAGGCTTTTCTAATTTATTCGCAAAATTTCTCCAAGTTTTACCACAATGCAGGCAACTATAGGCAGAGTTGGGCAGTATCGCAAATACGTGTTATTGAAATACTCTTTCAAAATACAATTTTGAAAATCAATTTTGAGAACAACTTTCAAAATCAATTTTACATTTCCACTAGTAAACAGCAAAGTATTTTGATAATGTATTTTAAAGTATATTTTCAATGTATCTTGTATTTTTAGAATACTGGAAATACATTTTGTATTCTGTGGTCAAATTAATCACAACACCGCAGGTTGCTCGGATTGGGTTATTTGAATGAAAAGGATAAAACTTCTGGTATTCACTTTTCCGCTCTCTTGGTATAATTTATGAGTTACTTTTAAGTTCAATTAGACGGGAAAGGGAAAAAAAAGTTTTTCATGCTTCTGTTTAGAACAGTATAATGAGGTTTGTTCTAGGAATTTTTCTATGCTGCTTGTAACTCATTTAAAATTATAAATGAAGCCAAAAGAAGTCAAAACTATTCTTAGTTAAAATACTTTTTAAATGTTACATGTATTTGTATTTTGTGTATATTTTGAAAATACATGTAGTTTGTATTTTAAATTTTTCAATTCAGAAAGTATTTTGCATTTTGTATTTTAATGTTTTTAAATCAATGTACCTTGTATTTTGTATTGATAATACATTTTTTATCAATTTTTCTCAACTCTGGCTATAGGGATGGAAGCGAGACGACACAGAGATTTACAACTTTCTTTCGAGACGAGACAAATATTTTTAACACTGCAAATAAAGGATTTTGCGAGATGAGAAGAACCCTTTCGTCTGTTTCGCGAGACGAGACGAGCCAGTTTTTCATCTCGCGCTTATCCGTAACTGTCAAAAATGGCAGAAAGCAAAAGATTGTTTAGTTTAGAAAGTGTTTCACAATCTATGGCTTTTGGCAAGATTTATCTTTCTTGATTAAACTGATTTGTAAAAACCGAAAAAATTGTGGTAAATAGGGGGAGCTGGACTTTCGGCCTGTTTTCAGAGGATGTAACCTGAATAAGAGTTGTTAAGCCCTCAAAAAGTCCTCCGCCTGAGGCATTCCTACCTTAGGCAGACAGCGCTCGTGTTGCTTTGCCAAAAAATAAACTTCATACTAAACCGCAAATCATCTGGATTAGTGTTTTTGTTGTTTTGTTGTCCAACATTTCCTTGAATCTCATTTTCGTATATTATGCTAACTAGATTTATACCGTTTTGGTATAGAGACCATATTTTAAAAACATTTTGAATGGTGTATTCTATTTTAGACCAAGATTGAGGGGGAAATTTGTGGTTTTTTTTAAACACTTTAACCGTTTGACTGCTATGCAGCGCTATTGCGCTTTTGGAATGTACTTGTACACCCTCCAAAAGAAGCATTCGAGCAAGAGAGAAATTTCCTACGTTGGTTTCGTATATTAAAAATTATTCATCATAGAATGTGAGTTAGGCTATGCATAAATATGACATTCCATATTTCTATTAAGTTGTGCGTTTTTCAAAAACTCAATTATTTTCCACAAATCCAAAATAGGAAATTTCTCTCTTGCTCGAATACTTTTATTGGAGGGTGTATGAGGATTTTGATGGATAGCAGTCAAACGGTTAAAGCTTACCAGGGCCGGCTCAAGGGGGGTGCGAATGTAGGCGATCGCCTAAGGCCCCGCGCTTATAGAGGCCCCGCTCCTGGGCCCTTCTTTTTGCTATCTCATAAGACATGACAGAGAAGAGGCCCCGCTCTTGCGCTTCGCCTGGAGCCCCGCACGTCCCTGGGGCCGGCACTGAGCTTACTAAAATGCATTTTATGTTTCAATATGTACTTCTTGAGGATGTACTTGGAAAAAGTTATGGATAGTCTGGAGTATTTCTCCAGATGTAAAATAGATTCACGCTAAAACCTTCAAAAAAGTCCTTGGACCAAGGTAATCCTACTTTTGGCAGATAGCCCTTGTGAGTTTTGCCTCAACAAAAGCATGAAACAAGAAGGTAGCCATGTCCGATATACATGCGGGTCAAAAATAATAATTCGTGACGTAAAAATTACATTATAAGAAATATAAGTGCTCTTGTTTTCAGGTCTGGGCTCACACTTTATTATGATAATTTAAAAGCACACACACGATAACTATAGTAATTCTTCAATTAATTAATTTATTGATTTACATTGTTTAAACCAACGGCTCTCAACGGGGGTCGGGGCCCCCTTGAGAATCTCGAAGAGTTTGCAGGAGGGGGGGTGGAGGGGAGAAAAATAGGCAAAGAGCAAGTGATAATGCATGTTTTAAAAAATCATGTCATTTTACCACAAAACATATCTACTTTCGCTTAAAATGCTTATTCAAATTTTATGGGTAATATTATTTTGTAGAAAAGGTGTCTAAATGTTCATTGTTGAAGAATAAAAAATTGCTGAGGAATGTGACGCGGGGAGGGGTGGGGCGGGAAGGCACCATCGTAAGCTATCCTTTATTGGGAGGGCAGAATGTTAAAGGTTGGGAACCGCTGAAAGTAAAAGTCGATTGCCAATTGCCAAAAGCTATTTGATAGAAGTGCTCTTCGAATAAGTTTCATAAGTTATCCTAATAGTTTTATTAAATAATATTAAATGCTTATTTCTTTTTCGAAATAAAAGAAAACTGTAATTTTAAGCCTATTAAAAATGTATGTATAAAATATTATCAATAAATTTACACTGATATTTCACAAAATATAAACTAGATGGCAGCACTACAGGAGAGAAAAAGCAATTTCTGGTGAAATAAAATTTTCGGATAGTAAAAGTACCTATTCATAGGCGCCGACTTCATGGGGCTTGGAGGGGCTTCAGCCCCCCCCCCCCAATATTTTTATTCAGGGGGCTGAGCCCCTTCAAAAACTTCACTCCAATTTTTTTGTGTCAAATCATATTTCTTCCTCCAAATCGGTTAAACTTAAGAATCCTAAAAATAGAGAATGTATCGCTAGCCCACTCCGCTTTTTCTTTCACAGGGATTCAGGAATTACGTTGGGCGCCTGTCATGCCGTAAGGCACGGATGTCAACCATCTTTATCAAGAGCGCAAGCACAAACAAATGACCATCAGGTAGCTAAGCAAAAAGAAACGGGTGTTTTCCCCCACAAGAACCCTTCAGATTTTACACCGTGACACAATTGATGATGGAATTGCTTTCTAGTAGGGAGAAGACTGCGCTTTTTTTAGGAGGGTCGTTCTCATGTAATGTAATCTTTCTTTTTTAAATCAGTACAGCAAAAGCTTTCACTTTTGTTCTATTGTGAGATACAGACTCTTCTGTAGACGTCTGACCATGAGATTTTCCCATTGTGCAAAACTGCAAACGATTGTGACATTCCCATTTCCCAGCAGTATTAAGTTTCGATGCTGAAAATAAACCGTTTAAATGTGACTTAAAAACAATTCAAGGCAGAAAATTGATAGTCAAATTTAAGTTTGAAGATTTTAAATCATGAAGAACCTTGTGAGATAGATGAAAAATTGATGTTTAATACAGTTTCGGATATAGACAGTATTCATTTCTTTATACGCTTTATCAAAACTTTACTAATATCGAACGCTTAACGTTTCTGATTTAGCTAGAGTTAAGAGCTAAATAAAAAATGATTTCATAAAAATCTTCGAGCAACACAACTTCTGGATTATTTTTATAATTGCTTGCTCGTATCTTCTCTCTTTACATATAAAACTCTATCCCCCATCAAGGGCGTAATCAGAGGTGGGGGGGCGGGGCGGGTTACGCGGGCTGAGCACTACTTAGCTGTCTCCCAGCCCCCCTACGATTTTCAAAAATTTTTGTTAGTTTACATAAATACGAAAATTTAGAAACGAACATTTGAAAACCATGAAATCTTTAAGAAGACTCGTTGTTTTAGGCGAATTTCGGTTCATTATTTTGCTACTCTTGGCTGCATGTGGTGCCAGTGGCGGTTCCAGAGGGGGGTCACAGTGGTCACGACCCCCCTGGGCCTAGATTAACCATATCGCCAAGAAAGAAGGAAGAAAAAAAACGAGGGCCCACCCAAGCCGAGCTTGGACAAGGCCCAAAATTCAGAGAGGCCTTGATCATGTGCATACATATCATATTGTGTTGCTGAAAGAGAATTCCTCTTTAGAAAACCATTAGTCTCTGACTAATTTACTTTATTTTATAACAACACTAAAGTATGCACACAATATTCTGACTATGTACTGAGTCGTTGTTCCTTGGCAGAAGAATATGCAGCCGTTTTGTAAATATGTGCATTCATCCATACATAGAGGGCAAAGGAAAGGGGAGTCACAGCGAGCATGATTAAGATAAGTGTGATTGGGGTAGTGCCTCGAACCCACAATGAAAGAAAACGATCAAAATCAAAAAATGGTTTTAGAAAAATGTGTGAATTGGGCGTGTGATACATATACTCGTATTCGACCCCCACCTCCACCCCACACTTGCAAATAGCCTCCCTCTTCTGTAAAAGCACTCTGTGAAGCACCTATGTTTGTAAATTATTATTTATGGAATATCAAACTAGCGTAACTGCTACAAAACCATAAAAATTATAGAGGAGGAAGGAGGGGGCTGTCATGGGGAAAGAGGGACTATACCTAAACAGTGCCGGATTACCCATTAGGCTGAGTAGGCTTTCACCTGTGGGCTCCTACCATTTTAGAGGCCTGCGTTAAAATTTAGGAAAAAAATATAATCAAACATTATTAAAGCTATTTTAGTGTTAATATTTATACAGTATATGTATATGTAACTCTCAGAAAATAATTCTGATTCATTATTGACTTCGTACACAAGAAACACTTTTTGGCATTGTACACTTCTTAATTGAAATTTGAATGAATATGTGCTAGAAAGTTTGAAGCTGACTATTGAGCTTGAAGTTTTATGTGCACATTTCAGTGATACCTTGCGTTAGATGGATGTATATTTTGCAAATTCAATAAGGAGAACTTTTAGCACTATGTTTACACGAACGGGCTATGGTAATCATAAGAAGGCTTATAAACAAAATACCTTTCGTACCCCAGTCATCACAATCATATTTTATACAACTTTTTTCCGTTCTGAATAAAAATTAATTTTCGTATATTGTTGCACAAATATCATCAGAATAAATTTCAAATAACATAATTCGTTATGGTTTTAGTTTATAAAATGAATACTATGTATCCATTTAGCCAAAGCGTCTCTGACTTACCAATTGCTAGTGTGCTAGTTTAATTTGTTTTGATAATTGTTAAGGTAATCTGGAACAATTTTCCAAATAGAAGGGTGATTTAGAGTGCAGTGGAGTTTTCATATATGTTTTAAAAATAATATGGCGTAGACTATGATTTTGAATTAGATTTCATTCATTTTGTTTCCATTTTTCATATTATTGAGTATTCTTATTTTAATGTAAAGTGAAAATGTTGAGTATGTTTAAAAATTGTCTGTAAATATCTACAATAATTCAGAGTGATAATTTTGGCATTGTATATCTGTTTCTGTATTATTCCACTTTTAAATGTAAAGCACGATTATATTTTATACAACTTTTTTCCGTACTGAATAAAAATAAATTTTCATATATTGTTGCACAAATATCATCAAAATATGTTTCAAATAGCATAATTCATTATGGTTTTAGTATATAAAATGATTACTATGTGTCCATTTTGCCAGGAGCGTCTCTGATTTGCCAATTGCTTATGTGCTGTTTTAATTTGTTTTCATAATTGTTAAGGTAATCTGGAACGGTTTTCCAAAAAGAAGTGTGATTTAAAGTGCAATGCAGATTTTATATGTCGAGTTTTCTATGCCAAGTTCCACACGAAGCCCCCCACCCCCGCCTAGATCCCTCACGCAGATAGTTGGCCATAACACCACATTTCAACATTTCTCTTCATTTTTAATGTTATTGAAAGATTACATGACTATTCTTAGTTTAATGTAAAATGAAAGTTTTCAGTATTAAAATGTTTATGAAGACCTAAAATAGTGTAGACTCTGAATTTTGATATATTCTCGCACATGGATATCTTTGTTAAATCATTTTTAAATGTTAAAGAGGATGATATTATTGAAAAATTAATTTTTTTCCTGCTGTGAAAATACTATGAGAATGAATTTAAAAGCATATTTTATTTATTTATTTGTTTTTACAATTCAAATCACGGAAATCCGTTTAAAATGTATGTGTCGAAGAGAGGACTTGTAACTTTGTATGATGGTTTGTATATTTATTTGATTCGTTTTAATACATGGAAAGGAGGTATTTATTACTTCTTTGTTTATGTTTTTACTTCCTTGTACGTAGTGTAAGGAAGTAATGTGATCCCGAAAAATTTTGGGGGCCAAATTTCGACAAAAAAACCGATTTTCACTACCTCTAAATTGAATTTTAAAAATTTTTTCGATGCATCTCATCGTAGGCTAGCATGCACGATCCTATTAACGCGTCTGCAACTCATTTTGACCAGCGGCGAGTTTATTGTGGTCAGTTTTTCCATGCCGTCTGTACGTACGTACGTACGTATGTATGTAACTCGCATATCTCAAAAACTATGGGTCGTAGAATGTTGAGATTTGATATTTAGGATTGTTCTATGATCTAGTTGTGCACCTCCCCTTTTGGTCGCAATCGAATGAATAGTTTATGTACAGGACCGCCCAAAAGATTCGAAATACATTACGCTCTATGGGCCGAAAATCATTAAACTCGCATATCTCAAAAACTATTAGGCGTAGAATGTCGAAACTTCATATTTTGGATAGTTGTAACATCTAGTTGTGCACCTCCCCTTTTGGTTCCATTCGATTGGATAGTTTATCTACAGGACCGCCCAAAACATTCGAAATAAATTACGCTCAATGGGCCGAAATTCATTAAACTCGCATATCTCAAAAACTATTAGGCGTAGAATGTTGAAACTTTATATTTAGGATTGTTGTAACATCTAGTTGTGCACCTCCCCTTTCGGTTCCATTCGACTGGATAGTTTATCTACAGAACCGCCTAAAAGATTCGAAATACATTACGCTCTATGGGCCGAAATTCATCAAAGCGTTTTTTAGAGGTATTGGACTATTTCAAACGACTCAGAAGTGATATATGCTGTAAAGAGTTAGAAAATGAATTTCTCCATTAAAAAAAGTGTCTTTATCATTTACAGTTCTGCTACAGGAACACTCAAAAGATTTCCAATACATTCTGGTCAATGGCAATTTTAGGAGATTCATCCATTTCAAGCACAATACCGTCCTACCACATAAGTTATTTAATGGTCCGACCACGGTCACGTGCCTCCCTCAAGTACTATGCCAAAAGTCGCCAAGCTTGGCGACTTTTTTGTGTACGTGTGTGCATATTTAACTCTCAAATCTGAAAAACTATTATGAAATTTCATATATAAGATTAATGTAACATCTAGTTGTGCATCTCGATTTTTGGTTAAAATCTATTGGAGAGTTTATTTACAGGACCACCGAAAAGAATTTCAGTACTTTAATGTCTATGGACAACTTCAATATAATATAATTGTATACAGTCATTGTTTGGTACATGCCCAAAATCTCGCCGTCTGTCCTCGACCTTGGCGAGTTTTGCCGAAATGTCGCCAAATTTGGCGATAGTCAGTCATTTGGTCCATGCCCAAAGTATCGCCATTTGTCATCGTTCTTGGCGAGTTTTGGCGAAATATCGCGAAATTTGGCGATAATCTGTCATTGTTGGTCCATGCTTAATATCTCGCCAAATGTCGTCGACATTGACGAGTTTCGCCGAAATATCGCCAAATTTGGCGCCAAAAATTATTTCGTATTTTGTATAACTCTAAAACTTTAACCCGTAGAATTTTGAACTTTTGTATTTAGAACTATATTATAATATCTAACGGTTTTCAATATCTTTTTTGACAGCAATCGACTGAGAATTTATTTACAGGGTGAGCCAAATGACTTTAAATACATTGAGGTGTATGGATGCATTCAATTCATTGAAAGTCTGTGGTCAATGACTACTTTGGCTATCCCCAAAATCTCGCAGACTATCTCAAGTTTCTCGGCTTTTGGTGAAATATCGCCAAATAAAGTGTCAGAAAGAAATCTTTCAAATTGAACTCAGCTTGGCGATATCGAAATGTTTGGCTAGAAATCGCTATATCTTACTATTATTGATATTTTATATCTTTCAAACAAATAAGTTTAGAGGAAGTGCGTAAAAAATATTTTTGATTTAATAGACGTGCAAGGAAGTCATGTGTTGGACACATCAGATTTTTTTAAATAATTTTAAATGTAATCTGTAAAAAGTTGCCAAAGAAATGTAATTTAAATGTGATCAGTTTTTCTGTCTTAAAGTAGTGCGACATTTAATTAAAGTCGATTCAATTTATGGGTATTTCATCATGTAGTAAAATAAAAAATACTATTTTATATTAGTAAAAATGATCTCTGATGAATGTTTGCAAGTAAATAAAATAATCCGGATTTTTGTATTTCGTCTCGTTTGTACTTCTAGGGTATTTTGAAATATTAGCTGGAGTAATGTTTTGCAGAACAGTTTTCCACATTTGACTGCATGCATTTTCTTTCCTATGAAATTATCATTAAATACATTTCGAAAAAGATTTTACTTGTTTTGCTGTTATTAACTTAATTAAAATTCAGTTGTTCTTTCAGAAGGGCGATTTACTTTCTCCATATGTATACTGAAGACTGATTCGAGATCTTGAGTTCAAATACTTAATTTAAAAAATCTGATGTGTCCAACACATGACTTCCTTGCACGTCCATTAGATCAAAAATATTTTCGACGCACTTCCTCTAAATTTATTTGTTTCAAAGAGATAAAATATCAATAATAGTAAGGTTTAGCGATTTCCAGCCAAATATTTCGATATCGCCAAGCTGAGTTCAATTTGAAAGATTTCCTTCTGACACTTTATTTGGCGATATTTCACCAAAAGCCGACAAACTTGAGATAGTCAGCGAGATTTTGCGGATAGCCGAAGTGTCTGTTAGTCATTGACCACAGACTTTCAATGAATTGAATGCATCCATACACCTCAATGTATTCAAAGTCATTTGGCTCACCCTGTAAATAAATTCTCAGTCGATTGCTGTCAAAAAAGATATTGAAAACAGTTAGATATTACAATAGTTCTAAATACAAAAGTTAAAAAATCTACGGGTTAGTTTTAGAGTTATACAAAATACGAAATAACTTTTGGCGTCAAATTTGGCGATATTTCGGCGAAACTCGTCAATGTCGACGACATTTGGCGAGATTTTAAGCATGAACCAAACAATGACAGATTATCGCCAAATTTGGCGATATTTCGCCAAAACTCGCCAAGAACGATGACAAATGGCGATACTTTGGGCATGGACCCAATGACTGACTATCTCCAAATTTGGCGATATTTCGCCAAAACTCGATAAGGTCGAGGACAGACGGCGAGATTTTGGGCATGTACCAAACAATGACTATCTACAGTAGTATTATATTGAAAATGTCCATAGACATTAAAGTACTGAAATTCTTTCCATTGGTCCTGTAAATAAACTCTCCAGTAGATTGGAACCAAAAATCGAGATGCACAACTAGATGTTACAACATTCTTATATATGAAATTTCATAATAGTTTTTGAGATTTGAAAGTTAAATATGCACATACGTACACCAAAAGTCGCCAAGCTTGGCGACTTTTGGCATAGTTCTTGAGGGAGGCACGTGACCGTGGTCGGACCATTACCTAATTTATGTGGTAGGACGGTATTGTGCTTGAAATGGATGAATGCCCCTAAAATTGCCATTGACCGTAATGTATTGGAAATCTTTTGAGTGTTCCTGTAGCAGAACTATAAATGATAAAGACACTTTTTTTAATAGAGAAATTCATTTTCTAACTCTTTACAGCCTATATTACTTCTGAGTCGTTTGAAATAGCCCAATACCTCTAAAAAACGCTTTGATGAATTTCGGCCCTTAGAGCGTAATGTATTTCGAATCTTTTGGGCGGTCCTGTACATAAACTATTCAGTCGAACGGAACCGAAAGGGGAGGTGCACAACTAGATGTTACAACAATCCTAAATATAAAGTTTCAACATTGTACGCCTAACAGTTTTTAGGATATGCGAGTTTAATGAATTTCGACCCATTGAGCGTAATGTATTTCGAATGTTTTGGGCAGTCCTGTAGATAAACTATCCAGTCGAATGGAACCAAAAGGGGAGGTGCACTACTAGATGTTACAACAATCCAAAATATGAAGTTTCGACATTCTACGCCTAATAGCTTTTGAGTTAGGCGAGTTTAATGAATTTCGGCCCATAGAGCGTAATGTATTTCGAATCTTTTGGGCGGTCCTGTACATAAACTATCCATTCGATTGCCACCAAAAGGGGAGGTGCACAACTAGATCATAGAACAATCCTAAATATCAAATCTCAACATTCTACGACCAATAGTTTTTGAGATATGCGAGTTACATACATACGTACGTACGTACGTACAGACGGCATGGAAAAACTGGCCACAGTAGACTCGCCGCTGGTCAAAATGAGTTGCAGACGCGTTAATATGATCGTGCATGCTAACCTACGATGAGATGCATCGAAAAAAATTTTTAAATTAAATTTAGAGGTAGTCAAAATCGGTTTTTTTGTCGAAATTTGGCCCCCAAAATTTTTCGGGATCACATTACTTCCTTTTACTGCGTACAAGGAAGTAAAAATGAGTTCAAAAAATTTTTGAAAAATTTATTAAATGGAATTCCTTTTATTTTCATGAAAGTGTTATGTTAAAAAAGCACATTTTGAAATCTCAATTCTAAAATTTCTGAACCCCTTTATTATACTGACGGAGAGAAGGATTTTGTGTCCCCCCGTCCACCTGCGTAAGGATACGAGCCCCCCCAATAATTTTTACAAGTCGGCTCCCGTGTACCTATTTAAAGGTATATCATATTTTGTAAATGTTTTCAGTAAATTTTAACCTTTTACAGACCGAATTCAGATCCAGGAATAGCTTAAATTATTTTTATTTCATATTTTGTCTTCTAATGCGTTACTTAAAGGATATTAGTCATCATAGGCGTAAAGTTCCCAGAATTATTGGGGGGGGGGCTCGGGCCCCACCTATAATGTACACACATATAGATATATACTAGCAGCGAGGCCCGGCGTCGCCCGTGCAATGGAAGAGAAATGCACATTGACCTTAAATATAGATTCTAAAGGGAAGGGATGTGAATCCTCCCGCTGCAATGATGAAAAAAGAACATTGGACTTCCCACTCCAACTAAAAAAAAAAAAATTGAATACAGCACCTGATAGCATACAGAGGTTACCGGGAATGGGACGTGGCTAGGCTGGAATGTGAATCCTCCAGCTGGGCTCAGCGGCTAATGGTGGCTTAAGGTGGATTCGAGCTAAGTTCCAGTTGAACTTAGCGGACGATGTAGGAATCGAACCCACGACCATATACTGCCTGTTTAAATATCTCTGATTCAGTACTACGCAATAAGCCCTGTGTAACACGGGATCTGGCCGAACTGACCCACCCAGGAAAACCACGCATTTGTAACTACGCGTTTAACTTTGCGGAAGATGTGGGAATCGAACCCCCAACCGTACACTGATTGTATAACTATCTCTGATGCAGTACAACACAGTATCTGATCTCCAATTATTTTCCGGTAAAGCCTTGTGTAACACGGGATCTGACCTTACGGACCCACCCAGCGAAACCATGCATTTGGTAACTAGGCGTTTAACTTAGCGGATGATGTGGAAATCGAACCCTCGACCCTACACTGACTGTTTGACTATGTCTGATCCAGTAGAACAAAACAACGCCTCCTGTAACACGGGATCTGACCGAACTGACCAACCCAGGGAAACCACGCATTTAGGAATGTGAATCCTCCTGTTGACCTTAGTTTGACCTTAGTCCTGTTGACCCTAGTTTTGTGCGTGCCCTAGTTTTGTGTTGACCCTAGTTTTGGGTCAACACAAATCCCGTGCTACGTGAGGTACAACCTCGCGTAGCACGGGATTTGGCCGAACTAACCAACCCAAGGAAACCACGTATTTGTAACTACGCATTGAACTTAGCGGACGATGTAGGAATCGAACCCACGACCATACACTAGCTGATGATATGGGAATTAAACGCTGGACCGTACACTGACAGTTTGACTATCTATGAACCAGTACAACGCAATAAAGCCTCGTGTAACCCGGGATCTCACCGAACTGACCAACCCAGGGAAACCACGCATTTGGTAACTACGCCTTTCAATTAGCGGATGATGTGGGGATTGAACACACGAATTTATCAGTAAAGTCTCGTGTAGCAAAGGATCTGACCGAACTCACCAACCCAGGGAAACCACATATTTGGTAACTACGCGTATAACTTATAGGATTATTTGGGAATCAAACGAACTAATTTTCCGGTAAAGCCTCGCGTAAGACGCGATCTGACCGATGACCAACCCAGGGAAACCACGCATTCGGTAACTACGCGTTTAACTTAGCGAATGATGCGGGATTCGAACACAGTAATTTTTTCGCTAAAGCCCTGTGTAACACGGGTAAAGCCTCGAGTAACACCCGATCTGACCGAAGTGACCCACCCAGGGAAAGTACGCATGTGGTAACTACGCGTTTAATTTATGGGATGATGTAGGAATCGAACCTAAGAAATTTCCGGTAAATCCTCGTGCAACACGGGATCTGACCGAACTGCCCAACGCAGGGAAACCACGCACTTCGTAACTACGCGTTTAACACGCAATAAAGCCTCGTGTAACCCGGGATCTGACCAACCCAGGGAAACCACGCATTTCGTAAATAAGCGTTTAACTTACCTGATAATGAGCAAATCCAACCGAATAATTTTCCGGTGAAGCCCCATGTAACACGGATCCGACCGAAAGGACTCCCTCAAGGAAACCACGCATTTGGTAACTACGCGTTTATCTTACCGGATGATGTAGGAATCGAACCCACGAATTTTCCAGTAAAGCCTCGCGTAACACGAGATCTCACCGCTCTGATCCACGTTGGGGAACCACGTTATTGGTAACTACGCGTTTAACATAGCCAATGATGCGGGATTCGAACCCAGCAATTTTTTGCTAAAGCCCTGTCTAACACGGGTAAAGCCTCGTGTAACACGGGTAAAGCCTCGTGTAACACGGGATCTGACCGAACTGAACAACTCAGGGGAAGCACGCATTTGGTAACTACGCCTTTTACTTAGCAGATGATGTAGAATTTGAACCCACGATTTTGTCGGTAAAACCTCGCGTAGCACGGGATTTGACCGAACTAACCAACCCAAGGAAACCACGTATTTAGTAATTACGCGTTGAACTTAGCGGACGATGCAGGAATCGAACCCACTACCATACACTGCCTGTTTCAATATCTCTAATCCAGTACAACGTAATAAGCCCCGTGTAACACGGGATCTAACCTTACGGACCCATCCAGGGAAACCATGCATTTAGTAACTACGCGTTTAATTTAGCGGATGATGTGGAAATCGAACCCTCGACCCTACAGTTACTGTTTGACTATGTCTGATCCAGTACAACGCAACAAAGCCTCCTGTAACACGGGATCTGACCGAACTGACCAACCCTCGGAACCACGCGTTTAACTTAACGAATTATCTAGAAATCAAACACACGATCGTACACTGAATATTTGATTATCTCCGATTCCGTACAACACCACAAGCCTCGTGTAACCCGGGATCTCACCAAACTGACCACTCAGGGAAAGCAGGCATTAGGTAACTACGCGTTTAACTTAGGGGATGATATGGGAATCTCACCGAACTGACCAACCCACGGAAACCACGCATTTTGTAACTGCGCGTTTTACTTAGCAGAAGACTTCGGAATCGAACTCTGGAAAATACTCTTACTGTTTGCCCATCTCTGATACAGTACAACGCAATAAAGCCTCGTGTAACCCGGGATCTGACACAATTAACCAACCCAGGGAAATCACGCATTTGGTAACTACACGTTTAACTTCGAGAATGATGTGGTAATCGAACCCACGACAATACTCTGACAGTTTGACTATCTCTGATCCAGTAGAATGCAATAAAGCCTCTTGTGACCCGGGATCTCACAGAACTGACCGACCCATGAAAATCAAGCATTTGGTAACTCCGCGTTTATCTTAGCGGAAGATGTAGGAATCGAACCCACGAATTTTCCGGTAAAGCCTCGCGTAACACGCGATCTCACCGCACTGATCCACGTTGATAAACCACGCTATTGGTAACTTCGCGTTTAACTTAGCCTATGATGCGGGATTCGAACCCAGTAATTTTTCGCTAAAGCCTTTTGTAGCACGGGTAAAGCCTCGTGTAACAAGCGATCCGACGGAACTGACCCACCCAGGGAAACCACGCATTTGGTAACTACGTGTTTATCTTAGCGGACGATGTAGGAATTAAACCCACGACCATACACTGCCTGTTTCAATATCTGTGATCCAGTATACCGCAATAAGCCTGGTGTAACACGCGATCTGACCTTACGGACCCACCCAGGAAAAACCATGCATTTGGTAACTACGCGTTTAACTTAGTTCAAGGGTTCGATTCCCATATCATCCGCTATGTCTAATCCATTACAATGCAACAAAGCCTCCTGAAACATGGGATCTGACCGAACTGACCAACCCACGGAACCACGCGTTTAACTTAGCGAATTATCTGGGAATCGAACCCACGATCCTACACTGAATGTTTGACTATCTGCGATTCCGTACAACGCCATAAGCCTCGTGTAACACGGGATCTGACCAAACTGACACACCCAGGGAAAGCAGGCATTAGGTAACTACGTGTTTAACTTAGCGGATGATATGGGAATCGAACCCCCGAACTCTCCGGTAAATCCTTGTGTAACAGGGGATCTGAGCGAACTGACCAACCCATGGAAACCACGCATTTGGTAACTACGCGCTTACCTTATCGTAAGGTGACCAGATTTTTGTAGTGAGAATTGGGGACATGTCCCCGATTCTGACAATAAAACTGGGTACATTTATAATGCAATATTTAAGAGTAATTTAATTGAAAAACAATGCAATAACTAAAAATATTCTCCAGTTCCATTTTTACATTCTGGGGACAATTTGAAAAACGTCCTGAAAATGGGGACTGTCCCCGGAAAACGGGAACGTTTGGTCACCTTACCTTATCGGATGGTGTAGGAATCGAACCCACGAATTTTCCGGTAAAGCTTCAAGTAACACAGAATCTGACCGAAAAGTCAGACCCAGGGAAACCATGCATTTGGTAACTACGCGTTTAACTTAGCGGAACATGTCGGAATCGAAATCTCGACCGTACACTAGGGGATTATGTGGGAACCGAATCCATCACCCTAGACTGACTGATTGACTATCTCTGATCCAGTACAAAGCAATAGAGCCTCGAGTAACACGGGATCTCACTGAACTGACTTACCAAGGAAACCACGCATTTAGTAACTACACGTTTATCTTAGCGGAAGATGTAGAAATGGAACCCATGAATTTTCCGGTAAAGCCTCGCGTAACATGCGATCTCACCGCACTGATCCACGTTGGGAATCCTCGCTATTTGTAACTGCGCGTTTAACTTGACCAATGATGCGGGATTCGAACCCAGTAATTTTTCCGGTAAAGCCTGGTGTAACACAGAATCTGACCGAAAAAAACGACCCAGGGAAACCATGCATTTGGTAACTACGCGTTTAACTTAGTGGAACATTTGGGAATCAAAAACAGTACTTTTACGGTAACGCACCGCACAACACGGATTTGACAGAACGGACACACCCAGGGAACTACGCATTTGGCAACGCGTTTCACTTAGCGGATGAGTGGAAATCGAACCCACGACTTTACACTGACTGTTTAAGTATGTCTAATCCAGTACATCGCAATTGGGCTTCCTGTAACGGATCTGACCGAACTGACCAACCGACGGAAACCACGCACTTTTTAACTACGCATTTAAATTAGCGGATGATGTTGGAATCGAACCCACGAATTTTCCGGTTAAAGCCTCGTGTAACACAGAATCTGACCGAAAAGACCAGCTAAGGGAAACCACTCATATGGTAACAACGCGTTTAACTTAGCGGCACAACAGGGAATCGAAACCTCGACCGTACACTAGCGGACTATGTGTGAATCGAATCAACTACCCTATACTGACTGATTGACTATCTCTGATCCAGTAGAAAGCAATAGAGCCTCGTGTAACACGGGATCTCACCGAACTGACCAACCCACGGAAACGACGCATTTGGTTACTACGCGGTTATCTTTGCGGAAGATATACGAATCGAACCCACGAATTTTCTGGTAAAGCCTCGTGTAACACGCGATCTGACCCACCCAGGGAAACCACGCATTTGGTAACTATGCGCTTTCCTTATCGGATGATGTAGGAATCGAACCCACGAATTTTCCGGTAAAGAATCGTGAAACGCAGGAGCTGACCGAAATGACCAACCCAGGGAACCACGCATTTGGTAACAACGCGTTTAACTTAGCGGATGATGTGGAAAACGAACCCACGTCTCTACACTGACTATTTAACTATGTCTAATCCACGTCATCGCAATAAAGCCTCCGGTAACAAGGGATATGACCGAAGTAACCTACAAACGGAAACCAGGCATTTGATAACTAAGCGTTTAATTTAGCGGGACATGTGTGAATCGAACCCATGACCGTACACTAGCGGATGATGTGGGAACCGAACCCTGGACCGTACACTGACAGTTTTACTATCTATGATCCAGTACAACGCAATAAAGCCTCGTGTAACCCGGGATCGAACCAACCCAAGGAAACCACGCATTTGGTAACTACGCGCTTACCTTATCGGATGATGTACGAATCGAACCCACGAATTTTCCGATAAAGCCTCGTGTAACGCAGGATCTGACCGAAATGACCAACCCGGGGAAACAATGCCTTTGGTAACTACGCGTTTAACTTAGTGAATGATCTGGAAATCGAATCCAGTAATTTTAAGGTAACGCCCCGTGCAACACGGATTTGACAGAACGGACATACCCAGGGAACCACGCATTTGGTAACTAGGCGTTTAACTTAGCGGATGATGTGGAAATCGAACCCACGACTCTACACTGACTGTTTAACTATTTCTAATCCAGTACATCGCAATAAAGCCTCCTGTAACACGGGAACTGACCGAACTGACCTACCCACGGAAACCACGCATTTGGTAACTAAGCGTTTAAGTTAGCGGGACATGTGGGAATCGAGCCCATGACTGTACACTAGCGGATGATGTGGGAACCGAACCCTAGACCGTACACTGACAGTTTGACTATCTCTGATCCAGTACGACGCCATAAGCCTCGTTTAACACGGGATATGACCAAACTGACCCACCCAGGGAAAGCAGGCATTAGGTAAATAGGCGTTTCACTTAGCGGATGATATGGGAATCTAACCTCCCGAACTTTCCGGGAAATCCTTGTGTAACACGGGATCTGATCGAACTGATTAGCCTACGGAAACCACGCACTTTGTAACTACGCCTTTAAATTAGCCGATGATGTGGGAATTTAACCCACGAATTTTCCGGTTAAAGCCTCGTGTAACACAGAATCTGACCGAAAAGACCAACCAAGGAAACCATGCATTTGGTCACTACGCGTTTAACTTAGTGGCACATGTGGGAATCGAACCCTCTTCCGTACACTAGCGGACTATGTGTGAATCGAATCCAGTACCCTAGACTGACTATCTCTGATCCAGTACAAAGCAATAGAGCCTCGTGTAACACGTGATCTCACCGAACTGACCAACCCACGGAAAACACGCATTTGGTAACTACGCGTTTACCTTATTGGATGATGTAGGAATCGAACCCATGAATTTTCCGGTAACGTGGGAACAGCTGAACATGTGGGAATCGAACCCTCGACCGTACACTAGCGGATTATGTGGGAATTGAATCCACTACCCTAGAGTGACTGATTGACTATCTCTGATCCAGTACAACGCAATAAAACCTCGTGTAACACGGGATCTCACTGATCGGACCAACCCACGGAACACGCGTTTAACTTGGCGATTGATCTGGGAATCAAACCGACGATCGTACACTGAATGTTAAACTATCTCCGATTCCGTACAACGCCATAAGCGTCGTGTAACACGGGATCTGATCAAACTGACCCAACCAGGGAAACCACGCATTTCGTAGATACGGTTTTAACCCAGCGGATGATGTGGGACTCGAACCCATGACCGTACACTAACAGATGATGTAGGAATCGAACCCTGGACCGTACACTGACAGTTTGACCATCTCTGATAAAGTACAATGCAATAAAGCCTGGTGCAACCCGGGATCTGACCGAACTGGCCAACCCAGGGAAACCACGCATTTAGTAACTACGCGTTTAGAGGATGATTTGGGAATCGAACCCACGAATTTTCCGGTAAAGCCTTTTTTAACAGGGTATCTGACCAAACTGACCCACACATGGAAACGACGCTTTTGTTAACTAGGCCTTTAACTTAGCGGAAGATGTGGGAATTGAACCCACGAATTTATTGGTAAAGCTTCGCGTAGCACGGGATCTGCCCGAACTCACAACCCAAGGAGACCACGTATTTGGTAACTACGCGTTCAACTTAGTGGACGATGTAGGAATTGTACCCAAGACCATTGACTGTTTCAATTTTCTGGTCCAGTACAAAGCAATAAGCCCCCTGTGACACGGGATCTGGCCGAATTGGACCCACCCAGGGAAACCACGCATTTGGTAACTACGCGTTCAACTTAGCGGAAGATGTGGGAATTTCTGCTCCCGAACGATGATGTAGGATCTGCGGAGTTTCTGCTCCCGAACGATTTTCCGGTAATGCCTCGTGTAACACGGAATCTGACGGAACGGACCCACCCACTGAAACCACGCAATTAAAAAAAACTCAAGCTGTATTTTTTAAGTATATGACTTAAAGCTAAAACTTATAGCAGTTTTGGCTACGAATCTTAATGTAAGGAAAAAAATCCATAGGATACACTCAAAACTGTTTTGTTGCTTGATCATTTAAATATGAGATTTTTAGAGTTCCCAGGGCAGTTGTTAGTTCAATACATTACTTATTTCCTATTGGTTAATACATGGAGATCATTTTAAAATGATATGGATTACATTTTTTTTCTTATAGTCATGCAGGGGTTATCTTAAAAAATAGAAAATATGATAGATTTTTTAGCTTCATTAAATTTATATATATTTTGAATTGCACACATTATACTACACTTTTTTCAATTATACATTTTGTCCTAAAACCTCTATTCTTAAGAAATCGCATACTTTTTAAAAGACTCCTTTCTGCTCATTTATCTAACTGAAGCTAAAAAGAAGGTTTTTTTCAGGAGAGTAAGCGTTGCTCAGCTTTGCTCTGTTTACGATTGAAATGTTTAAAAGTTCTGTAGCGGCATAGACTTCACTCATAAAGGACCCCCTATTTATCACCCCATCATATTAAAATTAAGATATGTGTGAAATACACAGAATATTGAATTTTGCTTCATGGAAATCATTTGCTTCATATTTTTACTTCATATGTACGTTAATCCTTTATCTAGACTACTTGAAAACAGACGTAGAAATTTAGCAATATATCACCAAAAGCTCCCAAAGCCTACTATTTTAAGCACTGAGGTGAAGGTAATGTGGGGGATGGTGTGAACAGGTGATAATTTTTTTTTCTTTTCCTTACCAGCAAATAAGTGGAATATTTTAAGTAGACACATGTCGCTTTGAATGCGTGTTTTGGAATTTGCCTAGCCTACTACTATGTACACGTATTTTTCAAAATCTACATACCGTCGTTTAGTACAAAATGTGGTCTACTTTAAGGGGTTTTTGCTCGTTGGAGAGAAAAACCTACTCCTTATAAGCTATTAATAATTTTTCAAACCCCGATTTAAAACAAATGTCAAGTAACTAAGACAATGGAATTTTTTAAGTGAATTTCATTTTTACGTATCTAATAAGAATTTAAAACTAGCTTTTTTACAGAATTAATTTTCATTCAAAGATCAATAGATTTGCTAAATTTTTTAAGCACCTTTTTTTATGACTTACAAAATTTACACTTAAAATCTTGCAAATATGTTTTTGTTTAGCAGCTAACTCCGTGCCTCCAATCAATAAGATCATTCGTTACTGTTTCCTATTTATTTTTTAAAACTAATTTTTATTCAAATTTTACGTGTATTTTTTATTATCTTTTTCCATTTTTTTAAATCACGGTGAACTAGCTTAAAAAGAACTCTTTTCTATGTTAGATAATACTGCCAGCTTATGCTAATGTGACTTATTGCTATAAGGTACTATACTGCCCTCTGAACTTTTGTTTTTTTTAATGGTTGACGTACTAACTATGTTTTTTAATTAAGTCCCTTAGGAGGTTGGTTGAGGTAATGTCTACTACCTAAATTCTAGAATTAAAAACCGATTAAAATTTTCACAGAATCCCACCAAACATTTGTAATTAGTTAGGGCACATTTTCAGTAACCTAACTATCCAAAAAATTCGAGGTATTACTATAGTTACATATAAACTAAAAAACTGAAAAACTTAACGTTCCCACTGAAAACTGGGACTATTCGGGCGTTTTAGAAAATAAATAGAAAATACTTTTACTATTTTATATTGAAGGATTTTAATTAACAGCTCTTTTTTATGGGAATGAGATTTAAAAAAAAATATTCATGAAAACTGATGGAATTCAGGTACCGTACGTTTCCTTAAAATCCAAAAAGTGGCATTAAAATAAAATGATCCCCATGTTTTAGCTAATGCAACAAATTATCAAAATATTATTTCAAAATTTAATGTAAATAACTTTGTATAAACACGCATACATACTAACATAAAATTAAAATAAGGCTTCTGTCTGTACATTACTTGGAATTAAGAAATTAAACGTGCCTTTCATTCTGCCCGTGAAAATGTTAAGAGTATCACGTCGTAAAAACAGATGAAGCAAATGAAATGAAATTTTGTAAAATTACTGGTGGTCACCTAACTTGAACTATAGGTGTCAAGTTTCTTCCAAAATATTTTATGGAATTTGAGATTTTGAGAAAATCTCCACAAAATGTGTAAATACGCGTTACCCACATTACAAAACGAATTAAATGAAATTTGGAAAAGTAAGAGGCGACCACACACAAAACTTTAACTGAAGGCATCTAAGTTTTTCAAAATTTTAAATATCAGATTTTGAGAGAATCGCGTAAATGTACGTTTACTCATCCCTCAAAAACGGCTCAGGGAATGGGATGCATTTCCCTAACAAAATAAGTAGTGGTTCAACTTAAACATGCAATGTCGATTGTTTTCAAAAATGAAAATAAATTTTAAAATTTTGAGAAAATTGCGCACGGATGCACTGACATTAGGCAAAATGGTAGTTGGCTATTTAACTAAAAATTTCCTCGGGCATCCAGTTAAAATACATAGTCGTTTTCAAACCAATAACTGCTATGTGCAAAAAGGTTATTGTTAGCTGGGTTACCCTGCTAACAATAAACTTTTGTTACGGAACCTACTCACCCATGTCAGGAGACAAAAATAGTATCATTAGTAGTTTCACCAACATCAAAAAGTAGCCAGTTTAGTAGCCATTTTCTTAATTTTAATTGCCAAAATTGTAGCATTTTTGCATGATTTTGTAGTTAAGAAATAATCATACCGCCATTTAGCTTCATTCAAAAAGGAATGAATAAAATGATGCATTAAAAAGCTCTACGCGTTACATAACAGAGCATACAGTACATTTATTTTTATAGCACAGTTAAGAAATTAAAATTAGAATGTTTGATGAACGAAATTTAAAAAAAAGGGGAGTTGACAAAAACCGAAATCTGATTTTCAAATGAATCGCCTGGAGTAAAGTACAAGTAGCAAAAAACTTGAAAAAGGGTATGAAAAATGACGTTTTTTGTTTGCCAACAACAATAGGCACTTTATTAAACAAAAATTTTAGGTACAGAAAAACAGATTGATTAAGATGAATAATAATGTTTGAATATTTTTCTAGAATTAAGAGAATAAAAATTTAAGTAAAAATTTGTCTCCGTTTTATATTTGAAAGCAAATGAGGAGAAATTTTGAGACACGGAAGGCGGTTGCTCAAACTAAAATGTATGCAGAGAATTTTTTTTTAATTTTTCAAATACTTTTTAAAATTACGCTATCTGAGAAAAGTTTTTTTTTTTTTTCCTATACGCATCACATGAATTCATCTTAAGCCTTTAACGCGCAGTGTTGCCGCTCTGGGAACACCAAACTCTGACGTTTTGACTGTTGCCAGTCAGGAAGAATAGATTTAATTTTTATAAAAATAATTGCGGGTGACATAGCTCCACGAGAATCCTTTACATTTTAGCACGTCATTTCCCGTAAAAAAATGGTCACCATTATTTTTAACAGCACTGACATCTGCTGAAAAATGGAAGAATGCGAGAACAGCTGGATAGAATGCCCAATGCCGAAAAAAGGACAGCCGTTGCCATCGCTCGCCTTAACGACCAGCAAGATGGTGGACGATCGAAACGTTCATCGCGCGCCACAGATCTAGAGACCCTTTTCTTGACGCAGCTGGCTGTGCCGGCACAGCCAGCTATCGTCAAAAAAGGGTGTCTAGATCTGTGGCACGCGATGAACGTTTCGATCGTCCGTCATCTTGCTGGTAGTTAAGTCGAGCGATGGCAACGACTGCCCTTTTTAGAGCAATGGGAAAGGGTTGAGCCTCAAAGGGTTAATTAAATACTTTAGAATGACATTTAGATAGATTGCCCAATGTCGAAAAAGTGCAGTCGTTACCATCGCACTATTTAACTACCTGCAAGATGGCGGTCGATGATTCGATCGACTGCCATCTTGCCTGTAGTTAAATCGTGCGATGGCAACGGCTGCACTTTTTCGGCATTTTGAAAGGGGCGCGCTTTGAAAGGTTTAAATGATCAAGCAACAAAAACCTTGTGAAACACTTCATGATGCATTTACGCCGGGAAGAAACAGCAGGGTGAAAGAGTAGAGCTGCTCAAGCGCACAAGATCGAACTACCCCCGGAGAGTGCCGGGCGCTGCGAGACACGAGACCCGCCCCAATGCTGGTCCGGGTGCTAGAATACCACGTGGGACTGCAACAGTCCCGCATTCGCAGGAAGAAGTGAAATCTGTGGGGTCGCCGAAATAGAGCACCGCACAGCCGGCTGCTCGGGTTGCGTCATGCTGTGTTAGCGAGTGCTTGAGATTTTGTACTTCGATGTGCAGGCGATTGTGATATTTTTTTAAGACTTCTGTTTAGAGAAAGCTGCGAACTAGTTTTGGTGCAGCTTCCGTGCATTTGCTACCCAGGAGCTGGATTCTCCCCTCGTCGCTAATTTTTCGCAGTCGTTAACTTTGCCCCGCCTTGAGGTCACTTGAGGTGGAGTTTTAAGGAGGAGCGTCAAGGGGTTGTTGAGATTGGCTGAAAGACCTCCCGATGGCCTCCGGAATCGTTAGCGCAGTCGATAACCAAACAACTGGTTTTCTGCCCAGTCGGCAGCTAACCACCGACGATTTCGGAAACCACCGGGAGGATAATTTCACCCCAGTGGTGCACCCAAGGTTTTATTTTTTTTGGGGGGGTGCTCTATGAAATTTTTTAAAACTCAGTTACAGCGACCTGACCTCCTTTGTACGTGAAAACTTTTAAAACGTCAAAATATTCTGTTTCGTTCGCCCACGCGGTTGTAACGTCTTAAATTACCGTTTGGTATTTTCATGGACGTTATAACCGAGTTAAACTGTACGTCACATATTATTTGTAATTACTTAATTACTTCGAAATAATTTTAACAAAATAGTTGGTAAAATTAAATAATTTTTAAAAATAAAATATTTCAATTCATTAAGTGGTAACCTCTATTTTGATGTTATAACGGAGTTCAATTGCATATCATGTACTATTTGTAGGTAGTAATTATTTAATACATCAACTATTTTGTTCGTTACTATTTCGAAATAGTTTTAAGACTAACTTTTAAAAATAAAGTATTTTAATTCATAAAGTGGGAAATCTCTAAGAGATTTTTCATTTGGATTTCTTAACCTTTTGGGGGTGGGTGGTTTTGGCCACTAAAGCCCCTTCGTGGGTGCGCCCATGTTGCCACCTATGGGCGAGATGAAAGATTTGGTGTCTTCGGTTGTGCCATTCTGGTTTATTTTTACTAAGGAAAGTTATGAAGCACATTTTACCAGTTCAAATGGAAGCAATATTAAGAAATGACATGCGGAAAACTCCATCCAAACGTGAAAATAGGGTAGCAAATGAGGAAGCTGCACCACGACTTAATTAACACTAAATTAACATATAAAATACACGTTAACATATAAAATACACGTATAACGACTTAATTAACATATAAAATACACGTATCTATACTCGGTGCAAAGCTAACCTGATAGTGGAGGTAAAGCTGTAGACCGTGTGAGCCCACCGCTCTCAAATAGTTCTTTCCGTTTGCACAGGTTATTACAGAACTAATACATTTTTCATGTATTAAGTTCTAAAATAAAGTGTTTGCCATAAAAAAATTGCATATTTGTGTTACTTGAATGCAGTAATGAGAAGGATTAAGAAATTAAGTCAGAAATCAGATGTAACGCCTTCCAAGACGCTTGACCAATTATCATTGGTCAAGCGTCACCTCTTTTGTGCTGGCGGGAATTGAGTAGTGCAGGTTTGCCTTGTGATTGGGTTGCTTTGTGATGTAGACAGCCAGATAATTGAAAGGAGAAACGAGTGTCGGAGCGATACACGCGGTGAGTAGTGAAATGGCCCTCTAGCCTTCCCCTCCACTATCAGGTTAGGTTTGCCCCGAGTATATAAAGATTATTTTGTTGTTGCTGTCTTGTGGGTATGCAGCTACTGCATTCCTGAAGAAGAGAGGCCTTTTGCATCTCGCTCGAAACTTATGCGGAGTTTAATGTTTCTATACACCGCTTGAATTTTTTTTCCTCCTGGAACCTGATGCCACGAAAAGTACGAAACTCATGCCTTCATGTTTCGGCTGTGCTTGCTAATACGGGGAAAGTGCCAATTCCCGAGCAAACACATAACTATCACAAACCTTACGATTCGATATCCGACTTCTCAGCTGTGTCATCCATGCCGAATCGCAAGTAACGATCGGGAAATCTTTTAAGTACAGGGTCGAAGATATATCATTTCAAGGCATCGAACTTTTGCCAAAAGTACGATATAAACTATGCACTTCTATTTCTAGCAATTTCTTGTATTCAGAAAGATGCCACATTGCTGACCTCATTAGCGAAGTCAGAACTGCATCGAATGGGCTTCGGTTCTCCTCTCAAAAATGATATGCACGAAAACCATAACAATATCATAGGGAATATCATAAGCCCGTATGGCATTATTTTTTAAACCAATAATTATAATTTTGTATTATTATTATGCTTTCAAAGTTCCGATTCTGTGCCGGACCTCTCGGTTTTGATTCGTGGCAAATCGAAATCGTAAAAGTCACTACCTATCACCGATCGGCATCTTTTACCGTTTTCGCTGAGTGTTCACTTTGGCGGACGCTTTTGGCACAGATCGGTTACGTTTGCCTGGTGTCCAAATGATATCTGCATCTACCTGGCGTAAAATATAGTTCAGTTATAGAACTGTGAGTCGTGTGTTTGTTGGGTCCCCTTGATGTACAAAGGATTCTCTGAAAATTATAACTGTTAAGATTAATATGTAAGCCTCGGGCTGTGGTAGCCCAATGGTAATAGTCTATGAGCCGGCGACCGCCAGACGTTCGTCATAGTATAAAAGCTGAAACTTTCTCTGCGCATACCCCCCAACAGAGGTAGGAACCATCGGCCACTCTAAAGTTTGGAGGATCGTGGCTTTGGCAGGTAACAGGTGGCAAAGGTGTATAAAATTGCAGAAAATTTCGTCATTTCATAAAGCTTCATTTTTTTATAGGTTCTTCTTCGCAGCACTAGAAATCACTTTATCCCTTGCCAGACACTTTTCCATCGTGGCAAACCCCCGCCAGACAACCTCAAAGTCGTGGAAAACTGTTGTGTTCGTAAACTCCCGCGACGAAGTACGTCAAGCTGTCACAAAGTGACAAGCACATTTTATACTGCTGCTTCTGAACTTTCTTACGCGCGAACTTCATTGCAGCGCGCTCGTAATAGAATGACGTTTTTCAAGACTTTGAGGTTGTCTGGCGGGGGTTTGCCACGATGGAAAAGTGTCTGGCAAGTGATAAAGTGATTTCTAGTACTGCGAAGAAGACCATATAAAAAAATGAAGCTTTATGAAATGACGAAATTTTCGGCCATTTTATACACCTTTGCCACCTGTTACCTGACAAAGCCACGATCATCCAAACTTTATAGTGTCCGATTGTTCCTACCTCTGTTGGGGGGTATGCGCAGAGAAAGTTTCAGCTTTTATACTATGACGAAGGTCTGTCGGTCGCTGGCTCTTGCTCTATAGAGCGTAGGGCTCGTAATCGGAAGGTTTCGTACCACTAAAGACCACCGTGTAAATGCTCTGTACGTGCGCTTTCAATCCGTGGATCCGAAAGTCCTCTCGGTGGTCGCTAGCCGTTTCCGAGGGTTGCCAATATTCAGAGGCTCCCCCCCACCTTCTGATCAGGATCCAAATTGTGACGGGTAACTCCTGGAAGGGCATACGTAGTTCCAAACGACACATTCAGTGACGTGAGCTTGTCCTCTCCTGGCAAACAAGCACTATGTAAGCTTCATAGCGTAGGAATGCGTTTTTTATGGGCATATGCACAAAAAAGGTAAGCGACAGACCCATATTTCTAGTCGCCGTGGCGACCGTGGTTTTGGCCCAACCTGTGTGTGTTTGACAGGGAGGGCTTGCTTTATCATTACTTTTGAGATCGCATTTTGAATGTTAGTTTTTTAGTGAAAGACAAGGAATCACAAAAACTTTTATGAAGAAACAACATAGTGAAGTATCTCTAGGAATTCAGAGATTGTTTTGTGACAAAACGTTATTTTTATTTTCCGAACATGTATCATGTAAGAAAAGTATTGTAATCAAGAAATTCGAACTCGAGATTTGGGTGTATTGACACGTTTTGAGGTCTTCTGAATTCATTTATACTATTTTTACGAGATGTGTGTGCGTGCGTGATTGTGTGTTGCGCGCGTGTGTGTTAGTGTGTGTGTGTGAACACGATAGCTCCTAAACGGGGCATTCGATTGAGCTCATATTCGGTATATATGTTATAAACCACCGTTGCAAGACCGGTATTGTTTTAGGTGTGTAAAAAACTTTTCTACAGGGTTACCACAAAAATTTCTTTTACATTATGGCCTATGGGAGGAAATTCTTGAAAGTGCGCTGGCGTTTAAACGGTACATTCGATTGAGCTCAAATTGGGTATACATGAGGGGCTGTGCGCGCACAGCCAGCTGTCGTAAAAAAAAAAAGGGTATCTAGATCTGTGGCACGCGATGAACGTTTCGATCGTCCGCCATCTTGCTGGTAGTTAAGTCGAGCGATGGCAACGGCTGAACTTTTTTCAGCATTGGTAAAGGGTTGCCGCCTCAAAGGGTTAATGTATCGAGCACATTTTACTAATAGAAAAGTTTTGTACGGAAGTAGGGCCGTATAAAAATGTAAATTTTATAGTTATTTAGATTGAATCTAATAAAAATTTTAATGATATCATCAAGTTCTATACTTTTTTGCGCAACTGTGTAATTTTTGTAAAATATCTACGTTAAAGTGTTAAGGATTAAAAACCTAGTGAAATGTTTTTCTAGACACCGTGTATACAGAATGTTGTAGAATAAGTATACTGACCTTGATTTGTATTACTAACCTTGATTAGTATTAAAATACGTTTTTTTCGGCACACTGCTAGCAATAGGTTGTCACCTTTGAGGAATTCGAAAATTTTCACATTTTACCACCAAAGTAAGAATACATAAGCGCTATTAATTTTCCTACCTTATTTTTACGAATAATAAATTCGATTTCCACAAAATAGTTATTAGAGTTAACATAGTGGCACATTCAAGCCTTTTTTTATATATCTATTGGGCAGGGGGGTGGGGGAATGTATGTGGACACATTCCAGTTTATTCCTACATGAATGGGGCTGATCAAATTAGTACAGATATGCAGACAAAAAAAAAATGGCAAAAAACATACAGAGTACGCTAACAAAATTTTTAAATCCACCCGTTTCCG
>JAWZYV010013278.1:0-224448 GCA_038373885.1 Cheiracanthium punctorium
TCCAAATAGTATCACCTTACTCTAAGATGCCTTTACAAACGCCAATTAATATTCCCATGAAAATACACAGTAGTGTTTAGCAATTTCTCTCCAAATATAAAACATATCGCCGAGCTGGGTTCCGTTTTGGTGACTTGTTTTTTGGCGCCATGCTGGGCAATCCAACGCCAAAAATGGCAAACCATGGTGACTTTTGACATTTTACACCCACCCTCCCCACACACGCACGCTATTTGGAAATCCTTGGAGAGTGAATCGCCGTTTCTTGAGCAGATAAATATGGTTGTCTGAAATTAATAGTATGCATGTGCTAAAAAAAACTGAGGTGGAAGAATATTGTACAATATTTGAGAAACTACAAGCATAATATATTAATTTTAAGTTTACCTGTTTCTCTTTTATAACACGGACTTGCCCTTCGTTTTGCAAAGTCCTCAAGAGCATCCTGCATTTTCTTTCGGAGCACTTTGCAGCAGACAGGCTCACGACTGTCTTCTAATTTATCTAAATCTGAAAAGAAAGGACGGAGGGGAGGTATGATCGTTCTGGTTGTACTTATCAATTCATGTACAGGGTGGCCATAATTAAACTGCAAGTGTTCACGGGGTGCTGGAGAGAAAACTACCAGGAATATTTCAGTGAAACTTGGTGTCTACACGTTTCAGAACATGCGCAAGTCAAATATGCAATAAAAAAATCGCCATTTTCACCCGATAGATGGCGCTATATCGTGTTTCAATGCTTATAGACGTCATATATACAAATTTTAAGCCCATCGAACAGTGCAAAAACAAGACCACATTGAGTAATGGTCAATCATGACTCTGAATAAGAAGGAACGTGCATAGTTAGTAGAGATATTCTATCAGAATGGTAGCAATTATTCAGCTACTCTGAAAGAATACCGGCGTATGAAACGATTAAGAAGAGGTCCAATGAGTGTCAATAATGAGAATAAATAATGGTTTAATTGTTTTCCAAAGCGTCTTTATGAATTGTTTAATTTGTGATCTTAATTTACGTTAATTTTTGATTACATGTTACTGTAAAAATTTAATTACTGAAGCGAATTGTATGGAATTTTGATAAACTGTAAATGATGCTTTATATTGTTTATATGCCTCTTAGAATGTCACTATGTTTTGTCTATCGGTTTTGGAAATTGTATATGCCACCGGTGAGCTTTGAAATATGGTACAACACCATCTATCGGGTGAAAATGACGATTTTTTTTATTGCATATTTGACTTGCGCATGTTCTGAAACGTGTAGATACCAAATTTCACTGAAATATTCTCGGTAGTTTTCTCTCCAGCACACCTTGAACACTTGCAGTTTAATTATGGCCACCCTGTATATTTTCACACTCAGAACATTTTCACCTTGAGATGATATCATTTGCATAGTCTTTTTCCTCCGTGTATAACTTAGATGCAGTTACATATTATGCGAAGCCATATTACGTAAAAGCTTTAGTTTTGCCCCCCTTTTTTTCTTCTTCAAGAGTTGAAGACAAGTCGTGCAACGATTTCAAGGGAGACAGTTTCGTGTGAGGCAAATGTTATATGTAAAGAACATTATACTTACTTTGCAGGTAATCACATATAATCAGGTATCGCTAAATTTTCATTTTCATTTACCGAGCTTTAGAATTTTAAATATCAAACTAACAGATATTGAATCATTTAAATGAGGGGTCGGGGTAGATGTCATTTTATGCAATAGCAGTGTTGGGGACGCGGTAGCCCGGTTGGGAGAGGCGTCGATCTGGTAGCCGTAAAGTTGTGGGATCGGTCCTGGGACCAACCAAAGACCGCCGTGCTCGCTAATTGTAACTGGGGCCCGTTAAATACGGAGGGGTCGCAATGTTCTCCACGTTCTCATACGAAAACGATATTACTGTGGGTGGCAAAACTAAGCCTTGGGGGTCTTCTGCTTGGTATTTTCTTCAAAATTAAGAAACTCTTGCTAAGGATCGTTACTGCTGCCATCTATTGGCTCCCGAATGAGGTAGAAGCGAACTCTCCGGGAGTTTGGGGTAGAAATTAACACCCTTGGCCGGTACTGCCGCTATCGAACTGGATTTGGGGTTGGTACAAAATGCTGTAAAAGCAGAAGTTCAAAAGCCCTCATAATCCATGAAAACAAGACAGACATATAGACAAGACAGTGTTGTGCCATGCAGTTTGGGAAAAATGTTATATGTTATATGTCGTATGAGTCAAGGACGTACCCAGGGGGTTGTCCCGGTGGTCCGGACCCCCCCCCCCGAAATTTCAGTTTTTGTTAATAAAATAAGAATGATGAAGTCTTTTTGTGAAAAATTCTGCCTTTTTCACCGTTTGGACCCCCTCCGAAATTTTTTTCTGGGTACGTCCTTGATCGGAGTCTAGTTAAAATAAATAAAAACTTTGTGAAAAAAACACACATAAAAGGTTACTTCAAGGCGTAACGATCGTTTCGACCGAAAATTCGTTCGGTCTTCTTCAGACAAACCCTTCCGTCAAACAAAGCAGAGGGAACTGAAAAAGTGTCGAAACGATCGTTACGCCTTGAAGTAACCTTTTATGTGCGTTTTTTTCACGAAGTTTTTACTTATTTTATCTTATAACACCAGTTTTTTGAGTGTTTATTTTCATCGGAGTCTAGTATTATCTGCATTAGAAGAACATTTCAGCCCTATGCATTCGGTTTTTCGAAATACAAGTTAAAATTTTCTCAAGGACTATCTACTACGCATGTATCTCATTCTCGAATTTTTTGGTAAAAAATCAATTTCTATTAATTAATCTAATTTTGCTTGCTTCTCTCAAGAATAAAATTTAATTTCTCTGCGATAGAAACTGAAAGCGTTTGTGTTTTAGAAGTAAATCAATGTTTCGTCAAGCCAATCAGAAGTATAATGCTCTTAATGAAGGAGAAGTATGTTTCGATAGTCACAAATTTACAATAAGAATCTACAGTTTGAAAGTTGTGAAACCTAATACATTGCCCTTCAAAGGTCTCGCAGATCAAATACATTGGCGGATGTTTGCATTAATCTCCAGAATGAACAGAAAATTACCTTCTTGTTCAAAACCATATTCATTCAAAGGACACAAATGTTCTTAATATTTTTTAATATGATCTATAAAAAATAATGAAAACAAAAATGCGTATATCATTTGAAAAAATCGTCTTTGATTTTTTATGAATAACTTTTGGTCAAGTATTTAATATCACAGAGAGCTTTAATTGTGCAAAGTTATACTTCAATTTTTAACCACATTGTTTTGTATACAGGGTGTCCAGCCTTAATGTGACCCAATAGCTAATTCCCGAACCGTTCGGTTTAGATATACAGTTCCAATTTAAAAAATGTTTTAAAAAGGGTAAAGAATGTTTTTACGTGCTTTTCGAACCAAAAAACCCATTTAGAAAAAAATTACAAAAATTAAATTTTTATACGGTCCCCAGGTCCTATCACTTATATTTAGGAAAAGATGCAGTACACAAAAACAAAGTAAACACAAAAAGTTTCATTTTATTACGATAAAAACTGACCAAGTTATGGAACTTTGAAAATCATACATTTCATCCATTTTCTCGGCCAATTTCAAGAAGCTAGTAAGGGACCGTCTCCAAAGTGAAATTAATTGGAACTCTGCCAGGAAACTTTCGCTCTTGCACGTCACTCTTATGTAAATCGTTTTTAAATTTAAAAGTACATACATTACTGTAGGGAACCCACTGAGTTTTCACCCCCTCTTTTAAGATGACCCAAAGATATGATAACCCACGGTGATGCTCTCCGAACGGAGAGAAGAGAGAACGCGGGGGGGACGAAGCAAGGGGGTTGTGTCCTGGGGGTCATCTAAGGAGGCGAGGGAAAGAGAAAAAGAGATCACGGGACTTGCAGCGGAGAGATGTACTGATGCGGACGCCAGTTAGGAGATTTCCCGAGACTCTCCGATGTAATAGCATCAGTAGGATGTTGTATGTTAAATATATATATTCAAAGTCCAATCTGTAAATATGATTATATCTGTATATATAATAAATGATTAGTCTCGACATCAGGCTCGATTAATTGCATCCACAACATGTATTCAAACCGTGGAATTGGTCAGCAGTTCCCGCTACCAAACTGCAGCTGAATGACGATTCGACGGGCGGACCCTACAATATGGAGGCAGCGGCGGCATGAGATGCAGAGCCGGATCTACGGTGTCGAGTTGTATCGATATTTCCTGAAGAAACACATCGGCATCTACGTTGAGGAAACATGGCCGGATTACCGGACGGTTACAGATGAGATGCATAGAAGCCGGATTAGCTGTTTTGAGTGGTCGATTTGATCCAGGAGAAACTCATCGGCATCTACGTTGAGGAGACACTGGTGGATTACCGGAGGTGTTACACAGGTGCGAGGAAGCTACGACGTCGTACCACACAGCGCTGTGAACTTGGGAACCGGTGAACTGGTTAACCTGTGAGCTAGTGAGCTGTGAACTGGTGAAGCGGTGAACTTGTTAACCTGTGAGCTTGTAAAGCTGTGAAATTATAAACCTCTTCCGAACTTTGGGACAGATTAGTCGTTATCAGGAATCAATATTGGATATATTCTAATGAAAGAAGACGGCAAAAGGGTGAGTGGCTGTTTCCTTGTTGTATTGATTAGATCCAGGGATGGTAAATTTGATTCTTGTTAAAAGTAAAAAGTAAAGGTTTGGAAAAAAAAAATAAATAAAGATATTTTGTTTTAGGTTTTAAAATGATTAGGGATTATCATTATCTTGTGTTCCTTATGTATTATTGTTATGTATTTTTCCAATGAAATCTAATTATTTTGATGAAATGATCAGTATGACCCTAGGCTCTTAGGTAAAGCTTTCATATTTGGCTAACTCTTTTCGGAAAATATAAACTAAGGCTAAGGTTCTGGGAAGTTGTGCAAGGGTACTGACCTATAGTTGATGCTGGGAAATATTCTTAAGGTTAAATAGAATAGTAGTATCAAGGATGGCGTTTCTAGTGAAAGCCAGGAAGGCAGACTTGCAGGAATTAGCCGAGGAAATGGGGGAGCAGATCACTCCGGGAATGAAAGTCTTGGACTTAAAAAACCTCATCACAAACAGTGCGAGGTATGAGGAGGAGATAATTAAGGATCTGCTGGAAGCCATAGTTGAGCAGAGAAAAGAAAGGGAAGCTAAGGAGCTGGAAAGGGAAGCTAAGGAGCGAGAAAGGGAAGCTAAGGAGCTGGAAAGGGAGGCTAAGGAGTTAGAATCCAGGAGGAATCTAGAATTAGCTAAACTGAAATTGGAGTCTGACGAACGGATTGCGGTTGAAAAATTAAGATTGGAACGGGAGATGGGGAGTTCTACTCCTGTTTCCATAAATTCAGAATCGCAAAGAAAGAGTTTGGATGAAACAATTAGAACTGTTCGATTATTAACCGTGAAACCACCCAGTAAACCAGAGGGATGGGATTTCTTTTTCACAAGTTTAGAAAAGGCTTTCACAAGTGAGGGGGTAGAGGAGACGCAAAAGGCTAAAGTTTTGCTATGCCTCCTGGGGGAGAGAGCGGCTAACATCCTGTCTGGGCTCGAAGAGGTGAAATATGATGATTACGGCGCGGTTAAAGAAGCGGTGTTACGTGAATTCCAACCCTCACCGCAAATTTGTCTTGAAAATTTCAGGAGAGCCAAGCGCAATCCTGGGGAAAATTTTGTCCAGTTTGCATCAAGGTTGAGATCAATTTGGGACTATTACTGTAAATTGAGAAAAGCATCTGACATGGAAAGTGTGATGCAGTTAATAGTTGCGGACAGGTTGATCTCTACCTTGGATACGGAAACTGCGACGCACATTAGCATAAAACAAGGGGAAGGTTGGCTAAAGCCCCTAGATTTAGCTAGAGAATGTGACGTCTTTTTTGTGGCAAAATCAAAGTCGTATGCTGGTTTTCCCAAAAATGAATGGGAGCAGAACAAACACAAAGCGGTAGACACAAACAAAACGAACCTGAAAAAAGGGGATTCAAACAAAACGGGGGATTTCAAGGAGAGAAAAAGAGAGTGTTTCATCTGTAAGTCTAAAACTCACCTGAAAAAGGATTGCGACAAAAACTATAAAAAAGTCAACCGGGTAAGCGAGGTGGAAGGTGAAAATCTTGACACTAACGACGACAGTGTAATTATAGCAAAAGTCGATTTGATAGGGAAAGAAAAACTCTCGCCGACTTTGTGCCAATTAAAAAGAGTGGAGTTAAGCATAGATGGAAAAATCGGGAACGCGATAATTGACAGCGGAAGCGAGATTACGGTCCTACACAAGAATCTGTTCACTAGAAATTCGCTTAAAGATGCTCCGACTATTTTTTTGAAAGGGATTTTTGGACCACCGGTTAAGTGCCCCTTGGTGAAAGTACCCTTAGCCCTTGTTAGGGACGGTAATAAAAATGTCATTCACCAGGGAATATTATGCGCCATTGCAAAAGAGCTATCAGAAGAAGCACTAGTTCCTCCTGACATTATAGAATTATTGCAGGGGACAGTTATCTCGGAAGGCGAAAACTCGGTTGAGGATGCAAGGGGGGATCAGAAAGAAGCAGGGGAGGGGGTGAACCTCCGGTCACTGCAAGTGCAAAAAGGGGGGGGGGGGTGATGAGGAGACTTCTTCCTTGGTTGCGGAAAGAGATGGGGATCTTGAGAACCTCCCGGGGTGTAAAGAAGCCGATTTTCGTAGAGAACAACGGGATTGCTCTGATTTATCACAGCTTTGGTGCTTCGCTAAACAGGGGAAAGGCAATTGTTATATTGAGGATGAATTTTTATTCCATCGCGACAAGGTGCTGGGGGAACCCATTAAGCAATTGGTAGTTCCTGTAGGTAGAAGGGGAGAGATTTTGCAGCTGGCTCATGACTCGATGTTTGGAGGACATTTGGGTTTAAAGAAAACCCTCCAGCGAATACGGTACTCTTTTTATTGGAGCAACATGAGGAGGGATGTGGCGAAATACATTGCTAGCTGCAAGGAGTGTCAGCTGACTAGGCCGTTAAAGATAAGTGATAGGGCTCCAATTACGCCAGTGGCAAGACCAGAACTTCCATTTCAGGTGGTGAACGTAGATCTGATCGGTCCAATTGACCCTCCAAGCTCTAAGGGCCATAAATATATTTTATGCTTAATCGACCTTCATAGTAGGTGGGCGGAGTGTGTACCGTTGACAAATTTGTCAGCGAAGACTACTTGTGAGGCCCTCTTAGAAATTTTCTCGCGAACGGGGATTCCGAACGTAATAGCGTCGGATAATGGGACAAACTTTAAGGCAAATCTGACGCAGGAATTTGTGAAAAGAATAGGATCTAGTCCTCGATTCAGCACGCCTTTATACGCACAAAGCAACGGATTGGTTGAACGGTTTAATAAAACCCTGAAACAGATGCTACATCACGTGATTAGAGATCAAGGGCGAAAGTGGCATTTGCTATTGCCATATATTTTATGGGCTTATCGTGAGATTCCGTGTACTACGACTGGAATTGCTCCTTTTCAACTTTTATATGGACGAATACCCCAAGGGCCGCTGTCCATTTTGAGAAATTCTTGGACGGGGGAAAACAAAGGGCTTCAATTAAATATCACCCCTTGCTCTAAATATTTGCAAGAACTTAAAAAGAAATTCGAGTATGCCGCGGAGCAAGCCAAGTTGGTTGCAGAAGTGGAACAGGAAAGGGCGGCCAGGTATTACAATTTACGATCAAGGGTAAGAAAGTTCTCGCCAGGAGACAAAGTGATTGTTCTGATACCAGACTCCACCAATAAGCTATATGCAAGGTGGCAGGGTCCTGCGACTATTGTGGAAAAAAGGGGGGAGCATTCGTTCGTAGTGGAAATGGAGGATGGTTCTCGAAAACACCTCCATCAAAATAAAATTAGAGAATTCGTCGCGAGATCTAACGCCATAAATTTGATATTCGAGGGAGAGGAAGAATTCGGCGAGGTGGAAAGCGTACCGCACAAGCTGAACATGACGGAAGGTTTTGGGACTACCTTGGATAGGCTGGAATTACCGGAACTGTCCGGGGAGGAGGCTGAAGCTTTCAGAAAAACCATTTGTAAATATACGGATTTGTTCACGAGACCAGTACAGGCGGCAAAAGTGGGAGCGCATAAAATAGAACTTATCCGGGGGTGGAAAGGAAGCAGCCCCATTGTTATCCTATTCCGATGGCATATCGTCGGGAGGTTGACAAACAAATTCAAGAGTTGATAGAGTTAGACTTAATAGAGCCCTCGGATGCGGAAATTGCTCATCCTATCGTTTGCGTAGCGAAAAAGGATGCAACTATGAGGTTATGTGTTGATTTTAGGGCGCTGAATGTAGCTACGGTGGTACCGAACTTCCCTATGAAAGACATGGAGGAACTAATATATACCGCAGGTTCCGCGAAATGGTTAACGAGTATTGATTTACTAAGAGGGTATTGGCAAATTCCAATGGAAGTGAGTAGCAGACCATTGACGGCTTTCCGCACCCATAATGCGGTATACCATTGGAAAACCATGGCCTTCGGTCTAGCCGGGGCGGCGGGAACTTTCCAGCGGGAAATGAACAGGGCACTGAGGGAACACAGCGAGTACGCTCAGGCGTACATAGACGACATCATAATTTTCTCTCATTCGTTTCAAGACCATCTAAAACACGTTAATAGTATATTAGAGAAACTGGAAAAGCTAGGATTTTCTGTTAGGCTCGAGAAATGTAAGTTTGCGGCCAAGGAACTCAAATATTTAGGTCACCAAATTGGGGGAGGAAAACACGCGCCCGATGAGGACAAGCTTTTAACGATCCGAAATTTGAAAAGACCAACGACAAAAAAAGAGGTTAGATCCATCTTAGGCCTGATGAGTTTTTACCGCTCTTACATTCCCAATTTTGCAGAAATATCTGCGCCCCTTACCCTATTAACAAAAAAGAACGCTCCTACTGCCAACGTTCGTTGGGAAAATCAGCATGAAAAGGCTTTCCAAACTTTAAAAAATAAGCTGTGTAATGTCACCGCTTTAGCCACACCAAATTTTAGTTTGCCTTTTCAGGTACACGCTGACAGCTCGAACTTGTCCGTGGGGTGCTGTCTGACCCAGACAGATGAAAAGGGGGAATATAAACCTATAGCCTTTGCTAGTCAAAAATTAACCGAGACCCAGAAAAATTGGTCCAGTATTGAGAAAGAGGCTTGGGCGGTATTATTCGGACTTAATAAGTTTGACAAGTGGATCCACGGAGGAACAGTAGAGATCATTACTGATCACAACCCACTTAAATACCTTAATGAGGTCACCCCAAGAAGTCCGAAGCTCACCCGCTGGGCATTGGCACTTCAAAGGTGGAGGTATACAATTACCCATAGGCCGGGGAAACATCATAAAGCTGCGGATGCTCTTTCGAGATTGAGGCAAGATTGAGGTGTAGAATAAAAGTTTCTATTTTTATTTTTATTTTAATCAGAAAATTACTTTTTTTTTGTTATTTTCATTGTGTTAATTAATTAGTATAATATGTGTCTGTTAGTGTGTTATTTGCTCTTAGAATATTTTGTTTTGAATCAGAACCCCTGGATCTGATTAGTATTGTAAGGGCAGTCATTCTACCCTTCTTTTTTATGTATCATTTTCTAATGTCATCATTTTCTAATGTACATCATCATTTTGTATGGTGTGACAAATTTAGGCAATTAAGAAGCCTAATTTTGGTCTTGGGTGGGGGTTGTAGGGAACCCACTGAGTTTTCACCCCCTCTTTTAGGATGACGAAAAGATATGATGACCCACGGTGATGCTCTCCGAACGGAGAGAAGAGAGAACGCGGGGGGGACGAAGCAAGGGGCTTGTGTCCTGGGGGTCATCTAAGGAGGCGAGGGAAAGAGAAAAAACAGATCACTGGACTTGCAGCGGAGAGATGCACTGATGCGGACGCCAGTTAGGAGATTTCCCGAGACTCTCCGATGTAATAGCATCAGTAGGATGTTGTATGTTAAATATATATATTTCAAAGTCCAATCTGTAAATATGATTATATCTGTATATATAATAAATGATTAGTCTCGACATCAGGCTCGATTAATTGCATCCACAACATGTATTCAAACCGTGGAATTGGTCAGCAGTTCCCGCTACCAAACTGCAGCTGAATGACGATTCGACGGGCGGACCCTACAATTACGTTAATATTACAATAATTGAGTACTTAAGAAACAAAATTTATTCTGTGTACGTGTAAAACATAGATAAAATTAAATATTTTGGACGAAGAAAACTTTTCAAAAGCAGTTCCAAAAAAATAGACTTATCTGCCTGCGGCTTCAGACTGATTTGCTGCGATACTGATCATGACGAACGTTAAAAATCTGTTGTGTAGTCGCTTGCAATTGCATACAGCCATATTCTAATATTACGAATTCTAGTATGGGAGAACGAGATGTATACAACTGGTCTCCAGGCATTAGCTCCTGCGCCAGGACTGGACGATAAGGAAATGCACCGTACGTATGTAATATGTTCCACACCGTCGATTTTGAGTAGGAACAAGCCTTGCTAATATCCTGGACACTACTTTCAGGATGAGCCAGGGCATATCCTAGAACATCCTCAGCGGGTATCCGCAAGCTTGAAGGTGTGGCACGAGACAAGGGAATACGTCTATGACAACTCCCAGTTCTATACAAGCGTTGAACAGCACGGGCAATTGTACAATAAGATAGATGTCTTCGACTGGGAAATTTAATGGCATAAAGTCGTGCCGCCTCTCTCTTATTTCGATTACACTGCCCATACAACAGTACCACTTCGCAGTATTCTTCATTTGTATACATCTCGTTCTCCTGTACTAGAATTCGTAATATTAGAATACGACTGTATGCAATTGCAAGCGACTACACAACAGATTTTTAACGTTTGCCATGATCAGTACCGCAGCAAATCCGTCTGAAGCCGAACTGCTTTTGAAAAGTTTTCTTCGTCCAAAATATTTTATTTTATCTTTGTTTTATACGTACACAGAATAAATTTTGTTTCTTAAGTACTTAGTTATTGTAATATTAACGTAATGTGTGTACTTTTAAATTTAAAAACGATTTACATAAGAGTGACGTGCAAGAGCGAATGTTTCCTGGCAGAGTTCCAATTAATTTCACTTTGGAGACGGTCCCTTACTAGCTTCTTGAAATTGGCCAAGAAAATGGATGAAATGTATGATTTTCAAAGTTCCATAACTTGGTCAGTTTTTATCGTAATAAAATGAAACTTTTTGTGTTTACTTTGTTTTTGTGTACTGCATCTTTTCCTAAATATAAGTGATAGGACCTGGGGACCGTATAAAAATTTAATTTTTGTAATTTTTTTCTAAATGGGTTTTTTGGTTCGAAAAGCACGTAAAAACATTTTTTACCTTTTTTAAAACATTTTTCAAATTAGAAGTGCATATCTAAACCGAATGGTTCGGGAAATAGCTATTGGGTCACATTAAGGCTGGACACCCTGTATATTAAAGTGATTTTTAGTTTATTAAGCTTCAGTTATAGACAAAATTTTATATTCTTTAATCATGCTGAACTTAAATAGGATGAAAAAATATAATATTCCTGTTGAGCCTTTCAAAAGCGTTCTGCTTTAGCATATACAGGGTGGCCATAATTAAACTGCAAGTGTTCAAGGGGTGCTGGAAAGAAAACTACCACGAATATTCCAGTGAAATTTGGTAGCTACACGTTTCAGAACATGCGCAAGTCAAATATGCAAAAAAATCATCATTTTCACCCGATAGATGGCGCTGTACCGTATTTCAGAGGTCACCGGTGGCCTATACCACTTCCAAAACCGATAGACAGAGCATAGTGACATTCTAAGAGGCATATAAACAATATAAAACATCATTTACAGTTTATCAAAATTCCATACAATTCGCTTCAGTAATTAAATTTTTACAGTAACAGTAATCAAAAATCAACGTAAATTAAGATCACAAATGAAACAATTCATAAATACGCTTTGGGAAAACAAACCATTATTTATTCTCATGGACACTCATTGGACCTCTTCTTGATCGTTTCATACGTCGGTACTCTTTCAGAGTAGCTAAATAATTGCTACCATTCTGATAGAATATCTTCACTAACAGTGCACGTTCCTTCTTATTCAGAGTCATGATTGACCATTACTCAGTGCGGTCTTGTTTTTACACTGTTCAATGGGCTTAAAATTTGCATATATGACGTCCATAAGCATTGAAACACGATATAGCGTCATAAATCGGGTGAAAATGGCGATTTTTTTTTTTAATTTGCATATTTGACTTGCGCATGTTCTGAAACGTGTAGATACCAAGTTTCACTGGAATATTCCTGGTAGTTTTCTCTCCAGCAACCCTTGAACACTTGCAGTTTAATTATGGCCACCCTGTACTTCACTTAATGATAAAAAATTCATAACCCACAATGACAGAAAAAATATTACTGTAGTAAACTATGTTGTTTTTTCAATTAGAACGAATTGTTTAAGTTCAGTTATTATTAATTCTTTTTAATTTGTGTTTATACAGTAATCTATGAAATTTGGCTTGGCATTTTCCACTATCATTTATATTAAATATATGAATTTTTCTTGTTTGCTCTTTCATTTTTTGACTTAAGAGGGATACTCTATTTACTTAATTACATTCAACACAAAAGTTCTTCAAAAAGTTCTTCAAAAAGTTCTTCAAAAAGAACACAAGTGTTTTTAAGTTTTGCAATTATTTTCAATTCACACCAAAAGATAAGATGTCCGAAAGAGGGGCTATCGGGGATCAAGCCCCACCTAAAGGTGGAAAGTTAGAAGTGAAAATCATTACTCTATGAATTAAGTTTTTTCTTTTTAAAAAGTGTCTTTAAATTATTTCAAAAGTACTTTTTACAAAAAAAAAGTTAGTTTTTAAATAAATACTTACACAGTTAGTGTACGAAACGCTGTTAAACTCGGTTTCAACAATACTGGAAAAATCAGATAATTATTTGACTAGAACGAGTTACATTGCTTGTGCGCATGCTGTTCTATGGCAGGGATGGGCAAACTACGGCCCGCCGGAAGGTTTCATCCGGCCCGCGGATAGAATTTCAATTTGCTGGTCCGACGGAAAATAAAAGAAAATACGTATATACTTATATATTATATTTCCATATTAAGAATTATGAAGATGGCTTGAAAAAAACTGCATTTTGAGTTCGAACGCAGATTTCAAGATTTCAGTGCCAATCAAACAGAATTGGATATTTTTACCATGCCTTTCAACGTAAATTGTGAAGCAGTGAGGTCCGATTTGCAGCTTGAATTCATTGAGTTGCAATCTAACAATCATGTCAAGCAGTTGTTTCTAAATATGCCAAAGTTAGAGTTTTACAAATCATTATCGAAAGGAAGTTTTCCAAATATAATATCTCACGCCCAGAAAATCAGTGCTATGTTTGCTTCATCTTATATATGCGAACAAGTGTTTACAACTGTGAACCTTAGTAAGAATTCTTTCAGAAGTAGATTGACAGATGAGCATTGAGCCTCGTTCCTTAGAATGAGTACATCTCACTTCGAACCTCAATATAAGAAACTTTTAAAAATGAAATCGCAATTTCATTCATCTCATTAACATATTTAAATTGTAATACTTGTATATTGTTTTTAAAATTTTAGAAAAATTTATTTTGGTCCGCCAAACTTTTTTCGATTTTTGGCCCGCAACAGAAAAAGTTTGTCCATCTCTGTTCTATGGGCTAGTCAAGTGGAACAGAATATTTTGACGTTATAAGAGAGTTATAACTATAATCGAGGTCACTATAACCGAGTTCAGTAGAATTTGTAGTCCCTCCCCCAAACTAAAATCCTGGGTGCGCCACTATATATATAATTCAAAATATACTGTCGAAAACTTTATCTTATTGTTAGTTAAAATTGTACCCAGAAGCCACTCCAAAAAATTTGTGTTTAAAACTTTTTAACAATTAAAATTGAGTAAATAGAATATTAATTATTTGTATTATACGTACAAAGCTGTCAATGTATTTCCAAAAATTGAAATTTTATTTTATTTACTACATCCGTTTTAATGTGATGTCTGAACAAAAATTTACGCTCAGTTTTCATAAAATCTGAAAATTTGTTCAAAATCTTGATTAAAATCTACACCTATTGCTTAAGTTTACTTAAGCGCTTAAGTAATTTAACCAGTTTTCAAGTTACAAAATTTTATCTCATTCGCTTGAGTCGTTTTTGAGTGATGCTCGAACAAAAAAAAAAAAAAAAAAAAAAACATTTTTCTGCAAAATCATAAAAATTGTTTAAAAGTTCGAAAAAAATTTAAGAACTACTATTGCAGTTGAGAAATTGTCTCTCCAATAACTAAATTTTATACTACAAGCATTTTAATGTGATATTTGAAGAATTTTTCATAAAATATTTTAAAAAAAAATTGAAGTAAGTCTTATCAATCTATCTTCAGACTGAATGTTTACTTAGTGAACCAACTAACTTATCATTCCTGTCCGACGTCTTTAACTTGATGTCTGAGAAAAAATTACGAAATATCCGTTAAATGTTTTCGAAATTTTGGAAAAAGCAAATCAACCTTTATTGTTTATGGTGAGTGACCATCTGTTGTGTTAACATATTTTAGTTCATTCGCTTCAGCCAGGGACGTAGCCAGAAATTTTTCATGGGGGGGGGGGTTACGATTACTGCAACTCACATATATGCATATGCGTGTGATAAGGGAGTGAAGAATATACATTTTGTATGGCAAAAAATTCCTCGTGGGGTTATGACCCCCCCTAACCCCCCCATTGGCTACGCCCCTGGCTTCAGCTACTTTTATGCAATGCGTGGGTGGGGGGCGGAACACGTCGTAGATAGAATGATATAACTTGAGCTAGCAATCATAACTTTTCAAAGGACGTTTTGGAATCCCAGATGCTTGAAACGCATAAAAATCGGATAATTCTTGAATTTTAACTAATGTACACAATTATAACAGTTATAAATTCCCTTTTAATTAATTTATTTCCCCCCCCCCGTTATTGTGCTGCTAAAAAAAGTTATTTTAAGTTACAGTATCTACAAGGACAAAAAAATGGCTTTAGGAAAGAAGTTTTGTGTTTTAACCCTTTAACGCGCAGTGATCCCGCTCTGGGAACACCCAACTCTGACGTTTTGACTGTTGCCAGTCACGAAGAATAGATTGGATTTCTATAAAAGTAGTTGCGGGTGACCTAGCTCCACGAGAATCCTTTACTTTTTCACGAGAATCCTTTACTTTTCCCCTGTGCCAGGCACAGCCAGCTGCGTCAAAAAAAGGGGTCTCTAGATCTGTGGTGAACGCGACGAACGTTTCGATCGTCCGTCATCTTGCTGGTAGTTCAGTGGAGCGATGGCAGCGGCTGCCTTTTTTTCAGCATCGGGAAAGGGTTGTGCCTCAAAGGGTTAAACCATAGGTTCCCAACCTTTTTTGAACTGTTGCCCCCTTTTCTAGTGAATATTTCAATACCGCTCCCCTCCCACTCCAGAGAAACAAGAGTGTACATAATGCATGGTGAAAACAAGAATTAAATAAAAAAAAAAATTACTAATAGATAGAATATTGTTGGAATTGAAACGCTACCGAATTTCTTCTTCAAAATTAAAAAGAGGAATAAAAGTTTTAGGTTACCTGTTATAAGGACAGGCAGGGGTTTTGATGATACGAAGTAATAGATAATAAACTATTGCTTTCTAAATAAATAAATTGACAGTTTCAGAGAACAATCAAAAAGCATACTTCATTATATTAAAAAGTATTTTTATTAAAATTTATTTTTGGGTGAAAAAAAAAAAAAAATTCTAAACAGAGTAGCGTTGCTAACTAATTGCATTCATATAACAAAGCTTTCAGTGTGAGAGCTGTCGAAAATATTACATCGTAATTTTTAAGTCTTTTTTACAATATATTTTGTTAATCTTCCCACGCCCCTCCGTGCCATATCAGTGCCCCCTAATTTTCTCCGGGTCTTTTACTGCCCCCCCCCCCTGAAAGCCTCAAACGCCCACAAGGGGGCGTTATCGCCCACGTTGGGAACCTATGGGTTAAAGGGTACAAAAATCCACGAACTTTACCTTTCATATCGCAAAGAGTTGTACGCCTTCTCTCTTCGATATCCCCGTGATCTGAGAACAGTTCATGCGTCGATGAATAAACGATACGGCCGTTCTTGAAGTGTTGCCGGTCAGACTTGTAGACTTTTTTTCCACATCCACATTCCTCGGATCGGCAGCTGAGCTTCACATCCGAGCAACAGTCGCCGATTCTTGCCGATGATGCCTCCTCAGCAAGCCCGATACGCTCTCTCTTTTCCAGCATTCCATGGGGACTTGGCCGATCTCTCGTCGCCGTCTTTGGACATGTCGTCACGATGTACTTGTCAGTGGCCTAGAGGAATGACATGTTATCGTATGTCTCAGAAGAAGGAAAATCATCATTCGGTGAATACCCGATAGTTTCTACGAGTCATTAACAACAACAAAAAAGACTAATCATGCATTTGTTTGTAAAATACTTGTGTCATTTTCAAAATATGTTGTCAAAACAATATTTGCTATGCGCAAACAGTTTATCTATTATTACCAGTTTTTATTAGCAGTTATTATTTGAAAATATTCTGGATGATGCACACTTTATATTATTTTTTACCCTTTGATGCGCAACCCTTTCCCAATGCTGAAAAAAGGGCAGCCGTTGCCATCGCTCGACTTAACTACCAGCAAGATGGCGGAAGATCGAAACGTTCATGGCCGGCTGTGCCCGCACAGACAGCTGTCGTCAAAAAAGGGGTCTCTAGATCTGTGGCACGCGATGAACGTTTCGATCGTCCGCCCTCTGGCTGGTCGTTAAGTCGAGCGATGGCAACGGCTGCCCTTTTTTTCAGCATGGGGCAATCTATCCAGCTGTTCTCGCATTCTTCCATTTTTCAGCAGATGTCGGTGCTATTAAAAATAATCGCGACCATTTTTTTTACGGAAAATGACGCGCTAAAAAGTAAAGGATTCTCGTGGAGCTATGTCACCCGCAACTATTTTTATAATAGAAATCAAATCTATTCTTCGTGAATGGCAACAGTCAAAACGTCAGAGTTGGGTGTTCCCAGAGCAGGAACACTGCGCGTTAAAGGGTTAAAGACCGCAGTTATTGCTTAGAGCAGATATGGGCAAACTTCGAAAAGTCGCGGGCCAAACTTTAGGCTGTCAGCGAAGTCGCGGGCCGTATAATTGCCATTAATATGGGATTTTGAAGGTTTATATGGGTTTTATACACGGTTTTGATAGGTTCCCCAGTCCGGAACAAAAGCCGTTGCGGGCCACATACGGTCCGCGGAACTGAAGGTCGCCCATATGAGGCTTAGAGTCACATAGCAGTCGTTTTATACAAAAAATTGGTAGTAAACTAGCCATAAAAGTCAAAATCCCCAAAAAGTGAACAAAAAGAATTCTTTGTATTCAATGAATTCAGATTTTCTAGCCTTTGCTATCGATAACATTCATGTATACCATGTATCATCATGCATACTGATAACCTTATCGCAAGTAATACAATAAAATAATGAAATTAATGAGAACTTTGTAAAATAACACGCAAATGCGGTACTTGACAATCTGACCGTGCGTTTCGGCGGCCTAAAAATTTTTCGAATTTCTTCAGCAGAAGTCCACACACAGTACTGTGTATCTTTCATGTGTGTTATATTACTAAGTTTTAATTATTTCATCTTTTAAACACCAGTTTCTTTTAGGGTGTTTTTTTTTTATCAATAAAGTAACATTTGTAAAGTAGTGATATCTCAGTTACATCATTTTTTTTTTTTTTTTTTTTTTTTTTTTTTTTTTTTTGCCATCAAGAAAAAATGTACTGTCTGGATAACAGGCTGTGCATGCACTATACACTATACAATAAACGGTAAACCTATTAAAGCAAGAGCCCGCGGCCGCCAGACCTTCGTCATAGTATAAAAGCTGAAACTTTCTCTGCGCATACCCCTCAACAGAGGTAGGAACCATCGGCCACTCTAAAGTTTGGAGGATCGTGGCTTTGGCAGGTAACAGGTGGCAAAGGTGTATAAAATTGCAGAAAATTTTAGTCATTTCATAAAGCTTCATTTTTTTATAGGTTCTTCGGCGCAGTACTAGAAGTCACTTGATCCCTTGTCAGACACTTTTCCATCGTGGCAAACCCCCGCCAGACAATCTCAAAGTCATGGGAAACGTCATTCTATGACGAGCGCGCTGCAGCATCGTCAGAAAGTTCAGATGTAGCAGTATAAAATGTGCTTGGCATTTTGTGACAGCTTGACGTACTTCGTCGCGGGAGTTTACGAACACAACATTTTCCCATGACTTTGAGATTGTCTGGCGGGGGTTTGCCACGATGGAAAAGTGTCTGGCAAGGGCTAGAGTGATTTCTAGTATTGCGAAGAAGAACCTATAAAAAAATGAAGCTTTATGAAATGTCGAAAATATTCTACAATTTTATACACCTTTGCCACCTGTTACCTGCCAAAGCCACGGTCATCCAAACTTTATAGTGGCCTATGGTTCCTACCTCTGTTGGGGGGTATGCGCAGAGAAAGTTTCAGCTTTTATACTATGACGAAGGTCTGGCGGTCGCTGGCTCTTAGACTATATGCCATTTTTGAAATTTTCAGAAAAAAAAAGTTAAATGTGAAAATTTTCACCAAATATAATGAAATGTGATTCAGAAAATTTCGTGCTGTTCCCTATTTGAGATTTTTTAAAGAACAAACAAGAATTCTTTCATACTATATTTCCCTTCATGATATAGTAATATTGTTTGCTACCATGCGTTGCACTGCTCTTGAAAAGGCATCCTATGAGGGGCGTAGCCAGAAATTTTTCATGGGGGGGAGGGTTACGACTACTACAACTCATATATGAGTATGTGATAATGTAGTGAAGAATATACATTTTGTATGGCAAAAAATTTCTCATGGGGAGGTTATGACCCCCCTAACCCCCACCCCTTGGCTACGCCCCTGCATCCTATAATCTTTTGAGGCACTAACGTACTTAGATCATTTTATAAATAGAAGTTAAAGCCCGTTGTGGGGGCAATTACAAAGGGCACTAGGAAAAACATTGGACGCAAATATGTGCGTTCTCAACATATTTAATCCTCGTCCCACTAAAATAAAGAACTTCATATTCAATTTTTATTATAGACCCAAAACGAATTAAATGATCTTCTGGAAACGTGCGGAAACTTTCCGCATTCGAACGATTTCGTTTAGTGTAAGCAGGCCCTCTCATATCAATGCTTCATGCAGACGATCATTTTAATGAAAAAAAAAAAAACTATGTTATCTGCAAAAACTATTTTAAACGAATTGGCATCGCAACTTTCCCTTCAAAGCCTGGTGACCGTGACTTTAATATGACGTCATGTCAATTGCAACAGCTAATTTTGTCACGCAAATGATTAACTTTATTGACTCTCGCAAATAAACTGGAGCTGAAAATAGTGACAAATCGCTCAAAAATGAGGGAACGGGTGGATTTTCAGATTTTTAAAGTAGTGAGATTGTTTTCTGAATTTTTATACGTAATTATGAAAAATTTCACGCGAATCGTACAAACGGTGTACATGTCATTAGGCTTTTTGTGCTTAACATTTTTATATTGTTGGAGTAATGGCGGAAAATCCTGGAGTGGTTGCCCAGAATTGTTAGAGTGTCAATCAGTCAGGGATCCGCGTATGATGTCAAGGTATAAAATATGTTTGGCTTCTTCAAAGAACAGACTATGTAATAAACTAGTGTAGCTCACAGTGTTTGTTTCTCGTCAAAATGAAAGGATTTACAAAGCTTCTCTCATGTATCTGTCACAAAATTACGTGTGTTGCCATTTTCTAAATATTATTACACATTAAGCATTATATTAAGCTGCAGCATTAGACCGAAATTTGGCAGAACACTTCAAAGAACATTTAACATAACTGAACATAAAACAAAGAACATTTAGCATAACTGAACATAGAACAAAGAACATTTAACATAATTGAACATAGGGGAAAAAAAAACCTTTTTATCTGATTATGTGTAAAAGGTATTTTATTTTATAACAATCTATAGTCAACTATCCCTTAATTTAATGTGAATAAAGTATACTTTTTGAACACGTATGTTATAATTCGAACTATGCGTTCTTCAATTTTTACAAACACTGGCATGCATAAAATAGTTTGCATAGAAGTTTAAGTTCGAAATTTCATTTGTTTACTAAAACAGTTTGATCATCTAAAAGTAAAATTTTGCAAAATGTCATCCCTTTTAACATAAAAATCGTATAATTTATGATAAATGAGACGATTTATTCGCATTAACCCTTTGAGGCGCAACCCTTTCCCAATGCTGAAAAAAGGGCAGTCGTTGCCGTCGCTCGACTTAACTACCAGCAAGATGGCGGACGATCGAAACGTTCATCGCGTGCCACAGATCTAGAGACCCTATTTTGACGACAGCTGGCTGTGCGCGTGCGTCAAAAAAGGGTCTCTAGATCTGTGGCACGCGATGAACGTTTCGATCGTCCGCCATCTTGCTGGCAGTTAAGTCGAGCGATGGCAACGGCTGTCCTTTTTTCAGCATTGGGCAATCTTTCCAGCTGTTCTCGCGTTCTTCCATTTTTCAGCAGATGGCAGTGCTGTTAAAAATAATCGTGACAATTTTTTAAGGGAAATGAATGTGCTAAAATGTAAAGGATTCTCGTGGAGCTATGTCACCCGCAACTATTTTTATGAAAATCAGATCTATTCTTCTTGACTGGCAACAGTCAAAACGTCAGAGTTTTGTGTCCTAACGGCGAGGAGACCGCGCGTTAAAGGGTTAAATTATTGAGTAATTTTCATAATCTCTTCGCAATACATCTCAGAAACGATTACTAAAAAAAAAAAAAAAAAAAAAAAAAAAAAAAAAAGAGGCATCGCAAGATAGGAAACGGTACCGATTTGTTGTCCAGAAGCTAATAAAAAGATAACATAAAAGTTTTAGGTTTACGAACCTCATCCGCGGAATTTGTAAATCCTTTTAATTCTGATTTTTTGTAAGCACTGCGTAGGTTTCCCAATTCACGTCTACACAAGGACTTCGAACTCATAACTTCAGTTGTTTGTAGGATTAATAAGTTCTATGTATTAGCAAAAAATCAAGAACTATTGCAACAAACTTTTAAAAAAAAAACAAGAAAAAGAAACAGCGTTTTGGTTTGATTTTGGGGATTAGATTAAAAATAATTTTTGACTTTTTAGAAAAAAAGATGGTTGCGGACTAAGAGAATGTTAATATTGTACTGTGTTTAATAATGATTTAATTTGAACAATTAGTACAAGAATACACCAAAGTTTTTTTTTTTTTTTTTTTAAATAACAATTGTTGCTAACTAAAACATATTCATGATTCCATGCAACAATACTCTATTTTTGCTGAACAATGGGCTTTAGGTGCCAGTTATAAAAACGTAAAATATATTTACGTGCTTCAAAAAAAAAAAAAAAAAAAAATCCCGTACTTTTTTCTATGTGTTTTTAGGGATGAAATCAGGCTTTTTTTTTTTTTTTTTTTTTTTAATGCCTTAGTACTTGAAAATGCACCCGATCCCGTGGATAACCCGCAGGTGTATAAGATTAAAAGCTGACTCGTGTAATTTCGTTTACTTGATCTCCAGTTTTCACTGCAACTCTTCTGCATTTTTGTTTAACCCTTTGAGGCGCAACCCTTTCCCAATGCTGAAAAAAGGGCAGCCGTTGCCATCGCTCGATCGTCCGCCATCTTGCTGGTAGTTAAGTAGAGCGATGGCAACGGCTGCCCTTTTTACTTCCTTGTACGTAGTATAAGGAAGTAATGTGATCCCGAAAAATTTTGGGGGCCAAATTTCGACAAAAAAGCCGATTTTGACAACCTCTAAATTTAATAGAATTTTTTCGAAGAATTTCATCGAAGAATTTTTTCGATGCATCTAATCGTAGGCTAGCATGCACGATCATATGAACGCGTCTGCAACTCATTTTGATCAGCGGCGAGTCTATTGTGGTCAGTTTTTCCATGCCGTCTGTACGTACGTACGTATGTATGTAACTCTCATATCTCAAAAACTATTGGTCGTAGAATGTTGAGATGATATTTAGGATTGTTCTATGATCTGGTTGTGCACCTCCCCTTTTGGTAGCAATCGAATGTATAGTTTATGTACAGGACCGCCCAAAAGATTTGAAATACATTACGCTCTATGGGCCGAAATTCATTAAACTCGCCTAACTCAAAAACTATTAGGCGTAGAATGTCGAAACTTCATATTTTGGATATTTGTAACATCTAGTTGTGCACCTCCCCTTTTAGTTCCATTCGACTGGATCGTTTATCTACAGGACTGCCCAAAACATTCGAAATACATTACGCTCAATGGGCCGAAATTCATTAAACTCGCCTAACTCAAAAACTATTAGGCGTAGAATGTCGAAACTTCATATTTTGGATAGTTGTAACATCTAGTTGTGCACCTCCCCTTTTGGTTTCATTCGACTGGATAGTTTATCTACAGAACCGCCCGAAACATTCGAAATACATTACGCTCAATGGGCCGAAATTCATCAAAGCGTTTTTTAGAGATATTGGGCTATTTCAAACGACTCCGAAGTGATATATGCTGTAAAGAGTTAGAAAATGAATTTCTCCATTAAAAAAGGTGTCTTTATCATTTACAGTTCTGCTACAGGAACACTCAAAAGATTTCCAATACATTACGGTCAATGGCAATTTTAGGGGCATTCATCCATTTCAAGCACAATACCGTCCTACCACATAAGTTAGGTAATGGTCCGACCACGGTCACGTGCCTCCCTCAAGAACTATGCTAAAAGTCGCCAAGCTTGGCGACTTTTGGTGTACGTGTGCGCATATTTAACTCTCAAATCTCAAAAACTATTATGAAATTTCATATATAAGATTGTTGTAACATCTAGTTGTGCATCTCGATTTTTGGTTCCAATCTACTGGAGAGTTTATTTACAGGACCACCGGAAAGAATTTCAGTACTTTAATGTCTATGGACATCTTCAATATAATACAATTGTAGTCAGTCATTGTTTGGTCCATGCCCAAAATCTCGCCATCTGTCCTCGACCTTGGCGAGTTTTGCCAAAATGTCGCCAAATTTGGCGATAGTCATTTGGTCCATGGCCAAAGTATCGCCATTTGTAATTTATTGGCGAGTTTTGACGAAATATCGCCAAATTTGGCGATAATCTGTCATTGTTGGTCCATGCTTAAAATCTCGCGAAATGCCGTCGACATTGACGAGTTTCGCCGAAATATCGCCAAATTTGGCGCCAAAAATTATTTCTTATTTTGTATAACTTTAAAACTTTAACCCGTAGGATTTTGAACTTTTGTATTTAGAACTATATTATAATATCTAACTGTTTTCAATATCTTTTTTGACAGCAATCAACTGGGAATTTATTTACAGGGTGAGCCAAATAGCTTTAAATACATTAAGGTGTATGGATGCATTCAATTCATTGAAAGTCTGTGGTCAATGACTACTTTGGCTATCCCCGAAATCTCGCAAACTATCTCAAGTTTGTCGGCTTTTGGTGAAATATCGCCCAATAAAGTGTCAGAAGGAAATCTTTCAAATTGAACTCAGCTTGGCGATATCGAAATATTTAGCTAGAAATCGCTAAACCTTACTATTATTGATATTTTATCGCTTTCAAACAAATAAGTTTAGAGGAAGTGCGTAAAAAACATTTTTGATTTAATAGACGTGCAAGGAAGTCATGTGTTGGACACATCAGATTTTTTCAGCATTGGGAAAGGGTTGCGCCTCAAAGGGTTAAGTGCGGATGAATGCCATTCTTCTTCGCTGCGTGTTTTTGGTGAGGCTTCCCTTTGTAGGGCCACAGTCGGCAATTGGTTTCGTAAGTTTTCAAGGGGTCGGTAGTCAACTGAAGATGAACTTCCCCAGCAACAGCTGTACTCAGGAAAACATTGATGTTGTGAAGAAAATGATCAAAGATCCGCATCTGACATTTTGCGACATCGAAAGCGACCTTAAATATTGCGTCAACAGCAAGCGCAGACCGTCGTTCATAATCATGTACGCTTGACCAAGACATGTGCCCGTTGGGTTCCACATTCCCTGACAGAAAGCCAAAAGGAGGCGAGAGCGGACTGGTGCCGTTCTATGGAAGAAAAATTCTATGGAGCACAGTCCAAAGACACCTACAATATCGTCACAGGTGATGAAACATGGGTCCACCATTATGACCCTGAAACAAAGAGACAGTCTTCTGGGTGGTGCTTTTCAGGCGAGGAACCACCCTCAAAAGTTCGACGAAGTCGGCAGAGCCTTATTATCGCATGGCCAAATCGGGACTTTGCCCAGGGTCCCCCTGCTCGAAAATGCCCCCAATTTCAAATGTTGTTATGAAATTTTTCTATCAAAATTTTACTAAAAAGAAAACAAATTCCATTGATCGGGGGGCCCCCAAATCCATCAATGAGCTGGGCCCCTGTTGGCCATAATCGGGACCTGGAAGTCGGAGTTCTGGAAAGAAGATGGTGGCAATTTTTTTTAAAACGAAGACGGGGGCATCTCACCTCTGTGACCTTGGACACGCAGCGTAAAGTCAATGCTGAATGGTACGTGAATGATTGTCTTCCCAAAGTCCTCGCCACATGGAGGTCACAGCAGCCAAAGAGTGGGCCCCTTCTGATGCATCACGACAATGCGCACACGGCTTCCAGAACATTGGAGTTTCTGGAGTGCGCGTGTTACCTCATCCCCCTTATTCACCTGACCTGGTCCCATGTGACTTCTTTCTGTTCCCTAAGACCAAGGGAACAATTCGCGGACAGCGGTTTACGTCAGCTGAAGAGGCCATTACAGCCTACAAGAGTGCACTAAGTGACATGCCGAAAGAAGCTTGGACCGAGACATTTTGTAAGAGGTTTCAGAGAATGGAAAAATGTATACGTGCTAGCTAATGGAGAGTAATTTGAAAAGTTGTAATTGTTGTTTTGAAAATAATTTTTTTTTCTCGCACTCTGCTAAAAACTTTCGGCATAGCCTTCCTATAGACTTGATGCTGATTTAATAAACTTTAGAACACCGACAGATTAATGAGACATTCAATTCTGGCAGCGCGATCCAGAAAGCCCCAACTTGCTAAGTGGCACACTGAATAAATGTCACGTCGAAACATAAAACTTAATCCATGTATAAGAGTGACCTACCAAATACTAAAATGATCCTGTAACACAGACATCCGAGGGGCGGGGGGGGGGCTGAAGGAGCTGCAGCCTCCCTCATCCCCACCTAAAATATTAAGGTAAGTAAAGGGTCAGATTTATGTTAAGCTTACAATTGAAATTCTGCTCTTGACTTAGAATTTTATGGACAGCTCCCCACTTCCCGAAATAAAATCCTAGCTACGCCAGACTATTTTTTGACACAGACTGACTGTGCGGCTGCCCATTTTTCGACTTTGATATAGAAGAAAAACTGGATAAACTGCCCAATGTATTTCATTCGTATTCTCCATTTGTCAGCAGATGCCACAGCTATTAAAAAGAATCCTCATAATTTTACGAACAATTCATAATTTTTAAGGAAAATTATATGCTAAAAAGTAAGGAATTCTCGTGTAATTATGTCAGCCTTAAGTATTTTTTTTTATAGAAATCAAATTTATTCTCCTTGACTGACGTCAAAACGTCTGAGTTTTGTGTCCTCACAGTGACGTTAAAGGGTTAAGGAAAGTGGAGATTTCAACAGAAGATTTTGGAGACACGAACAAAACATTTTGGAAAAATACCTTACTTCAAAATTTATTTTAAGAGCATATTTTATTAATAACCTGAAAACGTTCTTCACCGCATAGGTTGTGCATTTGCAAAAAGGTGAACATTAAAATTTTTGTGTTAGAAATTGCGCAATTAAGAAATGGTACAAAAGCGACAAGAATGAATATTTCAGAATTAAAAAAATTTTCCAATTGTCTCATTTTAACAACTAAGTTGAAAAGTGTTTGATTTGTAACAACATTTGTAACAACCAGGCACGTATCCAGAAAAACATTTTGGAGATGGTCTAAACGGTAAAAAAGGTAGAATTTCTTCCAAAAAGACTATCATTTTACTAACAAAAATCAAAATTTCGGAGGGGGTCTGGAACACCGGCACCCCCCCCCCGCCTTAAATATGTCCTTCGTAACAACATTGTTGTAAGTTGAAAAGAGTTTGTCCATCTGACCGGGGTCTTTTAACAGCCGTAAATATACATAGATTACGAAAAAACTTAAATACAGGAAGTTTAATGATTAAACTTGCCCTATAAGCTGCATTCCGCAGCTAAAATGAGCGAGTAGAAACATTGGCATATGGACTGTATTAGGAAAAGCCTACAAAAGTGGGCTTTTCTGTGGCTTACTCCCCAGGCAGCTGCCCCTAAGCTACGGCCGGCATTGCGTAAAAATGTCCAGTAGGTGTCCTTAGCCTATAGGGGGAATGCCTTCCGTGGTGGACTTTCCAAGGGATCCTATCCCGTATTTACGCGAGGTTTCGGAGAAAACCACAGAAAACTCCGAACGCCTAGGTCGACAGGCGCGACCGGGGTTTGAACCTGAAACCTCTCGCCTTCCAGTTACGAAAGCATGACCTCTCAGACTTTGGTGGGGCTCATTATTTAGCGGAGTTCATTCATCCATTACATCTGCCAATAGTATAGACTTCATGCAATATTCACACCACTCATTCGCTCCATTAATATAAGTAAATATTACTTTTCAATATTACCTAACGATTTCTTCCTCTTCCGAAATTAGTTCCTTCACTTTGCTTTTTGGATATGCTATGAGCAGGTGTTTTGCATTAGTCACTTTTTTTTAAATGGCCTGTTCGTATAATTCAAGATATGCTTCGAGAATCCCCAACTTTCTGTAACTTCTCCAAGACAACACTCGTCTTTTCGAAATGCATTAGAAAGCATGCGCAGTTGCTGTCGAACAGTTTCCATCACGATTGCCACTCAATTTCTCAATTCCCTGACTTTTACAGTTTTTTTTTTTTTTGTGTGTGTGTGTGTGTGTGTGTCAAACTCCAGATTACATTTTTATGATATACGTATTATTTACAACCTACATATCAATGGCCACCGTCATAAGCTCTGTCAAATATTTAAGTGTTCCAAAATAACGGAAGTTTCTTCTTCCCCCCCCCCCCCTCCCCAAAAAAGATTGACTTTTTCACATAATTTCCCATGTCAGATTTTGAGATTTTCAGACACTTTACCCCGACTTTTCCTTGTATTCCCCGACCAGTGGCAACGCTTCATATATAGGGATGGACGCGAGACGACTTTTTGCGAGACGAGAGAGATTTACAGCTGTTTTGCGAGACGAGACAAGCATTTTTAACATTATGATATAGGGATTTTTGCGAGACGAGACAAAGCTTTTCGGCTGTTTTGCGAGACGCCAATTTTTCGTCTCGCGTCCATCCCTATTCATATACAGTTACTGCGTTTTTCATTATTTTTTAATGTGTCTTCGCAATTTTTTTTACTTTTTTTTTTCGGGGGGGGGGGGGTAATTTTTCAAGCTGTTTTACAGTCACCTCGACTATTCCCTCCAAGTCGAATTTGGCAGTGGAAGCTTTATCTCTTTCTTTCTAAAAAGCCCCGCGACTGACTGGTTTCTGAAAAAAAAAAAAACTTTCTTTCAACACTTGTGCACTCCAACAATCTGTAAACCCCTTGCGCACCAGGGACGCAGGTGCTTAAGTTTTTTTTGTAACGTGGCACACGAATACCATAGACGCATCTGCGTTACGTTCGTGGTAGTACTGCATAGACCAACTTTTTTTTTCCTACCTGGTATTCTTTAAACGCAGCGTATAATTGTTATCTGGTATTCTAAGACTTGTTTTTTTTTTTTCCCACATCTCTATATTTTTAGTTTTTCATTTTCACTAGCTAGATGGTCAATCAGTGAGTTAAACAGAGCTTAAAAATCTTGGTATTGCGCTCCCTTTATAGATAAATTTGCCAGGCGCGCAAGGGGGTTAATAATGTTTGGGGAGAAAATCATTTCTAGAGAATTTAGAAAGTGAGCGGCACACAGACAAAAACTTAAATATTTTCAACGGCGATTTTAAATTTAACAACGCTCTTCGATTTTTTCTTCTTTTTACTTCCTTGTACGTAGTATAAGGAAGTAATGTGATCCCGAAAAATTTTGGGGGCCAAATTTCGACAAAAAAACCGATTTTGACTACCTCTAAATTGAATTTTAAGAATTTTTTCGATGCATCTCATCGTAGGCTAGAAATGCACGATCCTATTAACGCGTCTGCAACTCATTTTGACCAGCGGCGAGTCTATTGTGGTCAGTTTTTCCATGCCGTCTGTACGTACGTACGTATGTATGTAACTCGCATATCTCAAAAACTATGGGTCGTAGAATGTTGAGATTTGATATTTAGGATTGTTCTATGATCTAGTTGTGCACCTCCCCTTTTGGTCGCAATCGAATGGATAGTTTATGTACAGGACCGCCCAAAAGATTCGAAATACATTACGCTCTATGGGCCGAAATTCATTAAACTCGCCTAACTTAAAAACTATTAGGCGTAGAATGTCGAAACTTCATATTTTTTAAAATAGTTCTCTTCTTGTAATTTTTTTTTTCATTAACGGAAGAGAATGCTACCACCCGAAATATTAATCAAATATTTGTAATAAGATTTTTTGAGTACTATAAATAAAAAAATATTTAAATGTATTGTTTCATGTATAGATAAGAATAAACTCAAACTCCAAAAAAGAAAAAAAAAAGCTTGTTTGAGTTTTAATTTTTGTTTCAATATTTGCATGCAATGTTAGCTAACTCATATTTTGTAGTATGTGCAATGTTGTAATACTCAAAAGTAGTTATAAATTGAATTTTTGGCATTCTATTTTTCAGTTTATTTATGAATACATCTAATTTATATTTGTTCTTTTAACTATATTTAAAAAGATTCTAAAAACTGTATAGGAAAGACATACGCAGAGAACACTTTGCCAATGTAGAAATTACACACAGACCTTACAGAAGATTGAAAAACCTTTATTCATTAAATTATCCAAGGAAGAACACCCAAATAAGAACATAACAAGTATCACAAAAGTAAAGAAAAACGGACTGATATCACTGCACGTTCCCTTGATGAAATCTAAGAAAGAACATTGTTTATAAGTGAAATCCATACTTATATATCATAGGAAAAACTCCATATACTTCCCTTGTGAGCGCTTTAAGGGACGTGTTGGCAGAGATCCCAGAAATTTTTCCAGGGAGGGGCGTTTATATCACCCTTTTCTCTGCCTCATTTGGACAAATACCCGCCCCTTCAAAATATTCAACCCCAGTTTAGAGTTGAGTGTTTACATCAATGTTTTTTTTTTTTTTTTTTTTCCAAAGCTGTTCAAAAGTCCCGTAACATCTACGAAAGCAACAGCCTTTCTGCTGTTGGTCATTACCGCTAAAATTTTTATTTTGTAAATAAAAACATGCCTCCAACTAAAGTCGCAGAATTCACCGAAATACCCGTAACAGTATATCGTTAATTTCTGGACCGAAATTCACCGACTTCTCAGATAGAATATCAGACTATCGTTTCAGTGTGCGCAGGGGCGTAGCCAGAAATTTTTCATTGGGGGGGAGGGGGTAGGACTACTACAACTCATATCTATAGGTGTGTGTGATAATGTAGTGAAGAATATACATTTTGTATGGCAAAAATTCCTCATAGGGGGGTTATGACCCCCCCCCTAACCCCCTCCTTGGCTACGCCCCTGGGTGTGGGTATCAATTTGCAACTGCCATTATCATTAGCAATCATCACCAAATCCTTTGAAGACTTACCACAAACGGAACTTGGATAATTTTCCAGGTTTTGAGCCGAAAGTTGGAATATTCCCAGACTTTTCCCGTCAAAATAAAATTCCATCTCGACTATTACAGGCTTGCCCTGCCGTAACCAATGGAAAGCAATAATAACAACTTTCTAAAAAACACAAAATATTATTAAATGTCTTAACTGACATTCATTCGTTGTTTCACAAGCTATTGGAAAATCCTACTCAGATATGTATTCAGAGCAAGAGAACAACGATTTCAATGAATGTACGAAAATGGAATGATGTTAACACATCAATATCAACCGGGACGTTTATTTAGTAGGCACAGATTCTCGCTGTAACAAAATTACGCCTCTTTTGGTATCAGGCAGTGACGTGTGCACAGATGAAGACAGTGCAATTCCAGCCTCAAAAAATATTCCGTTTGGCATCAGGGAAAAAAGCATGGCGCAGTGCTGTGCATACATGTATTACGTATAGAAAACATTGGACATTTCTTCAACAGGCTAGTGTTTCTGGTTAGCGTCAAAGTGATGCCTCTCTGGTATCGGGCAGTGTCGTACTGACAGCTTTTCGAGGAAGGCTGTGTAATTGTAGACACAAAAAGTATTCTATTTGGCATTATCACGAGAAGCATAACTTAACACTATATATTATATGCGTATTCTGTTTCCAATCATGCCAAAAAGATGCCTCTCTGGTATCGGGCTGTGTCGTATATACGTCTCAGAGGAAGACGGTGCGAATTGCAGCCTCAAAAAGTACCGTTTGGCATCACCACGAGAAGCATCACATAGCACTGTACACGCGCGTATACAAAATACGGGACATTTATTCAAGAGGCTAGTGTTTCTGGTTAGCGTCAAAGTGATGCCTATCTGGTATCGGGCAGTGTCGTGTGAGTAAGTTTTCGAGGAAGGCAGTGTAATTGTACCCACGAAAAGTACTGTTTGGCATCACCACGAGAAGCATAACTTAACACTATATTACATGCGTATTCTGTTTCCAATCATGCCAAAAAGATGCTTCTCTGGTATCGGGCTGTGTCGTATATATACGTCTCAGAGGAAGACAGTGCGATTGCAGCCTCAAAAGTATTGTTTTGCATCACCACGAGAAGTATCGCATAGCATAACTTAACACTACATATTACGTATACTGTTTCCAATCATGCCAAAAAGATGCCTCTCTGGTATCGGGCTGTGTCGTATATACGTCTCAGAGGAAGACAGTGCGAATTGCAGCCTCAAAAAGTACTATTTGGCATCACCACGAGAAGCATCACATAGCACTGTACACGCGCGTATACTAAATACGGGACATTTATTCAAGAGGCTAGTGTTTCAGTCAGGCCAGGTTAGCGTCAAAGTGATGCCTATCTGGTATCGGGCAGTGTCGTGTGCGTAAGTTTTCGAGGAAGGCAGTGTAATTGTACCCACGAAAAGTACCGTTTGGCATCACCACGAGAAGCATAACTTAACACTACATATTATATATACCGTTTCTGGTAATGTCAAAATGATACCATCTGGTATCGGGCAGTGTCGTTTGAACAACTAATATTATCTATTTAATAGGCTAGAGTCTACTGTTAACATTGTAGACAAGAAAACAACACTCACACATATGGACAATCTTATCAAGAAGCATGTCTAGGGCCTGGTATGTTATTCAGTAAATTGAAAAAAAAGATTTCGGAGACGCTAAAATTTCATCTTTTAGGTATTACCTTTAAAACTATCCTTTATTTCTTCGTCATTTTCGATGGACTAAAGAAAAAAAATTCAGACCTCAAAGTAGAAAAATATTGTTCTAGATTTTAACCTTTTACAGACCGCATTGAGATAAAGGCATATTTTGTCTTCTAATGCGTTAGTTAAGAGATATTAGTCATTTAAATGGGGAAAAATGTTTAATACAATTTTAACTTGTTTCCAATAGGGAGCATGGTCATTTTTAACTGTAATTTACATTGGTTTCAAAAACTAAATATACTGTCGGGTAGATTAAATAAGTAAAATATTAATGAAAGATTTATTCTTAAATTAATTCATATCTTAAATTTAAGATATGAATTAAGTTTTAAGGGTGGGGGAGGGTGTATCATGATCTAAAAATTTATCAAAATGGCTATATTCATGATTTTTTTTTTTTTCCAGTTTCCCCAATAATGATAGAAATGTAACTTCTATTTCAAAAAATCAAGTCATCTCTAATCTTTTCAGGTCAATTTTGATAAAATTTCATCTTTTAATAAATTATTAATTGAGAACATTCGCCGTTAAAAGGTTAAAAAGAGAAGCCCATACACATGCATGTTAAACATCAAGGGAACGTGTGCCGTCATCCGTTGGCTCTAATATCACATTCATCTGATTTTGACATTCACATAACAATACAAGAAAAACATGTTATATTAACATACCAATCATTAAATACATAACACACTAGAATAGCATTGGCACCTGTATTAATAACGAAAGATACTGCTGTTTAAACGTGCATTTTATGAACACAGCTGAATACATCACTTTGCATTTACAAGAAAATTCCGAAATAGCTGAGACCTTGTTACAATCAAATATAATATCCTGATAATAGGGAAGAAATTACGTTAAGCAGAGAAACAGAACATAAAAAAAATGTTTCAATAAGTTGCCAGATTTTTTATCTTACTCATTGAAAAAAAAAAATGCAAGACGATTCTTTCATTGAAAAAAATAATTTCTTACAACAAAAATGCACTTTCATTTGTGCGTTTGAAAGTGTAACAAGGTTGTGACAAAGGTGAAGATGGAACAGTGAAACGTGTATGAGCCAATGATATTTGATCGTCATGAGCAAATTTTAATTACTCTATATTTTTGTTATCGATGTATAATAAATTAGTTTTGGCACGTTTCTGAAACTCGACTGAGCGCGCATTCTTAACTGCGTTAAGATAACGATAATCCTTGCAAACTGAATTCGCTCTTGCGTGCATTTTCTTGATATATCACAAGTGCCAAATGCATCCATAACAAACATGTAACAGAGTGTTTGTTCTCTTTAAAACTTTGAAAAGAGAAAAAAATTAATAATAGGAACATTAAAAAGAAAGGAAAAACAAAACAGAGAGCTTTAAAATGCAAAAACATAAAAATTGAAAGTTGCACAATTTGCAAAACATTCTTTTGAAAGACAAGTATTTTCAAAATAATTTCTGAAAGACAGACAAACATGAATAGAGTGAAATCTCATTACAACAACACCCTCTACGACATTATATAAAGAAAGAATTGCACATTACGATGAAATATCGGCAGAACGAGCTGCACTTTTACGTAATAGTAATGATTAACCAATAAAATGTTTTTCTACTTTATTTGTAAGAAATCAGGGATAGGAGGGGATGACTGATAAATTTAATGCTAGATTGAATCTGCACGTTTACAGATTTTTTTCTTTCAGAGTTACGAATTTGAAATGCCATTGGCTAAATTTTTATTGTATTCAAAAATAGATTTTTTCGATTTACAACAAATCTATTTCCTAATAATTTATTTGTACTTTCCACAATATCCCTCTCGTCACCGAATTATGAAAAATCAGAGACAACAAATCTGTTTAGCATTTAATGCATCTGAAATATTATAAATCATGCAAAAATATTTTTTCTAATAATAATTTCTGCATTTTCGAAGCATTTTGTTATGCTAAAATTAATTTAAAAGGATGCACGTATTAGGTAAAGGTTGAGGAATAAGAAAAAAACTATGCTTACCTTAAAAAGAAAAAAAAACGGTAAAAAAGCAGCGTCCATATTTTCTTAATTTTTCTCCTGAAACAATGAAGCGAAAACTGTAAAACATGATCTAAATGGACTAGTACTGCAATCTAGGCACGATTTATGCATCTAGTTAAGAGCCTCCTATACTTTCTACATGAATGAATGATATTGATATCACTGAAAGAAAAATACTAAATTCAATTGTTTTCTCTCTAAATATTGCTATTTGAAATAGGAGCCTCCTATGAGGTTCAGGGTGACGAGAGGGATATGCGAACGTTGTCGGGGCAAAAATTTACAGTTAAATTTAAAATGCGATCCTAGCAAATTCACTTTCGAATTTTTATTGGTGTGTATGTGGTGGCAGGGTGGGGGTTCATGTGGACGAAACTTCGAGCCGATTGGTCTAATGGTGTTGGAGACCAATAGGTTTTTAAAAGCGTTTATTATTTCAAACTTTTGTTTGTCCGAGGGTTTAACTACCAACAACAGGCGTGGATTGCTACGGAATTTATACGTATCATAGCTGTACCATGTATCCCATTAAATAAAGGTACACATTGCGTGGACAATTCTTTTACAGAGTCACTCAAAAGAATTTCAATACATTAAGGTTTTTGGGGAACGAAATATTTTTCCAGTTTTCGTCGTTCCGTAGATGTAAGAAAGGTCCGGAAACACTGACTTAAAACACAAACTCCGTCTTTCATACGGGCTGCATGCTCATGGGTTTCTGTACGCAATAGCGCAAAATTATGCGATTTCTCCACCCTATATATGTTCAATCTGGTGTCAACAACAATAGAAGACACGGCAGCATTAGCTAACAGGATAGTTACGTGAATGATATTTTTGTTCTGCGGGATAATCCTCTATAGTCCATGTTTTGCATTAGAAAAATAAATTAATAAATTAGACATTCAATATTCGTGAAAATGCGATCTCCATGTATATTATATGTAGATATGTATTAAATACAGCCCTCTCCCTCAAAATGTGAAGCAGCAAGACTACATTATGCATCAATCGTGGGCCGAAAAACTCTGGGTTTCTCTAAGTATGCTCTGCGGAAAAAAACTTCTTGTTTACTTCAGCCTCCAATTCATCAGCCGAACTCTAAACATTACTCAGTGTAATCTACCGAGGTCCGTAAAGTGTTCCGACAGTATGAAAAAGTGTGAGAAAATTAGTAGAGTCCCTGGACCATTTAAGAAACTTCCAGTTACCCACATCAAAAATAATATTGCATGTTTTTCTTTTTAATCAACCGTTGTTCTTAAGATAAATTCAAAAGGCTCCATCATATCGCGATGCCGAATAGGGTTGCCTGCCTGATCAGCAGAAGCAATTTCAGACAAAGGTTTGATAAGAATTTAGCCAAATACTGCTACGACTGAAGGTTAATTTTAAGCTAAAAATACCTCTTGGATGTTATATAATAGTTTTTCAAACTGAATTTACTAACAATGGCGGATTAATGCAAGTTTGTCGGTGGGGGCGGTTAGTTAGAAGATTGGCATATACATCCATTTTATGGAACTAAAATAGGATCTTTGGCATTAATTTCTTATTTCTCGGGGGGGGGGGTCCGCCCCCCCCTTAATCCGCCCTTGTTTACTAACTTCCGAAAATAGCTCATTCCGAATCCTTCCTTCTGCTCTGTTATGAGTGCATGCATATTAGGCGACTTACAAAAAGAATCCCCCCCCCCTCCCCTCTCCCAAGAGGTGAAATGAACATCTGCAAGTTGATGATTCGAGCGGTTATGTCACATCATGCGTTTTGATTGAAGAAAATTAAAAGTCGTCTGCATTTTTCTCTATCGCTCTCTCTTTGTAAGTTTTGAATAGATTAACAAACAGGGCGAGTAATCATTATGCAATCGACTGCAGCCGGCTTTGTATTAGCTTGTGTATGCGGGAAACTTTCAGATCTTATTTAAGTTAGAACCTAAGTGAAACCTTTTAAGGCATTTCTCATTTACATGCTCTAATGCTTACGAAACTATTAGAATTTTTTGTTGATTCTTTGGGTAAATTTTAAATATTTATAGGTCAATTCAAATAGGGAATTCACCTGACATGTGCTGTTCCAAGTCTTCAGAATTCGGAAACGTGCGGGGGGGGGGGGGAGAATATAGGAGAATGTATTTTAAAATTTAGCTTGCGTGTACCATAAGCATAACTTTCTATAGGCAACGGGGGCACTCCCCACTCCCAAGAAAAAAAATTCTAAGTAATTCAAATATCATCCATTTGAAAATATTTTCGGCCTTCTCTCCCCAATGTTTACTTGAAAATTTACGTCAATGGTGTGTACCTATAATCATCTAATGGATATTTCTAACAATCATCAAATAGATATTTCTAACAATCATCTAATAGATATTTCTAACAATCAGCTAATAGATATTTCTAACAATCATCTAATAGATATTTCTAACAATCACCTAATGGATATTTCTAACCTTTTCAAACATATCCCTTCCATTTTGTGTCACTGATGGATTGTTTTTGAAAAAAAAAATTCCCCTTTCCGACTCTTCTGCTGTAACTTTCGGACAAGATAGCGATCTTCCAGTAATTTTTGCGTCCTTTTTTATCACCATTGGATTGCACAAAACAACGCAGCATGCTACAATAGAAGCAGCTACCAAAACGTGTCCATACAGAATAAATATTTCTAAATTCTTTTACAACACGCTTATTCTTTTAGCTGAATATTAATGGAAGCACCTTAACCATTAGCTTGAGTGAAGTTGTCAGAAGCTTCCAGTGCAGTTGTAAATCCTTATGAAGTACGGCGAAATACTTCTGAATCCAGTAGGAAATTTGGTTAATAATTATGAATGCATTACTGTTTTTAATCTCCATACCATTAGTATGTTAAAAGATAAACATATTTGTCATAAGCCTTTTAATTAAAGAAATATGATTTTTAAGTTTTCTATAAAAAAAATATGAAAAATTGGCATTTTAAAATAGAAACAAAATTTAAATTTGACATCTGACATTTTGGAGAATCACTCATATTAGATAAGGTATGCAAATAAGAGGTAGCACAGTCGCGCGATGCGACCAAAAAATAGGTGCGTGCGACTAAAAATTACATTTGTTTCCGCGATTATGAAAGATAAAAGTTTTGATTTGCCAAATTTTTGTCAGTGCCACTAAATATTTACACCCCTGATATATATATAAAAAAATTAAATGGAAAAAAAAAAAAAAAGCTTAAAATATCCCCCCCCCCTATTTCCAGTGGCGGATGCAGAATAAAATTCTGACAGGGGCACTTTTAAATGCATGTATATAAGGGACAAGAAAATCTACAAAATAAGTTAATTTTTTATAGCCTATACTTACTTCATCTGAGGAGAGGGGGGGGCTGCACGTGCCCCCTCCAGTTTCTGGATCCACCAAATGTTCCCTACCACCACACACACACACGTGATTTTTTTTTTTTTTTTTGAGTTCTTGATTTAGGCTTCTTCGTAATACAATAAGGTTTTGTGTTCACCCCCCCCCCTCCCCATGAAATTTTCATAAGTCGTAGAGGGTTTGTCGTACATATCTGTAAAACAACTAGGGATGGACGCGAGACGACTTTTTGCGAGACGAGACAGAGATTTACAGCTTTTTTGCGAGACGAGACAAACATTCTTAACATTATGATATAGGGATTTTTGCGAGACGAGACAAGCTTTTCGGCTGTTTTGCGAGACGCGAGACACCAATTTTTCGTCTCGCGTCCATCCCTAAAACAATGCAATAAATTGCTGAACAGCCGTATACACGTGTTTCCCAACCCACTGGTTCGTATAGACTGCTGTCAGATGGCTGATGCAATTCGGCTTGTGGAAAGTAATCGAGATGTGGGTACATTATACGAACCAGTGGTTGGAACTTGGAAACACTCGTATACGGCTGCTCAACAGTTTATTGCGGAAGTCTTCCGAAATATTTTCACCAATCTCCGAAGGTACTGAAGGTTGGGAAACACCGATACGTCCAGCGTCTTAGGAAACCATAAGCAGATGTGCCACATTTTTTGAACGTCACACTCATCTAAGAAACCCGCCACATAACTTGATTGTGAAAGAATAATAATAATAAAAAAAAAAATTACAATGATACCCTATACACCCAACCCACATAAGGAACCACCAATCGAAAGGCGACACAAGAATCCTTGCTCGCAAGATTGGGCATCCCCCGTCTTCATCACGCCAGACTGACATGCAAGTTGTGCAGGCGGAAGACATCGCTGTTCCTGATCAAGAAATCCTGGAACTGGTCCCCGTGGAAATAAGTGTTCATGTAAGTCTGAATTTCCGGCGGTGCCTGACCGACGTGGCCCCGGAAGCGGTTGAAAGGTACGCTGCCGCCGCCGAACAGCTCGAGCCTCCTCTTGAAGAAGTCGACGCTCTTCAGCTCTATCAGGTACACGGTGTTTTTCTCGACGGTGAACACGCCGGGTCTCCCGATCAGGAACTTCTTGAATTCCTTGCCGGGATAGAAAGAGCGAATGTACGCTCCAACATTTTCAGGAGCGTCGTCTGAAAAAAAGAGCGGAATTAAGGTTCATGCATATTCAACCACGAGGAGGGAGGATAACATGATAAATCTTACTGAAACCATACACTGTATTGCACTTTCAAAGTTAACTTTTTCCTTCTCATACTACTGCGTAAAGAATGGTTTAACCCAGAGGTTCCCAAACTTTTTTCCAGTGGCACCCTTGTCAGGCTAAAAACATTTCGCGGCTCCTCTTTAAAGCTAAAATCTTTCGCTGCAGGTTACCTTTAACCCTTTACGCGCAGTGTTCCCACTCTGGGAACACCCAACTCTGACAGTTTTGACTGTTGCCAGTCCCGAAGAATAGATTGGATTTCTATAAAAAATAGTGGTGGGTGACATGGCTCCACGAGAATCCTTTACTTTTTAGCACGTCCTTTCCCGTAAAAAAAGGGTCACGATTACTTTTAACAGCACCGACATCTGCTGAAGAATGAAAGAATGCGAGAACAGCTGGATAGATGCCCCATGCTGAAAAATGGGCAGCCGTTGCCATCGCTCGAGTTAACTACCAGCCCGATGGCGGACGATCGAAACGTTCATCGCGTGACACAGATCTAGAGACCCTTTTTTTTTTACGACGGCTGGGCGGCACAGCCAGCTGTCGTCAAAAAAGGGTCTCGAGATCTGTGGCACGTGATGAACGTTTCGATCGTCCGCCATCTTGCTGGTCGTTAAGTCGAGCGATGTACGCTCCAACATTTTCAGGAGCGTCATCTGAAAAAAAAACACGAGAGAGCTGCCCTTTTTTCAGCATTGGGAAAGGGTTGCGCCTCAAAGGGTTAAAGCAATTAGGTCAGAATGAAACAGTTAGGTTAGAATGGAGAAGTTTGGTTGCATTTTGCACTACTTCCTTTATGTTGTTTATAGGGTTGACTATCGAGAAAGTTTCAGAGAGTTTTTGTAAAAGAGAGGCGACTGGACACTGAACTCTCACGAACTCGACTGGAATACTTTTATTTTCGCCCACTTGGTCATTGGCTTGGCTTACTTTTTTGTGGGACACTGGTTCAGAGGAAATTATTTGTGTGATTATACTCCGCCAAACACTTTTCTTGATTATCTCCACCACGACACCCCTGGCATAGGCTCGAGGCACCGTAGGTTACCACGGCACACAGTTTGGGAACCTTTGGTTTAATCAATGGCTCAAGTACGTATAATGCCAGCTGACGCCAAAGCCAAACAGGGGCGTACCCAGAGAATGGGCTGAGGGGGCTGCGGCGCCCCCTCAGCCGGGCATACTACGGGCAGGGAGGGACTATGCATTATGCCCCCCACCCAAGCTCCTGTATTGCCGTTATGATTAGCGTATTGGTATAGCATAAAAGAGGTTCAACAGTAAAATTACTACCTTTAAGGGGCAGAACTCTTGACTTCCCCCCCCACACACACACAATCATATGGGCGTGGGCGTCTGTGATGCATGCTATTAAAATGGCTGGGATCAAAGTAATTTAATCTGAAATAATAATAGTGAAGGGGGAGCGTACGGCGAGAGCTGGGTTTGAACCCAGGGACTTATAGATGGTAGAATGAGGCGCAATCCGGCTCGGCCAAAAGGTACCTATTCGACCGGCCTTCAATTGCCGGGTGTTGCGTGCGCGGAGGTGATTTCGTGCCGCCACAATAGTACCTGGTGTTATAGTTAGTTAATGCACCTAGTGTCTTCACGTATATAAGAGTCCCACGATTCTCTATTTAACAGTTTCATAACAAGGTCCTCGAACATACGCTTTTTATATTTCTGAATTCCTATTTATCCTAAATTTCCGACGAGAACGGCGCCGGCACAGCCAGCTGTCATAAAAAAAAAAGAGTCTAGATCTGTGGCACGCGATGAACGTTTCGATCGTCCGCCCTCTTGCTGGTCGTTCCAACGCCCCCTAGAGAGGAAAGCCGCGGCGCTCACTTGTGACGTCACACCGAGCAGGTAAAGCAAAGCGTTTCCTTTGGGTTTCTCCTTTCTCCCGCGGCGCGGGAGAGAGGAGAAACCCAAAGGAAACGCTTTGCTTTACCTACTCTGTGTGACGTCACTAGTAAGCGCCGCGGCTTTCCTCTCTAGGGGGCGTTGGTCGTTCAGTCGAGCGATGGCAACGGCTGCCTTTTTTTCAGCATCGGGAAAAGGGTTGCACCTCAAAGGGTTAATATCATACCCAAACTTTCCTTGAGCTCCATGACCTCCACTGGTTTTCTCCACTCCCGGAGTTTCCCTTCGAAATAGTCTGCGGCGTTCTGGGGAGCCGCCTCCAGATCGTCGCTGGTCAGCGCCACTCTCTCGTTGTCCACGAAGAACAGGTGGTCGCGGTCCCTGAAAAACTCCCCCAGTTCCCGCACGTCCCGGCAGCGGGCCTGGAGATAGTCCCTGGCCGGAAGCGGAACCCGGTCCAGGCGGGAGAACAGTTGTCGGAGTCCCAGGACGTCGTCCTCTGTCATGATGGTCTGGTAGTACTTCTCAGCTGCCTGCTCTTCGTCGGCGAACATGGTGGATGGGGGGAGGGCACCTGGAAATTAGAAGAGATATACAAAAGGGCATTCCATAAAAACTAAGAGCAAAATCATAAAAAAATCAAGAAATATATTTACAGCAAAAAAATACATCATTCTTTTTCAAAATAACTTCCGTCAGATGATATTCAACGGTCCCATCGTTCGACCCACTTTTCAAAACAAGTAGAGAAGCCCCTTTTCTGGAAGCTGCTTCAAAGAACCCTCCACTGCTGAAATAACTTCAGAATCTGTGTTCAATTTTCTGCCACGGAGCTTCTCCTTCAACGTCGGAAACGGCCAGAAATCGCAGGGTGCGAGATCCGGACTGTAAGGGGGATGTGGCATGATTTTAATATTGCATGTACTAAGATATTACTGAACAGAAGTAGCGGGCATTCTTGTGAGCATGATCGTGATGTAATGCCCAATTCCCTACCAGTTCATCTCTATTTCTGTAGGGCAAATAAAACAGTTCTTTAAACAAGCACGGAACTAGGAAAATAAAATAATCTGCTTCGTGTAGAATTTTGTATAAACTAAGGTGACCATACGTCCTCGAAATTCGAGGACAGTCCCCAAATTTAGATTTTTTTCATTTTGTCCCCAAATTTAAAGATTTGTACATTTTCCCCTGAAAGTTTCCGTTTAGTTTATTTCTTTCAGAAAAAACTGAAGAAATAAGAAAAATAAACCAACTAAGAACGCCATCTACTCAGAGAAACAATGAAATTCGATCTCTGAAAACCTTTGTTGTCATTGTGTGTGTAGCGTGTACAGACATTCAATAAAGTATCCGACTGTGAGCTAAATTTCCCCTTTCAGTTTTGTTAATGATTAATCACCTTTCATGAAGAACCCATGCTTTAAATATGAAATTGACGTACGAAAATTTTCTTGCCCTCGAAAGAAAATTTTCGTACTCTTTTTGGAGGGTGTACATAGTAATATGTTATGTCCTCGAAAATATTTTCTAGTGTCCCCAAGTTTTGTTTAGATTCGAGGACAATGCTTGATTCGTCCCCAAATTACCGTTTAGAAATATGGTCGCCTTAGTATAAACGTGCAGTTAACAGTTTTAAAAAATCACCTGTACTTACATTTTTTAGTTTCGCGGTGTTGCCACTACGTAAAAAAAAAAAAATAACTCAGTTTTTATGGAATGCCCTTTGTATTTTAGTGTGCGCTTGACCTCTCAACAGAGATAAGTTGAAACGCAAGGTGAAGAAACGTAAGTTAGTTGACCAACCATCGGGTCGGGCCCCGATTGTCACAGGGGGTAAGAGGGGCCCTTAAATTATTACAGTATGTGAATTTAGTTTTAGTGTTTTTTCAATGTAGTAAATGCTTTTTTTTCCCAGTTATGAATCGACAAGTTACAAATAGTCAAAATCTTCCCCCCGCCCCCTTAATTCTACTTCTCCACAGAAAAAATATCACAGCCGATGAACGATCTCTGGCAAAAGGAAGAAGTAACTAGAATGGCTTCTAGATTTTCAGTGATTACGCGGTAAGTTGCCGGCCCCACTGAAGTTTTTTAAGTGGCTACCCAGTGAGAATGGGCTACCAAATAAATAGGAATTTGCCGATTATGAATAATCGGAATTAAATAGGATTATGAAGAAAAGTCAGGCTTTTTGTTGTATTTTTTGAGTCTTCATTTTCGATAAAGCTTATTTCATAATGTTAATCTCTCATGTGTTCATAATGTTCATGAACATTTTCATTTATCTAATACTAGCTGAAGTACCCGTCCTTGACGGGTTAGTGAATGCAAATTTCCAAAAAGCAAGAACTTCCGTCAGCATTGTAGGAGTACACAGAATGGATGTAGTATGTTGCCAAAGTAAAGAAAGCGAAGTTATAATTTTTATGTATTGTTAAAATATTACACGTTAGAGAGTCACTAATAAGTAATATTTCATTCACTTTAGTCGTAATTATAACTTCAATATGCACGAACGAATTTTTACGCATATTGAAATAATTTTCGCAAAATCTCAAAATCTAATGAACATTTTTGAAAAATTGGAAGCCTAGAATTTAAGTTAAGTGACAACCTATCATGTCACCCAATTTCGTTTCATTCCCTGCAGTCTTTATTTCGTGAGTCTTTAACAAAATTTCAGCATTCTAAAACGATTTTTGCAGAATTTCAAAATGTAATCAAAATATTTTAAAAATTCAACGCCTATAAATTAAGATTAGCAACTACCTATCCTATCACTCAATTTCGTATCATTCGTATTAGTCGTTATTACGTGATGCTTGAGGAAATAGAAACGTATTTTGAGAGAATTTTCACAAAATCTCAAAATCTAATCAAAAAGGTTAAAAAATTGGACTCCTATACTTTATGTTGAGCAACCATCTATCATGTGACCCAATTTCATATCATTCGCTTTAGTCGTAATTACGTAATGCGGGAACAAAGATTCACTCAGTTTTAAACGATTTTCACAAAATCTCGAAATCGGATCGATATTTTTTAATTAGATGCTTATAGTTTAAGGTGAGTGGCCACCTATCATTTCACCAGATATCATTTTTTCACCTTTGCAGTTATTACGTGATGTTCGAACACAAATTTATGCAGTTTGAAATGATTTTCGCAAAATCTCAAAATCTAATCAAGATTTTTTTTTAATTCGAAGCCAATGTTTTAAGTTGAGTGAGCACCTATCATGACACCCAATTTCATATCATTCGCTTCAGTCGTTTTTACGTGATGCTTGAACACAAATTTACGCAGTTTGAAAGGATTTTCGCAAAATCTCAAAATCCAATCAAGATTTTTTAAAAATTCGACGCCTATGTTTTAAGTTGAGTGACCACCTATCCTGACACCCAATTTCATATCATTCGCTTCTGTCGTTTTTACGTGATGCTTAAACCAAAAAAGCGTCACGGACAGAATGACAAGAACGACAGAAGGACAGAATGACAGACAAACTTTTTTTTTTTAGGGTCGCATCGGATTCCCGGGTGCTTGAAACGGATAGAAATCCCAAAATTTTTGAATTCCAAGAAATGTACAGACAAAAGTCTAATTTTATTTATATAGATTAGTACATTTCATGTTGAATACACTTAATCATGACCGAGAGAGAACGCAGAAAAAAATACATAAAGTCATCAGACACAGTAACAATTTGTAGGGGGGGGGCGTTCAGACTTCTGCCCCAGGCCCCAGTTTGTCATAATCGGGCCTTGCATCTGGTTCCAAGAACCAAACTGCATTTAAAATAGTAACTAAGAAGTCTGTTCTGATGAAACTACCGCGGGTAGCCAAGAATTTTTGTGGACACTTTATAGAATTAAATTAAATTCTAAAACATAGTAACAGTAAAATGTAATTGCTAATTAATTTCATGTATAACAGAACAAATAAAAAGCGAATATTCATCAGGACTGAAATTCTTTTGGATCTACCACTGTGATCTGACCCACTCAAGTGAAATTTTGTTCACTGAACACCCGTTTTCACTGTGACACATATATTTTTAGCTCCCGCGCACACAAAGAAAGAACCAAATCGGTGACAAACGCATCGATTATGAAACACATTCCAACGCAGTCTTTATTGGACCAAATTTGGCGATATGCTGACGTCAGAAAAAAAAAAGAAAAGCTGGATCACTATTTATGCAATTTTTCGTGACGTAAACGAACTTTAAAAATTGAAAATTAGCATTTAAATAGAGCAGTAAGTTTCTGTAAAGTCTGTGTATTTAACGTATAAGGGTAGTACCCGGAAAAAAAAGTTTCGGAGGATCTCCAAGAAGTGAAAACTGATTTTTCCAGAAAAGGACTACTTTATTATTTTGTTAACAAAAACCGAAATTCGGGGGTGGGGGTGGAGGGTAGGGTTCCGGACCCCTGGACCACCCCCCCTGGGTACGGCCATGTAACGTATCATGTATCAAATGGATGAATGCCTATAAGCTGGCATAGACAAGGACAGACAGTAAAGTACTGAAATTCTTTTGAGTTTTCTCTTTGTTCTACAGGAGCTTTGATAGTGCTCCTGTAGAACAACTATCAATGCTACATACACTTCTTTCAACGGAGAGCATTATTTTGCAATTCTTAATGACGATGTCCATACTGTTTTGTTACAAGTGGATTAATATCTGAAAGATATGCTTTAAACGATGGTAGTAATGTATAGGAATTATTTTTAACGCTCTTGCGGAAGTATAAATGCTAGCTAAAAACACTTCTAATGATAGAGCACACACACGAATAACTCACAACTTCCCTAGCAATCTAATGCTCAGTGCCTGATTTTCGCATGGAGCCCATGTGCTGGGCACATGCAGAAATGGGCGAAAAAATTTGGAGCCACGTTTAGCTCCCCCCCACCCAAAAAAAAAAAAAAAAAAAAAAAAAAAAACTGAGCCAGCTATATAAACAGAAATAAATACAAAACGTGAAAAGTGTCCTCTGCACAAAAATGTAAATACAGTCCAGGCCCTGGTTAGAGTATGAAAGGACGGGCACAGATAAACCGCAGTCATGAACATCGTTCAACTTTTTTCGGGCACGGTTAAATATTGTTTTACAAATATGAATTCGTTGTATGCTTGTGGCATTTGAGCATCCATGATTATCAATATACGCAAGGCCTGACTATAAGACTTTTGTGCCCAGGCCACTTTTCAAATTGTGCCCCTATATACAGCTGCTTCAAGTTTTATGCCCCTATGCATCATTCTACTCGATTTTTCGGCCAATATCTGGATGTGTGCCCAGGGCATATGCCCCAAAAGTCCGTGCGATAATCAGGGTTGGAAAAAATACTTTATTTTTTTTTTTTTTTAATAAAAAGTTTGTTTTTTGGCTTAAACCAGTGTTTGTTTTGTTTAAAACTTTTTTTTTTTTTTTTTTTTTTTGTGTGTGTGTGTGTGTGGGTGTGTTAGAAAAATCCTATAACTACATACTTATAAATAAAATTATTTGCAAAATGTTCAAGTAACAATTAATATTCCTTCTGAAAATAATTAAAACAAAGTAAATAAACAATTGTTGCTATACTTATGTGGACATTGAAATCGTTCAATTTTAATATTTTATTTAGAGATACTAGTTTTTAAATTTAGTATATAATAATACAATAGTAATTGTTTACTACTTGGAATATTGCTCTTAAGATTCATCAGTATTAATAGTGATAAGTTGTTCAAAATAATATATTTAAGGTTTAGAAATAAGTTTTTGTTAAAACACAAAACCTCCATTTTAGAAACAAATTAAAAATGCATGCAGCCTATAATTTAAGTTTAATATTTTTTTAATAATGATAAAACAATTAAGGTATCTATTAGATTGATATAAAAACTTATAAAATATATCTGAACGTCTATCTGTAGTATTCGTACTTTAAATTATTTGTTTAGGAAAATAAACTGGTTTTTCTTGAGTCAAAAACCATATGGTTTTAAACCAGTCGGTTTAAATCATGCCAACCCTGGTCTGAATATACGAGTAGGAAAAAATAAAATGAATACGAGATACATTTCTGAACTCCACCTTCCCCCCTTCGACTACACACCTGTTTTCTAACGTTTGTAATAACTGGTATTCTGCGGCAGTCTTTCAACCCCCCCTTCCATTCCCCAGTCTTGAAATTAGTAATGGTTTCCGCTTTGTATATATTGGTGCATAATACGAGTTCTTTTGTCGGAACTTCAGAAAATGAGAGAGCGGAATAGATTGCAGAGATGAATAGATTGCAATTATGAACAGAATTGCAGAGCGGTCTTTGAAAAGCGTTGCGCCAAGACGAGTCCCAACCGTCCCGTCTCCACTTTCGATTCAAACAGTCATAATTTTTCAGTACTTACACCTAGCTCGTCTAGTTCAGCAATTCATGGAAGAAACGGGGGGGGGGGGGAATGAATAAAAAGCTTGCGAAAGAAACTATATAGAAGCAAACAAAGAGACATGCAGGCAAGTTAATTTTCTTCGGGCATTTTCGTCGTCACGAACTTTCTAAATTAGTATTTTTATTTTTTTATTTATTTATTTATTTATTTTTTTTTGGGGGGGGGTACTTTTTCTTCAATTGAGAAATTTTGAACAATTCTGTTTTTTATACCTTATTTCGGTCCGAGCTGCCCAAGTCAGATCTCATTCACGTTTGTGTAACTAAGGAAAAAAAAAACTTGGCGTGGGGGAGAAGAATTTTTTTGAAGAAACTCAATTCTAAATGCATGTAACAGTTAAATGCAACTAGCATAGGCGTAGAGTTTATATGGGCCCGTGGGGCTCGAGCCCTCCCAATAAATTGTGAATAGGGGCTGAGCCCACCCAATAATTTACCTCTAAATACAGAAAATTAATTTATACTAACATAAAAAAGTATTCACGCCATTTACAAACGTTTAAAAAAACCTTTACTTGTACTTTTAAAAATTTTCTTCTTTTGATTTCAATCATGATTTAGTATTCATTGTGACGCCACGAAACACCCAATGTTACTATAAGCTGCCGTCGCCAGGTTCTGGTTAATTAAAATCAGATTATGTAATGTGAAGTATGAAATGAAGAAAAGTTCAGATGTGTCTAAAATGCACTATCTCATCGAAAATGTTTTTTTTTTTTTTTTTTACTTTGCTACTATTTTTAACTTATAACATGGTAGGAAGATACTAACATGGATACTTACCTTACATAGGCTTAGAATTCTATGGACCCATAGAGCTCGAGCGCCTCCAATAATTTACACTTATATAGGGTAAGTCATAGCTGCCAACTACTACGGAATATAGCTAACCACCTTTTGTTAACAGTATATTTTTTACTTATTTTTTCAAAATAGTAACCAGCTCGCGCGCGCAGCACAAAAATTTGCTATATTTTAAGCCGAAAAATCATGTAGAAAAAGTGGTTAATTATATTCCGTAGTAATTGGCAGCTATGCGTAAGTTATATGTACGTGAATCAGTGGCGTAGCCAGAAATTTTTCATGGGGGGGGGGTTACGACTTCTGCAACTCACATATAGGTATACGGGTGTATAAGGGAGTGAAGAATATACATTTTGTATGGCAAAAAATTCCTCATGGGGGTGGTTATGACCCCCCTAACCCACCCCCTAGCTACGCCACTGACGTGAATATATGTGGTTGTGGGGCCCAGCCCCCCCAATAATTTTGAAAACTTTACGCTTATGGCAACTAGTTAATTTTCTTTTCAGGAATAATTAATGAATTAATTTGTAGTTGAAATTAGTTTAACTATAAATCGTCATAATTATTAATAAGCTATTCACTGGAAAAAAAAGGACTAATTCTGATAAATAATGACTTAGGATGGAAGTATTTGAGGGTTTCCCTTTTAAAAAGCTTTATATAAAAAAAAAAGCAATGATATTCAAAAAATTAATGTTTCTTCGCTAACTGCACTATTAACTGATATTAACAGTCAACTTATGCAATTTTCAGGAAAATATTCAAAAGCAGAAAAACTGTCTCGAAAATGGGCGGTAAAGGTAAATATATTTATCCGTATGTTTAGCACTTTTTCCCGCGTGTATTTCCTGCTCTTGCAGGATCATTGTTAGTAACAGTTCACAGTACGATGTGTAAAGAGACATTCTAAATTTTTGGGAATTCCCAAGCGTGATTGAATTATTTAAAAAGCTGTTGAAAAGTTGCATGATTTCTTAAAGAACAGACTTAAGCGCTTTCGTTTTCATCTAAATGTTGCAGAAAAATAACCTTGAAAATTCAGTTGAAGACTAATAAGGGCCGCAACTTGCGGGGGAGGGGGGGGGGGTAGTGTTTGGGGTTGCAAACGGGGCATGTGTTCAGGCGCAGTGTTCAGGGGGACATCAAAATCAATTCTAGTTAGCTCTATTAAAGGAGGCTATTATATTTTTAACGATTTATATTTTTAACCGTGGCAAACTACAGTGTTTTATAGTAGGAAAATTTGCAAACCTTTCTTTTCCTTCTATCAAAAACTGGCATGTTTGACAAATTTAACAGTAAAATTTATAAAAACATAACTGTCGTTTCCCTTCTTGGTAGGCTTTGGGAAATCGCACAAACCCAGTTAGCAAAATTTTTAAATAAGTAGGTAAAGCCGATGCTTTACTTGGCAGATTAAGGACCTATACATCCCCTACCCCCCCCCACACACACACACACACACCGCCATAGGCGTAAAGTTTCCAGTATTATTGGGGGGGGGGGGGGGCTCGGGCCTTACATATAATGTACGCGTGTGTATATATATATATATATACGCATATGTACATATACACACACACATATATATACACATACATATATGTAATAATAAAATAGCCTTTGGCAATTTAATCCAATTTAATTTAAAGTCATCTGAAAAACAATCTAATGTCTGAAACAGTACTTTCACTGTAAGGTTTGTTTCTTGGCTAGACAAATATTACGTTCAGAGACAATTTTTGAGAGCATATAAGAATCAAAAGTGCGAATTAAGTTAAATTTGCAGGCATATGCGGTTTCTGGACAAAAAAAAATTGCAAAACCTGGAAAATCATGTAATTTGGACAGGAAAATCAGTGTTTGTAAACAAACAACGTTTAACCTTACTTTAGGAAGCAAAAATATTAAAGAACGTATGCAAAGTTGGCATTATAAACATAAAAAATAGTCTGGATTTTTATCGCATGATGTTCTGGAAAACCTGGAAAAGTCAGGGAATATTTTTTTCAGAAATTGAATGGCAAACCTGATTAAAGCCTGTTCAGAGGCAGAAAAAATCTCCAAACATTTACATGCCCAGTCGGACATGTAGCCTAAAATAATACATGCCCGAACAAAAATTTACAAACCCGAAAATTACTACATTTTATTGCTCTATAAAATTTACATTATTCAGACTGTTTGCATTGAAATGAAATGTTGCAACCACAAACCAAATCCGTATGATATATGAACCAGCATATTAAAACTAGTTTATGAATCACTTTTGATCAATTTTTTACATGCCCGATCAGGCACATATGGCACTAAAAAAATGCATACTCGGTTGAGAATTTTACATGCCCCCGGCATATCGGGCAATAGATTTTTCCGGGCTTGTATATCTTCCAATTTTTAAGGGGTCTTAGGAGGATAAGGATAAAAAAAATCGATATTTTCAATTTTAATTTTATTTGAGAGCTCAATTATATCTGAACATTTTGACCCCAATTTTATGCAATTATTCCAACTAGAACCGGTGATAAACATAAAAACATTTTATGAATGTTTTATATTTGAACACAGTAAGGTAACTTTAAACTGCGTTTTCTCAAAACACATTTTTTTTTTTTTTTTTTTTTTTGAACTATCCGCACGATAACAAAATTTCTATGATTCGTATCTTCACAAAACTTTGTATAGTTATAGCTGGCGTCAGTATCTATAGAATGATTTAATATTAAAAGTGAAAGTGAAAAACTTTTGAAATTTTAGCAGAAATATAAGAGAAAAAGTAAGTTTTTTTTTCAAATTTCACTTTAAAATAAAATTTAAAATTCTAAAACTAAAAAGTTTTCTTAAATATTAATTCATTCTATAAAATATTTATTTTACTTAATTTTGAAATAAATATTTTGTTTATATATGTATTTTAAATTGGCTTATTTTACGGATAGTGACACACACTATTGAAAAAAATAGATATATGTAAAGTAAAAATTATTTTTTTTTTAAAGATATGTGAAAGGTAATGGATTTTTATCCGAAATTTTATGATGTACTATAGTGTATTATTATACAAAAAAGTTTCATTATTCTGTGACTTTTATTTTGATCATAAAATGTAAAACCTCTAGGGTTTATAATACGTGTATATTTGCTCCTCAATCCTCCTGAGACCCCTTAATGCAGAAGTAAAAATATAGAAATATGCCTACTGTTCTGTGCAAGCATCACTGCGACTTGCATTCGTTTGAAACGTTTAACTTGCCGTTGGTTCTGGCGGTTTTTTTTTTAAATTTTATAAGGTAACTATCCGTTATAGTGCCTTCCTACCAAGTTATCCTTCTTAAAATGCAGTGAAACGAAGTCAAAAATGGAAGCATAGGGAAAGATGCAAAGGTAGTGGGGAAGGAACATTTTAGATTACTGAACGCATTTTAGGCTGATGTGAACTTTTGATTTCATAATTACCATTGCTTAGACTGTTTTTTATTAACCGGCTCCTGGCGCGGCCAGCTTAATAACATCTTGTATTATGTGGTGTCAGAATGAATCTCAAATATTCATCGAAAACGAAATCAGAAGAAAATTTTTATGAATAAAAGAAAAGTTTTTTTTTTTTTTCTATAACTTGAGAGAAATCCTTTTTCTTTAAATCGTAAAAATTGAGTAAAATGCATTTTTTTTAAATTTAACGTAAATTATTGGGTGGGCTCAGCCCCAACTCATAATTTATTGGGGGGGCTTGAGCCCCATGGGCCCATATAACTCTACGCCTATGCACACCGCCCTGTAAAAGTGTCAACTCCAGGGGGACGTAGAAAGTAAAAAATTTCGGGAGTGCCCAAAAGGTGGAAAAGTAGAATTTCTCACAAAAATGCTTGATGTATGGACATATACCAAACAAAAATCTCGAGGGTCCAAGCCCCGTTGGGCACCCGCCCTGGCTAGGTCCCAGCTTAACTCGATGGGTCTGGCCTCGACTATCACAAGATCACGGGGAACTGCATGCAGATAGAGTCCAATAATTAGATTTAAAGTTATAGGGGGCCTAGGCACAAGAATGTTTTAATCAGCCCGGGCGCCCGCAAATTTAAGAAGCTAATGTGAACCTCTTATTCAAAAGTTAGCAGATTTGTGGTTAGGGACGCTTAGGGTTTTGTGCCCCTGGGCGAACATATTGAGCGGCCCTATGTAGATAAAAAACAATTATATGTCTTTCACATTTCATTACTTACTAAATTGTGAATCTTGGCATGCCCCCCAAAAACAGCTGTTGCAATTGACTCTTAAGTAAATTACATTAATTAAGATTTTTAATACAACGTGTTTCTATAATGTAAAAGCTGCATTCTAGCTAGTTAGCATGTTATAAATTTGGAAAAGAAAGCTATACAGGAAATCTCAAATCCTCTACACTTAATACCATTCATTTAATCCACTTTTAAAAGCATGCCCACCCCACCACCTGAAATTGGGTTTTTTCTTAACAAAATAACGTTAATGAAAGCCTCTAATTAAGAAATCTTTCCTTTTTACTCGGGTGTGCTACTCCTGTGCAGTTTCTAAGCTCTAGGTCAGGAAATTTATTGGACTACTTAGTATCCATAAATTCTTAGGCGGCCCAGGTCGGCTGTCCAGTTTGTCACCCCCTAAGCACGGCTCTGTGTTTTAGGCGCGTAGCCAGGAAAATTTTTCGTGGGGGATATGCGCCTGGAAAGTTTTTCGGGGAGGGGGGGGGGGTATGAACTTATAAGTGTAAAAATAGACGGAATTTCATCACTAATCCAAAAATTTCGGGAGGGAGGGATATATCCCGATATCCCCCCCCCCGGCTACGCCCCTGCTGTGTTTATGACCTCGTACAAGAGATCTTTCCTCACAACGGAAAAATTATCTCCTATTATTTATCATCCACAGCCAACTATATCAGTCACTACGTCAGCATCTTCCTATCTCGAATGCCCACGATCGATTCTGTAATAGTTTCTCGACATCGCATTCCGAGGCGCAAGCAAGGCTTACTACTTCCGGAGGCTACTTATCAAAGTTTCGATTCAGAAATAAACTTCATTCAGTAAAAACACTTAAGTGAGAATCATTTCCAACACGATCTCATTGGTAAAGAGCTCCTCCATGGCCGAGTGGATAAGGCACAGAACATGGTAGACGGCTGATGAGTGAAAGTCCTGCGTTCGGGCCCACTGCAAAGCTTCCGATCTGACGGACTGGAGCTTCGGGCGATTTTCTCCAGATGGGATTCTCTCGGTAGCCTGCCGCATGTCACACTCGATTGCATAAACATATACAGGGTGGCTATAATTAATGTTCCCCTATAAACCGGGTTCTACAGCTAAAACAGTTGCACGAAATGTAACCAAATTTGGTCTGTAGACCATACATAAGATGCGCTCAAGGAATTTCCGAAAAAAATGTTCAAAACATATACACCAGGTGGCGCTTTGCACAAGAAACAGCAAAGTTAACAATGGAAACGGCTCGTTCGAAATGTACAGACATTTTCAGCATTTACTCAATAGTTTTTGCGCATGTGTCAGCTAATTTGGGTCATTTTTTGAGCTGATTTCACCTTGCAAAGCGCCACCTAGTGGACAGTTTTTGAACCAATCTTCAAAAAACTTCTCCTGTACAGTCCATGCGCCAAATTGGGTGCCAATTGGCTCCCTGTTTTAGCTTCGGAATGCTGTTTAATTTTAACCACCCTGGTACTTACAATTCAGATCAAAGTATTATAATATAGATCCAAGGGTAGATCGAGAAATTTTTTTCCAGGGTCGTGAAATTTTTATTCCAGTTTTTAATGAAAGTCGCTTTTTTTGGTGATAAAACAGATTAAAATGTAGGGTAAAATGAAAACGAAGGGCCGTTTAATGGATTTTATTTTTGTGAAGGTGCAGCAAAACTGACCTAATTTTCGTCGGCATCGAGCCTGAGATCGTGCTTCATTTTTAAACGTTATGTGTTTTAGTGTCATGAGTGAGTACAGTTTAGATCCCTTAAAAAGTCTCCACCAAACACACCACCTCCTAGACAAATGCCCCTTGTGTACAGAGCCCGATCAAGGCAAGTGTGGGCCCTGGGCAAAAGAAAAATATTGGGCCCCACATGATAATTTTCCCCCTTCTAAAAAAACAATCACGATTGGTTTATTCTGAAAAGTTTTAAATATCTTCCCCTCCCTCTAAACACGAAATTTTATTTTAAGTAAACTGAAATTAAACAAATATATATGATATCAATTAAACAGATAACATGATATAATGCTATCAGTGCCATATTACCGGCAGGGCAAACGGGGCAACTGCCCAGGGCCCACAGATTTTAGGGGCCCAAAAATCTTATTGTGAATCTTATTGTATTTTTCCTTTGTTATCTTATTGTGAAATTATATTTTACAATTTTATAATTTCACAATAAGATAAAGGAAAAAAGCATCAAAAGTTTGATTGTTTTTCAATTATAAAATATGAACAATGAAAATTCAAACTTACATCTGTATCAATTAATTTAAACTTCTTTTCAATTCGTCAAAAGGCTCTATAGTCGATATAGCATAGTTGCTAACATTTGTGGAATCTGATTAACTACCTTTTTGTAAACAGTATTTTTAAAGTTTGAAAGTAGCAAAATTTTTGCAATTAAATATGTTGGTTAGCTGTTATTTAAAAAAACATTTTAAAAAATGTGGTTTATTATATCCCATATATTTTGGCAACTACTTTTGCCCAGGGCCCACACTTGCCTTGATCGGGCTCTGGGTATGCTGTATTATAGTTGCCAAAATGTATGGGATATAATCAGGGACGTAGCCAGAAATTTTTCATGGGGGGGGGTTACGACTACTACAACTCATATATGTATGCGTGTGTGTGATAATGTAGTGAAGAATATGCATTTTGTATGGGAAAAATTTCTCATGGGGGGGGGTTATGACCCCCTAACCCCCCCGTGGCTACGCCCCTGGATATAATAAACCACATTTTTTAAAATATGTTTTTTTTTTTTAAATAACAGCTAACCAACATATTTAATTGCAAAAATTTTGCTACTTTCAAACTTTAAAAATACTGTTTACAAAAAGGTAGTTAATCAGATTCCACAAATGTTAGCAACTATGCTATATCGACTCTAAAGCCTTTTGACGAATTGAAAAGAAGTTTAAATTAATTGATACAGATGTAAGTTTGAATTTTCTTTGTTCATATTTTATAATTGAAAAACAATCCAACATTTGATGCTTTTTTCCTTTGTTATCTTATTGTGAAATCATAAAATTCTAATTTCACAATAAGATAAAGGAAAAATACAATAAGATTCACAATAAGATTTTTGGGGCCCTAAAATCTGTGTGCCCTGGGCAGTTGCCCCGTTTGCCCTGCCGGTAATATGGCACTGCTTGTATAGGCTAACCATAGTACAAAACACAAACTCAATACTTCATTGACCAGTGGCGCAGCCAGGATTTGACTTCGGAGGGGTGGAAGGGGGGGGGGAGCTGTGTTTCGAACTGTAAGTACAAGTTTCAATTGTAAGCTAAGTGATGGATCTAATTTCAGGGAGGGCACTGCAGCCCCCTCACACTCCCCACGGCCCTGGCCTGGTCTTAATCCTTTCAAGTATGCTGGGATATCCCGCCGTCTGATTTTAGCAGTATCATCGATTGTCACAAAAATTTGGTCTTAGTATCCAACAGATTTCATCTTTGATCCTGGGCTAAAAATTTAACCCCTTATTTGCCCCATACTCGTTTTAAAAAAATAAAGAAGCCTTTTAATGAGCATACGCCAATTCACTTTTGGCAGAAGCAACCTCAATTTTTTCTTTATATAAAAAAGCAACACATAACTTATGTTTGATATCGGAAGACTTAAAATATTTCACTAACTAGACAAATTTGTAGTACAGTTCGGCTGACACTTAAGGGGTTAAACTGATTAACGAATTGCTAGAACACAAAAATCCTATGCAAATTAATAATTTAGTCAACTCCGGACAGTGCCGGATTAACAATATAGCAGATTTAGCAAATGCTACGGGCCCCGCGCTTTTGGGGGCCCCGCGCCTTTACCTTGAAAGTTTTCGTCTTTCCCCCTCAAGATCTAGCTTTTTTGACACTTTCCAACAAGGTAGAAAAGTTAAGATTTCGGTTTGTCTGTCTGTCCGTCCTTGACTCGCGTCAATAGGCATTGATTTCTACGAAATTTATATATGTTATTCTTATCTGCAGTACCATGTACCCTATTGTAAAGGATCTATGTAGCATTTATAGATTTTTTTCTACAGGAGCACTCAAAATAGTCCCAATACATTGCGCTCTATGGGAAGTTATTCTTTAAAGCGTATCACCCTAATAACTACAAGGGGTGATCAAATGAAAAGGTACGAAACGACACTTTGGGTACAAATGTAGACTTTATTCAAAATATACACCACAGGCCTGAGCACAACGATCCCACAGACGAACAAGCCTCAGGATTCCTTGTTCCCAGAATTCCTGTGGCCGTGACGAGATCCAGTCCGTCACAGCGTCCTTGAGTACGTCGTCCGAGTTGAAGCGCTTCCCTTTCAGGTGGTTTCTTCAGTGGAACCAACACATGGAAATCGCAGGGCGACCTGTCCGGACTGTAGGGCGGATGGTCCAACGTCTCCCACTTGAACGTGGCCAGTTCCTTGGCGAAAACGGACATTCCATTTTCTCATTGACTTGTGGGACACACAGCCTTCCCAGTATACGATCATCCTCCTGCGATGAATAGTGGCCGGTTTAACACCTTCCGCTGTCAGAAATCGGATAACGCCTCGCTGCCCCTAAATCGCCGAATTTTGCAATGTGAACACCATCCTGTCCTCACATGCACTGCCGCGTCAATTGGACGTAGGAGGGTGCTTTTTACAAGAGCTTCTGCTCTCTCCTGCGGGCCCCCGCATGTTCCTATCCACACAAAAGGCACGAATCGCATTACTAGATGTCTCGCTACGTGCTCTCATAGCTGCATGGACAAATATGATAACGGTTAGGTTGTTGCGACGTTTTGTACCTTTTCATTTGATCACCCCTTATAGTTGCGCTGAACCCTGACTTCAAGATAAAACTTTTTCCTCTATGACTGCAAAAAGATTACAAAGTCAAGGACAAAAAACCTAACAACTTCTACATCGTTTGTACAATCCGCTTGAAATTTTTCACAAGTTTGTAAAAAAATATAGAAAACAATCTGTCAATTTTAAAAATCTGAAAATCCACCCGTTCCTTCATTTTTAAGCGATTTTTCGCTATTTTCAGCACCATTTCGTTTCCGAGAGTGAGAAAAATTGAATCATTTGCGTGACAAAATGACCTATTTTAAGTGAAAATGACGTCATACAATTGGGGGGGGATTCCAATACGTTTAAAATAATTTCTCCCGATTACACAGTTTATTATTTTTTTTCCCACAAATAAATCGTCTATTGGATATTCGAATGTTTATATATACAAAACGAAAGCTTTCGACTGCGAAAAGATTCCGCGCGTTTCCAGATGAGCATGAAATTCGATTTGGGTCTGTAATAAAAATTGAATATGAACTTATTTATTTTAGGTGGATGAAAATTAAATATATTGAATGAAAGACAAATTTCCTTAAAATGTTTTTTCTCTCGCCCGTTGTAATTGCCTTCACAACAGGCTTTGACTTCTAGTTTTAGAGATATTCTGCTCTTTGAAATGAAACAAAATTGAATGTTATTAAGGATTACAAAATGAAGCTTTGCATCGAAAATAGTGTCTGTATAGTTAAAAGTTTTTCCATACGGGAGCACTCAAAATAATTTCAATACAATACGGTCAATGGCAGTTTAGAGACAGGCATCTATTTTAAGCATATAATACTATCCTGCAATATGATTAGCTAATAATCCGACGACGATCGTGTGCCTCCTTCAAAATTTGAGCCAAAAGCCGGCAATGTTGGCTACTTTTGCGATAAATTGCCAAATTGGGTGCGAAAAAAATGCTTTGAAAAATGAACCGAACTTGGCGATATTTTTATTATTTTACGATAAATCGAAAAAGGTATTTACGTATTATCCCGGCGGTCATTAACTCCAAACTATTTTTTCCTCAAATTTCCTGGCAAACTGTTGGCAATCGTATTCCCATTCATCATTAATTTCATGTGTCCGGCATTTATCTTTGCGAAAAAGTTGCTCGTCTTGGCGGATCGCCTGGATTGTAGTACCTCGAAAAATGTCTAATGTAATTATATTAAGCTATGTCGATTTCTTTGGAAATTTTGAAAAGTCGTTACTCGCACTTTAATTAACTGATTTATTGTATTGTGTTTTGTTAAGGGCTATGTGCCTAGGAGTATGAGGGGGTCTCCGACCGACGAAAATTTGTTAATGCATTAGAACCCAAAACGGGTTAACGTCCTTATGATTTCAGTTATTTGTCTGTTCGGTTGTCCACCCATCCAGTGTTCTAACTGCTGTGAATATACACCGATTTGTGCGAAATTTATGTTTTTTCTATGTACAGTACCACCTACCATATTGAAAATGGTGTATGTAGCATTTATATTTCTTTTACAGGAGAAAAAAATCCAATGTATAGCACAGTCTAAAAAACAGAACTAAAAGAGGGGGGTGGGTTCGGGGGGGGGTCTCCCCCTGTATCTGTTGATACAGGAATGACTGAATCAACAGTCATTCTTGAAAACATATTTTAGAGATATTCGATTTTTGAAAGAAAACAAAGTTGGCATATATATTACTAAGGCTCTCAAAATGATGCTCTCCATTGAGAATAACGTCCGTATTATTAATAGTTCTACAGGAGCACTCAAAAGTATTCCCATTGCAGTCTGTGGCATTTGAGAGACACTAATACATTTCTAGCACAAGACAATGAGTATAACATTTTTATATTTTTCAGTTAAACGCTAAAAAAAATTAAAGGTCTTTTACAGGGTCTCATAAAATTGCATTTATAGTGATAATACAACATTTTTTTATCTACGAAATCTCGCCAGTTTTAACTAAAAAACATAGCAGATTTGGCGCAAAAATACTTTGTATTGGAAAGTGTTTTATAATCTATGAGCTTGGCATGATTTATCTTTCTTGATTTTTTAAGGCAACAGATAAATTTTGTAATTCTTTTTTTTCTTTCTTTCTTTCTTTTCATTTTCATTTATTTATTTTTTGGATAAGACAATTTCTAAAGCTCTATATAGTGGAACTGTAAATCAGTTGTAGACAACTCATTGAAAGAATATATGTCGAGCCTTGTCAATGGGAGACCCCCCAGAACCCTCCTAATTTTTTAGTTTCATGATTGCCATATTAAAACGGCATTAATGGACTATGTCATTTTATCTCTGATCTATCGTGTATTTCACCTGGTAACCCCATGTTGAAATTTTTAGGATTGTAACCAATTTATAGAAAAATACATGTGATGCACATTCTACAGCTTAGTAAATATTGTAACAATAGATTAAAGCTCTTGTGAACTAATAGTATTTAAATATATGTAAAATATACTTGTGATGTATATTCTACAGCTTACGAAATATTGTAACAATAGATTAAAGCAGTTGTGAACTAATAGTATTTAAATAAACGGATGACATTTTTAAACAATCATTTTATCAAATAAATGCAACCTTACGGAGCTTATAGAAAACGGTGGTTTACGTAACACATACAACATTTTCAGCGGACATTTATTCTTACTTTTATGTCGCGTTTTCGTAACGCATTTTCGTGTCTTATTTTTATGTCACATTTTCAAAAGGGGGTGAGAGATAAAATGACAGTCATTAATATATTTAATGTGGCTGTTGCATGCCTGCATTATTTAGTCAACTCATTACCTAGGCGAAACTGAATGAGTATTCTAAAGTCAGCAATAAGAACACACACAAGAGTATAGCCAACAATACTGTGGAACAAAAACACGGTTCTCAGTAAAAGAATTTCAGGGAGCATCCAAAAGGGGGGAAATAAAAGAAAGACAGAAAGAAAGGCTGTATCATTATCTTTTCGTTGACTAAAAGCGAAACTCGGACAAACGGAGGAGGGGTATCCAGATCCTTGCACCACCCACCTATGGCCTTTAGAAAATGGATTCCTTACCAATAATGTTACATTTTTGTCTTTATTTGAAGAATGAATCCAGAAATAAACAAAATATAGAAAGAAAACTAAGTGCCGAAACAAAAAAACAGACTCAGGGTCTGATCAAGGTCGGATTAAAGGGAGGGGGTCGGAGGAGGTGACCGCCCCTCCCGAGAAAAATGAAATTAATGTAAACAATCCCAACTTACTTCCATAAAATTTATATATATATATATATATATGTGTGTGTGTGTGTGTGTGTGTGTGTGTGTGTGTGTGTGTGAATCTTCCATCCAAGCCTCCACCCACAAAATTGTATTAATCCGTCAGTGGGCCGGCCGGATTATTCATTAGGCTGTAGTCTATCTGTCCCGATCATTTCAGGGACTTTTCAGTAACAAGTCGAAAGAATTTTTTAATGAAGTTGTATAATCAAACTTTTTCAAAATGACTCAATAGAACGGAAATATTTGTGGCTATTTCTGAAGATGTTCTCTGGAACGCGAGTTGACCTTCTGCATTTTCCCGAGAAGTGAGATCCATAGGATTAAGATTGTAGGAAAAACGCGCCGCATAATCAATAATAATCCCCCACGAAACAATAATTTTTATTTAAATATTGGACATAAAGTTATTTTGTTTTGCAGTAAATATGAGGATGGTATTTTAAACGGATGTTGGGCAGCCCCAAAGTTCTTTTATTTTACAGTAAAGGCATTTTACAGGCATCCACGGCATTTTACGGCATTTTACGCCAAAGCCACACATCTAAAAGGTATTTTACAGTGTGGCTTTGTCGAAATTCTAAGGTGTACTAGGGTGTAAACTATCTTAGAAGGCTTTTGGTAGTTGGCTTGCTTTGTTTTTACTTAATTATTTATTTTACATTTTACAATATTTAAACAAAGGCGAATTATTTTTTGAAACAATAATAATATATAGAATGTAAGTCATTTTTTTATAGTTGGGGAATCCACTATTACGATAAATTATCTTATTAATCTCGGAAATTAACCACGTTAAATATGAAAGAATTGATTTTTGGCCGGTCGAAACCACAGGTCAAGTGCGCGAATGCCAGTACGTTCGTACAAATAAAATAATTAGAACCGAGAGGATCTTCGCACGGTCGGGGTATCCGAGAAGCCATAACCTCAGGCAAACTGAAAACAAAAAGAATTCTCGGATACTCTTGACCCACAAAGAAACTCACAAATTACTTGTCACATTTAAGATTATTATGTCTTGCAAAAACATTTGGACGCAATACGATAATGAATGTTTCATCCGAATTTTTTATTATTTATTATATAGATTATTCTATTCCTCTTATAAAGATTTTTTTTGAGCAAAATATTTTATATCATTTTAACGAAGATAAGTTGAAAAGTAATGTACATATGCTTGTAGAACACTAACGAAATGACCTTTAGAAGTGTTCCAAGCGGTTTGTGGAAGTAACAGTCCCCCTGTACAAGCGTGTACAGTTTAAATGCCTTCCGTGTATGCAGTATATTTTGAATGGTGGAGGTATTATTGTGCTAGATCTATCTATCCCCAGTTCGATTTCTTATGAATTAACCCTTTAAATAAATTAAGAGAAGTTAAAAATATGTAACCTATAATTAGTAAAGACCGTCCAGATAATGAAATAATTTTACAAGCATGTATTTTTATAGGGGAAAAAATAGTGTTTAAGGGCACAGTTTAAAATACATATTGTTTTCGATGGTTTTAAAAATTTTACAGAAACAATTATTATTTTATGTGTGTAAACTTGTCTAGTTATATGTTTGCATATGGGAAAGGTGGGAAGTGTTAGAAATTCCAAATATATATCCATGAACATTAACATTCATATAAAAAAAAAACCTGAGTTGTACGAATAAATTACTTTAAACATCGTCAGTCTCACTATCTATTTCCCTCCCCCCCCCCACTTTATTTTGACGGGAATTTTTTCCGCACACTAATTTACTTGGAGAAATTGATTTGTCCAGTGTTAACTCAAATTTGTTCATTTTGAATCAAGAAAATTCGTAAAAGTTGTGTTTTATTTTATTATCGTACAAAACCTACAGATTAGCTCACCCAAGGTGGAGGAAGGGCTGGGATAAACCTCTCGTAAATATAACACGTGGGACCTTTTAGTTTTGTTTACATCTAATTAGCATTAGTAATACCATTAATTAGCACTAAACATAAATTGTAATATAATTAGCACTATTTATTTTCTCATTCAATTTAGCTCTATTACTTTAATGTGTGGGTGAACATATATATATATATATATATATATATATATATAGGTGCTTCACTGAGCAGGGGGCCCCTTGGTAACATTTGCTACGGGCCCCGCGCTGTCTTAATCCGGCACTGACTCCGGATATAGTGAGCCATCGGTTTTAGTGAATGAAAACCATTAGTCCAGATTCACATACATATCACAGTATCTCTTCACTATGGGGACACTTCGGTTTTGTAAAAGTGAACTTCGGATACAGTGAACGAAATTTGATGGTCCCCAGAGGTTAACTATAACAAGAGTTGACTATATATATTTTAATAACGCGAATGCATAACTCAATAAAGCAGAATGTACCAAATTTACAACACGGCCTTCTAATCTCCACCTCCCAAAAAAGTCAAGTCAATTTAAAAAAAAGGTAAAATTAAAATAGTTTTTAAAATTACTTAAAAATGGTATTAAAAGGAATTTTTTCAGCTGTACAGCATGCATGTACTATGATAGAGATAACAGTTTACATATTGATACTAACTTTGTAAATATTGCTTATTTTGGTAGTTACGTCTTGCATTAGTCATAACAAAAGCGACCACTATTTTACTAAAAACCAAAATCAAACTATTATGTATTACAATAATCTCTTAAATATAGCTATAAAATTGAAATAAGTTTATTTTTCAGTAATCAGCCAAAAACATTTACAATTACTACTATTATATTAATTATTTTGGGAACTTTCTTATTTCAATTTCTACCAATGACGTACTCGGGACTTCTTTCTAGCTGAGAAAGGAGGAGTGGGGTGGGGTGGGGTGGGGGTTGGGGGAGTATAGAAGTGGTACATGCTAAAATTAAAATTGTATGGCCTTTTTATCTGTATGAAGGAGACCAAAACAGGGTCGTAGCTAGGTAGTTAGGTATTTAGCTACACCCCCGCACAAACTTTTGGATAGTTAGCATAAGCTTTATGTTAAACAGAGGTCATGCGCGCCCATAAGGGTGTGGGGTGGGGAGCAAGGTACGGTACTTGCTTACTCTGGAAATTTAGGGGGTTAGGGGGTTTAGGGTTAAAGTCTTATGATCTAAACAATCATGAATAACAAAACGAAATCGGAACTCAACTATTACAAGTGTGAAATTCGACCCTCCCCCTCTAGAATTTTTTTTTTGGAAGTTTGACCCCCCCCCCCCCACACACACACACACACACAAAAAAAAAAAAAAAAATGAATGACAGAAGTTCCGTTTATTCAGGTGGAAACAGTAAGTTTTCTCAAATAGAAAGGTATGTAATTATTCGACTAGCTTCCAATTTGTTGGAGACAAAAATAAAATCCTCCGTGCTGATTTAAATTGAAACTAGCATTGTTAAAAGGGTTAACAAGCGTTCAACATACACATTACTTCATCAAAGAACTATCATAGTAAACTAATAAAAGCTTTAAAAGTACCAGAAAACAACTTTTAAATATGATTTTGCATTGCTATTGACAACTGACACATGCAATCAGAGATTGTCTCAGGTGAAAAGGGGAATCCCCCGAAAAGAAATCACTGCATTGTTTCTGAAAATAATTCAAAAACATAAGTATTGCGAAGTAAAAGCATTAGTACTTAAAACCTGGAAGCAGTTAGTGGAACATTTCTGTATTCAAAAAACAAATAGTACAGTAAAATTTATATTATAGCTCAAAACATACTAAGTAAAGACATGCAACGAATACTTTTTGATATAAAAGAAAAAAACTTACTTGACTGGAAGTCAGAAGCTCTAGAGTAAATGAAAAATGATCAAACGACCACCCTACGAATAACTAACGCTAACACGTAACTGCTTGTTATCAAGAACCGGGCATAGCAAGAACAGAGCAGACGAATACAAAACTCGAACTAAAACTAAACTTTTGCTCATTTATCAGTTCACTTCAGTTTAGCGCTCTCCTACTGTGAACCTAAACTCAAAGCAAGCGCCATCTGTCGATCTTGGGGGGAAAAAGTGTATTTCAAGGAATTGTTCTTTTTTTTTCTTCTTCTTCTTCTTTCGTTAAGATAGTGCACCAAGCGATTTAAAGCCTGCTACTGCTCTGGACAAAAACAAAATTAATTTTATCCTGCTTTGAAGTAGGAAGCCTTACCCAAGGCGATTTTATAAGCCTGTAAAAAATGAACCATAATCCAGTGGCGGCTCGTGAGTGATTTAAAAGGAGGTTCACAAAACAAATTTCGAAAATTAAATAGGCAGATACGACGCACCTTACAAATTAAAATAGATTTGCGTTATCAGCAGTTAAAGGAAAACAATGCATGCAACTGAAAGAAAACAAGTCATCTTGGGTCTTACATTTCGTCACCAAGATAAGTTTTAGCAAAGTTGCTGTCTTAACTCATTTTATTTCAATTTTTTTTCAAAGGATAATATTGAAAAATGCCATTGCTTTAGCTCCGAAACACGTATCTTAATTATTTACACTAGTTTGTAAAAAAAAATTAATGTAGTGAAAAATTGTAGAAATAAAAAAATATTAAGAAAATGAAATAAAAATGAATTAACTAACCGAACGTAACAAACCAAGGCAAAATCCGGAAGCGATGCCTCAAAAAAGTGGCCATGGGTGCACAATTAAATTGTGCGAACGGACAGATTTCATGAGTGCCGTGCTTCCTCCCAGCTGTCTGGGCTTCTTATACCAGAGAGCGGTTCAGAGGGAAAAATTTCCGTTCGCACGTGCGACTGATTAGACTGTGTTGTAGTAACCTACACTGCAGTGCGTTAGCTATAATAAGCGTATTTAATAATAGTGGGAGGAGGGGGGAGAGAGTAAAACTCACGTTTTAAATTCACATAAATCTAGAAGTGTGCTTAATATTTGCTTTAAATTTAATTTGTTAATGTGTTTATTCTTCAGTTTTTCCTTTGGGGGTTCACGTGCTCATGTGCTCAAGTGGAGGAGCCGCCACTGCCATAATCCTACAGAACTTTTATAGAAATATTCTGTTCAATGGTGTAACTACGATACAGAATCCTGCAAAGCTGAGAGGGGCAGGGTTTAGGATGCCCAAATTTCTAATTGTCTGTATTTTTTCCTACTCGTTGAAAGAACCGAAAACTTGATTTTACGGAAGAATTATTTAAATAGTTGAACAATTAACAAGCATGGACGTCCATGTGATTGATCGTAGGAGGGGGGGGGGCAAGTCAGGGATCTTGGCCCAGTAGATATTATTAATAGTTAATTGTTGAATCACTTCCACGTTACACCAGTGCGTAGATCATTGCGGTAATACATTTTCCCTGGGGTTAGGGGCATCCTAATACTTATTTCTGTCGGGTGGAGGAGGGGGTGGGGATACTCAATTAAAGTATCTGGGTACTAATTTCAGATTGAAATATATTCACAATAGTTGAGTTAAGTTTCCTTTTCAATTTTCTGCATAGTGACAGCCAGACCTGTTTAAAGGAAGGGGTTTAACTAGTCTAAAAGTCTACAAGCTCACTTGAAAATGAATTGGAATTGATAACAAAAGCAATACAACCTTTTTAACACTTTCCAACAAGGTTGAAAAGTATTTATGATTTCGGTTTGTCTGTCTATCCCAAGGGCGGCTCCAGCGAGGGGGCCATAGGGGCCATAGCCCCCTCCGAACTTTTTGTTTTTGAACTTTAGATTCTTATATTTTACGATTCCTCACGTTAAATTGGCATTTTAAACAATTTATAGACTATCTAAAAAGTTCAATGGCCCCCTCCGAAAATTCAGCCTGGAGCCGCCCTTGGTCTATCCGTCCGTGCTCTAACTTCCGTTAATATGCATCGATTTCTACGAAATTTAAAAATGTTATTCTTATATACTGTACCATGTACCCTATTGAAAATGGTCTATGTAGCATTTAAAGGTTTTCTACAGGAGCACTCAAAAATATTCCCAATACATTGCGCTCTATGGGAAGTTATTCTTTAAAGCTTATCATCTATATAAATCTCAACAGATGGCAGCACTGCACACGCAAGAAGACATTCAAAGCAGCTGCGTAGCTAACTCAGATCTTTCCGACGGCTATCCAGACGAAACTGAGAACAATAGGAAAACCGCGAATACACGGTAGTTGGTATTTTCTCCGTTATAGCGCTAGTGTTATGACCGCCTCAGAGAGATTTAAAGGGCCAGTCCATACAATTAAATAGGCATTAAAACTGTCAAAAATGCTTGATTATTAAATTATTTATTTTTTTTTTTTGCTTAAAAAGAATGTATCTTTATCTATAAATATTTTGAAACGCTTTTTCATCCATGCACAGGGGCGTAGCCAAGGGGGATCATAACGCCCCCCCCCCATGAGGAATTTTTTGCCATACAAAATGTATATTCTTCACTCCCTTATCACACACATGTATGCATATATATGTGAGATGCAGTAGTCGTAAGCCCCTCCCCCCCCAATGAAAAATTTCTGTCTATGCCCCTGTCCGTGTATATATTGAAAAAAAAATTAAGAAATTATTAGTTAGTTAATGCTTTTTTAGGCGCTTCTTCTACATGTAATAAATTAATAATAAATAAATATATTAATTTATGTTTTATTTTAGCAGGCGAATAGAATTTCGCCTGCTTTCTTGAAGCTTTATTTTTAAGTGCTGTATGTAAATTCGTCATTGCTGAGTCTGAGGGACTGTTAGTGTTAAACCTCATATATTTCCACTAAATTTTGTCTGTGGAAGTGTTTTATTTTGTGTGAGAAATACAACATTTGTGAAAGCTTCGGTACTGAGTGGACTGTTATAAACGAGCTACTGGCCATTATTGCCTGTAAATTTTGTACAGCTGATTATTCTACGAAGTTCTAGAAGCAATAAAGTTTGTGTTCCATCCTGACAAGTGGACTCTTTTCTAGATATTTCTACACCAACTGGACTTTAGAGAGACGAACCCAGGAATTAGCAGAGTGTTCTGCAACAGTATTATCTCACAAGTAAAATTTTAATAATAAAACATTCTAAAATATGCTCTTTAGCTTCAAACATACTATCTGTAAAGAAAGAAGAAAAAAAAATACTGTTGCAAAAGACTCTGCTTGTTTCCTGGGTTCGTCGTTCTAATGTCTAATAGGTGTAGAAAGTTCTAGTAAAGAGTCCTCTTGTCAGGATGGAACACAAGAACTTTATTGCGTATAGAACTTCGACGAACAATTAGCTGTACAAAATTCACAAGCACAATCCGTTGATTTTAACAGTTAACCAATGTGATAATAACAGTTAACCAATGTGATTTTAACAGTTTGCATAGTACAGAAGCTTTCACAGATGCTGTATTTCTCTCACAAAATAAAACACATCACACAGGCAAAAATTCAGTAGAAACTTACGAGGGAAATCGTACACAGTCCCTCAAGACTCAGTAATAAAGAATCTACACACAGCACTTTAAAATAAAGCTTCAAAAAGCAAGCAAACTGTAGCGCCATTCACAGAGCAGAGCTGCGTACTCATCGGAAGCTCGATAATACACGGAACTGGGGGGGTCCTGTCGTGCCTATATTTATAGGTGCGCAGAAGCTACAAGAAGCTTCGGGAGAATCTATTTCCCGAAGATTCCACAAAAAGCGGGACTTTTGATTACGTCATAGGAATACAGCTGAATCATTAGGATATTATGCGATTTTAATGCAGAAAAACCAACTTTACAGGTCCCATTGGGAAAATCGCGCCAAATGACCGAAATGTCGCCCAGATTGGCGACTTTTTAGCGAAATATCGCCACATTTGGCACCAAAATAATTCCCCAAAAGTTAGGTTAGCGAAGGCCTACGACCGATATTTCTCCAGATTTTTAGAAAATGCCATAGAAACCAATGGAGAAACCTAAAACTCCATATCTCGCGTTCTAGTTAACCGATTTCGATGCAACAAAAAGCAAAATTTAACTATTTGACTCGTAGAATACGAATTTTGAACTATTTTAAACCCCAGAAGAGCGGGTTGCCTCGAAAATTCGTAACAATACAAAAATTATTTGAAATTCATATCCCGTTTCCACAGGGACAGTTTACATAGCAGCTCACAAAAGCATACAGATCCCGTGCATTTTTTTCTTTTTTTTTTTTTTTTTTTTTTTTTTTGCCAGTGATATTTACATTAAATTAAAAAAAATAATGCCCTTCATCATTTACTATTATTGATTTTGGATAGATTTGCAGTAGTAAGCAAATATGTGCTTAACACCCTTGCCTGTGGAATATATTTGACAAAAACGTGCCAGAAATGGCATTTTTTTCTTTTTAATTTTGTTAATTGACTCAGGTCGGGCATTCCAAAATTGGAGCATTTGCGTTGCCCGAACTCAGTTCGGGAGTCACAGGCAAGGGTTAATTTTATAACACATTAGATAACTAAAGTCGTAATTTACCTTGCAGCAAATTAGGGCTCCTGCACTTAAAAAAAATTAATCCTTGGACTCGCGTACACTTACGTACAGACAGACAAAATGAAATCACAAATGCAGGGGGGGGGGGAATCGTAGGCAGAGGAGGGGAGCTGTTCCCTCCTGAAATTTAAATTTTTGTAAATTTTGTGTAACTAATCAAGCCTTTATGTGGGAGATTCTACCTACTACACTTTTTGGGCCCTTGTCGAAATTGTTGTTGTTGTTACCATGTATATAGGATTTGTGTGCTTGGCTCGGAATCCGCTTATAAATCCTCGTCAGAATGCCGAAATTGTTTTTTGTCTACGTGCTTGTCACAAAGACTTGGAAAATGTCAACTCAAGAAAAAACAAAACTCCATGTTTCATGTAACTCATATTTATTTTTTTCAAGATGTACATCAGAAGCATAAAATAAAAACAATAACATATTCTAAAAACAGTTCTTTTAAAATAACTCAGTAAAAGAACAAAAACAAAAAAACAAACAATGAATGCTATTCCAAACTGGGCTTGTTTCTTCCCAGAGGCGTGCCTACCCACGGATAGAACTTGGGACAGTTGCGGCAGCTTTTCATGTTCCGGAGGGGCTCACTGTAGCTGCACATTTTGGCGTCCTTGCAGCTGAGGGGCGGCAGGTGGTTGTAGGATCGATACTGCCCGAAAATCACTGGTTTTTTCATGTACTCTATCACATCCCTGACGGTGACGACGAACACGTCATCCTTACTCAAGATTTCGTCGAGGAAGTCCAAGTATCCTCCTAGCCTCTTCTTGTCCCGCAACCAGGCTTCGTGCAGGAATACTGGGAAAGGAGCCTGAAGTGAAAACAAGCAAAATATATATATAGGAAATTTTATATTTCTTTTCTGGATGTTAAAGTGCGTTAACCCTTTGAGGCGCAACCCTTTCCCGATACTGAAAAAAGGGCAGCCGTTGCCATCGCTCGACTTAACTACCAGCAAGATGGTGGACGATCGAAACGTTCATCGCGTGGACACAGATCTAGAGACCCTTTTTTGACGCAGCTGGCTGTGCCAGGCACAGCAAATAAATTGGAATAGAAATCCAATCTATTCTTCGTGACTGGCAACAGTCAAACGTCAGAGTTGGGTGTTCCCAGAGCGGGAACACTGCGCGTTAAAGGGTTAAGGAGAATACATGTTGTCCCCAAAAGGTGGTAATGAGCTTTAATTCTAAGTAACTTGAAAAAAATATTCAAAATAAAGGCGGAAATAAGAGTCCTTTAAGAAAAAATTCCTTCAGTTAATTTTCACAAAGTTACACTTTTTAAAATTTGTATACGACCCTGCATAAAAACATCCCCAATTGATAAAATGTGCTCCACACACTCATGAGGTAATGCACCAAATTTGAGCCTTTCATCATACAACGTCGCAGAGATATCTTTAAAGAAAGATAATCGGGGACTATGAATGATCTTGAATATAGTCGTTTATTACTAGAGTGGAAAAAAATATTTTCTTTAGCAATTTCTGTATGATCCCTCTAATGCGATCATTCGACGGATTTTTTCCGTTCGAGAGAGATTAAAAATGGTTTAAGTCAGCGTTATTTTTATCTTCATATCTCTGACACATTTTAAGGCACAATTCTCAAATTTTGTATGTCACGTCATAAGTGTACGGGACATATTTTACTAACTGGAAATTGTTTTGTACGGGGGTCGTATACAAATTTAAAAACTGTAACTTTTTGAAAATGAAAGAGAGGATTTTTTCCTTCTTCCTTTTTTAACTCTCTTTTTTAAAACCTAAACATCGTTGATCATCGTTCATGAAGTCAACAGAGTGCAATTACTTGAAACATTAAATAAACTGAGATAGGAGCCAGTTAGTTCAGTTTTTGATCGTTTATTTACAGCTCCCTTGAGGACGTTGTGGTAAACAAACGCATCATCTAGGCAACGAAACCGAATAAGCTAACATCACCTTTAATCTCGGAAGAAACTGGATACTGATCACACCTGTTTCTGTTTTTGCCAGTTTTTATCCGAAAACTGGTAGCATGAGTGGATGAGTTTAGAAACACCAGAAATGATAAGGATTTTAGAAAAAGTAGGACCTCAACGGTTCATGGAACCCAATTGATCGAAGTGACACATGCTTGCATCGTATCGTCCAAACTAATAGCACTTTCTGAGCTATAAAATCTTTTTATTTGATTTTAGCGAGCGTTATTTGAGTGAAAACTGACTGTTCATCCTTCTGTGCTGTTTCTTTTACTGTATTTCTATTGTAATTCATCCAGAAAAGAGTCTGAAAAATATCTGTTAAAATAATCTCTAAACACTTAAACGTAATATACCGATAGAAAAAAAAAAATCTAAAATTCTTCCAGATTTTATTTACGCACTCAGCTGGAAGAATTTCAGTTTTAAAAAATCTATTCAATCAATTCTGCCATATAGAGGAAAATAATAACTGTAAGTGCTCATATAGACTCCTGTTCGCATAATTTTGCTGCTGAAAATGGCATCCATTGTTGTTTGGCCCCCTAGTGGTGAAATGTTTTCGATGAGTGCGTATTGGAAAATCTGAAGTATCCATTTCAGTGATGAAATTGGATCCTGGATCGGAATTTAATTCTGTGTTAAAAAATCTCCTACTAAAACAGTTTTACAATCATCCTCCTTCAGTAACGTTTCGAATAGAGCGTCTAATTTATCTCCATGAGAAATGCGAGGACTAGCGTATGTATCTGCATATCTCACTTTATCTTGAATATACGCAATGACCATTTGAACACCCTTGATCTGGCTGGTGTAGGCACGGGTAAAGTGTTTCATATTCTTTTTATAAAGTGATTTTTATAAAGTTTGCCTCTACAAAAATCATAACTCCAGACGTTTTTTCTGTGTTGGAAACCACTGTACCCGTTCGACCAGAGTGAATCCTGGTATTTGAAAATCATCTGAAGGGATAGTCCATGTTTCCCTCTATAAAAATCATAACTCCAGACGGCTTTCAGTTTTGAAAACCACAGTATCCGTTCGACCAAAGTGAATCCTGGTAGTATTTGAAAATCATCTGAAGGGATAGTCCATGTTTCCGTTAGCAGCATGATCCGTTAGCAACTCCAAATGGCTTTCTGTTTTGGAAACCACTGTCAACCAAAGTGAATCCAGTTCGACCAAAGTATTCCGTTAGCAATATCAAATCACTCTGCAGAAAACTTGAATCAAACGGAAAAGTGACCCCGGCGCGCCGCATAGACAAAATCCTGTGCTTGAAAGAAATAGCACCCGAGTGCTAATAAAGAGTTTTTTTTACTGCACTAGACTGATATTTAACTGAATCCGTCATGCTTTAGGGACTCAAGACAAGATAAAAATACACTACGAAGATCTACACCTACTGGAGTTAAAGACCTAGTGAACAGGGCACTCCTATACAAGAACATTCCATCAGTCACTCAATAAAGAGCTTGCTTATAACTAATTCAGTCCGTTACAGTTACTCAACAACTTGAGATAACAGCTTTTAAATTCAAAACTCGGGTTTCTCTCCTTTAAATGAGCCACGAGAGCCATTTGTTTGTCACGCAGAAAGAGTAGCTCCCCTGGTTGCTACACTCGTCGAAAGGCTCAATAGCTTCCAAAATAATTTATATCCTTAGCAATAATTCGCGATTACATAATAATAAGGAAAGGTAATGTAAAAAAGTGCATGCTCAGATAATGTCGTGAAAGTAGTTGATGTAATGCCGTCGAAAGTAGTTGATGTAATGCGGTCACTTACCTTATTAGTTGTATAGTGTCGGCGGAAGTTAGACATCAAGTAATCCTTTGTACCCGACCTTGTAGTTGGCTGAGGAGTGCACGCGTCAACCATAGAGCAGTAGAATTCACCAAGCTTGTACTGGATCATGGGGACCTCCCAAAGTCCGGGGTATGTGCGTTCAGGACAGGGCTCAATCTGGCAATCCTGGAATATGCAAAAAAATTATTTTCCATAATTAATAATATTAATGATGGTGTTGCATAAAATAAGTTTTTTTTTAATTTTCTATCCTCTTTTTGCTATTTTCTTCTCCCCTACTCCTCTTTCAACTTTTATTCTTTTTTATTTACATGCTTTTTTCTTCTTTCGAATGGCAACTTCTTTGGTTGTTAATTTTTTAAGACTACTGCCTGGGTGGAAGTACGAACTTTTGCAGCTAAAGACGGGTGAACTCTTTGTACCACCCGAAACATACTAATGAACTATTTTTATTTATTTATATGTGCTATTTATAAACTATTTTTTAATTAATTTTAACCTTTAAACACCTGTGGCCACCCGCTTGCGAGTGGTGAGGTCTTGGTTTCGATTTCAATTCTCCTCTGGATGTTTGCGTTGGTCCAAATATTCTGCTATATAGTATTTTGAAGTAAACTTTACTTAGAAATAATTCAGATGAACAACCACTAATCTGGATAAACACTCAACTCAAATCCGAACCTTTAAACACCAGATTTGATTTTCTTAAATGACCCAGGGCCGCACATGCGTATATGCGTTTTACTCCCAAGCAGAGGCAGCGACGTCTGGTAAGCGTCGGACAAATCCGCGCCGTTTTGAGATCTTTAGCCCCGCAAATGATACCTGTCCTCGCACTTTGGTCATTGCTTTTACATAGTATTTAAATTTATTTATCATTTCCCCTCAAAAAAACTTGATAGAAAAAGTTATTTATTTACACTATCAGAAACTCAACAGAACGCCTAGAAGGAATTTGAGGAGAATCGTGAAGTCTCAATATGTTAAACGGATGGAGCACACGTTTGTTCGTCTGTCACTGTTTTTGAGAACACTAGTTGAAATCTTTGTTCTACAGAGCGGCACGGGGCAATATGCAAATTAGTACCACTGATACCTCTCTTCCATGTTAACAACAGTAATAATATAACACAAGTATAACAATAAGGCCGTTTCGCGGAGTCAAACTAATCGAGCTCTCTCAATGTTCAATAACTGCTGGAAAAAGACTCTCCTTCCATGCCCAGATATCGTACCTACCTCACAAATCAGTTAAGAGCCCGTAACTCGAGCAGTGACTGCATTCACTTCACCCTAAGCATACAACTATCAAATTTGCATATTGCCCCATGCGGTAGCGCCTAAGCTCGAACGTTTGTGCTGACATTAACGTCACAACTACGTGCACTCTGTGCAATAAACAATTCAAACGTCATGATCATACCATCCGCTAATTTTAATTTCTTCGTTCCAAGTAGCACAGGTTCCTTTTAAAGCCTTTTTAAGTACGATTAGCTTTTTGTGTTCATCTTATACACGGTTTAGGTATCGCTTACGTCAGTCTGTCCGAGCAAAACTCATACAGTGATAGTTGAAAACCGGACAACGCTTTGCATGCTACGTACTATAACTATGAAGTATATAACTGGGTTTTCACTGTACATTTGCGTATTTCGTTTTTTGTTTCACAATCAATCAACTTCAAAGCACTCTTCAGAATTTTTTTTTCAATTCCTCAGCCATGTTTATTCGTTGCTTGCTACATGGGAAAACAGCGAATCCTTTTAGCTTTTGTTTATTGTAACGATCTTATTTCGTACTACATAGAGCATTTTCAGAATCTGTAATTTACCTAAATCATAGAACGAACTGTGGAGTCTGCTTTAAATATGTGTAATAGTTGAATATTAAAAAAAAAAAATCAGCAAGTGCTACTGACAACTAGAATAGAATGTCAGCCTGATTATTTTGTACTGAATCCCCAAATGACTTTTGATAGTTTTCAGCAGACTTGAACACTTTTGCATCAAACCTTTCAATTTCCAATAATGGTTCAAAACTAGCTAGCTCTACATGCTTACCTGGGGAGAATATCCGTAGTCCAGCGTGTACGGCCATATGGGCGGATCTATGAAGTTTCGAGTGGGCATCGAGGAATCGTAGAGAAATCCGTTCTTGGAGAGGACTTCGAAGGTTGTGTCACCTGCCGTCTGGAGGAACGGAGCCCTGTGGCCGACTATCTCCTGCTCGGGGATGTAGCCGAATGTCTTCAGAATCGTCCTCATGCCGGCGACCTCAGATCTCCATTTGCTTGCGGTGCCACGCCGCCACAAGTCGGTGTTGCTCTCGTGGCTGGAGAAAAAATGAGAGTACACATGTAAAAGAACCGAGTCGGACTTAGCCGTGTGGCCAATCTTTATACCAGACTGGGAAATCAGTGACGTCTCTCAGACTAGAAGAGCGAGGCCATCAGGGCCCTTTCTAAAGGGAGGATAGGGGGAGTCCTCCCCCCCTCCCTAACACTCGCAAAATATTAAACTTGGCAAAATTAGATACCTCGTTGGCAAACTTGGCAAAATGACTTTTAACAAAAACTATAATTTACCTTCTATTACTGGTACACCTGGCAAAATTACACAACCCAGTCGGCAATATAGTTGATAAAAAAAAATAAATAAATAAGTTGGTAAAAACCGATATTTGACTTGGCAGTTTATCGACATCTCCTCATCCCCCCCCCCAAAAAAAAAAGTCTTAGCAATGGCTCTGGAGGCCATCCCTATTCAAGAACGGGCCTGCTTGTGTCTGTCGATGAATCATACAAAGAGGCCTGCGAATGCTCACGCTTATTTCTCATTCGTTAGATTTGGCCGTCAGATGGCGCATCTAAGTGCTGGAACCAATAAGGGAGCATCTGTATGGATCATCCAAAAAATGATGATTCATACGCAAGCAGGTCCGTTCCTAAATAGTGGTTCCCCCACCCCAAGTTGAATTAGAGTATTCTCTTTTTGTTTGTTTGTGGGATTATGAACAATTATCTGCACAAGGGATCTAGACCGATGAGTGGGGGAATACCCTCCGTGGGGTTCTTTCTAAAGAGTCCTCCCAACCCATATTTATGCTCAGTTTCGGAGGAAACACCGAACGGCTAGGTCGGCGAAAGCGACCTGGGTTTCAACAGGCATCTTCCGTTCCCCAGCACAGAGCGCTATGGGCTCGGCAATTGTGGTGGGGCGTGTTCTCCTTTTAAGGCCTTATTACACGAAAGAATTTTCGTGCGATTTGGTTGCTGTCACCAGTTGCGGAAACCTCTGTCCTGGAAATTTCCCTCGGTTACCTAGGGAACAGTGAACTCCAAATTTTTCGTACAGAGGCGAAAATATTGCAGGTTGCTGGAATTCCAGCCAATCGTAGTGCTTCCTATTTCTACGTCAAAACACAAGATGGCGGAAGAGTCAGCGTCAGCCATACCGTTTGTAGTAAAAGGGATGAGCGTGTGCGAAACCAAAATGTCCGTGAAATGGAATATCGAGATGGAATGGATTTGATTGAAAAAAAAGAAAAATAAATATCAATCCGATCCGAAGATACATCAGGTATAAGCAACCAACGATATGCTATTTATAATTACATGCTCTAGCAACCGCCCATTCGGCGAATCTGACGTTTGTGAACACAGCAGGGTTTGTTTACTATGGCAACCCTGCGTGCTCATCTGGGCTCCCAGACTTGCTGGAATGAATTGCAGCAGATGGTTTCTGCAAACAAAATTGCTCTAAATTTTGTCCGTGTAATTAGGCCTTAACCCTTTGAGACGCAACCCTTTCCCAATGCTGAAAAAAGGGCAGCCGTTGCCATCGCTCGACTTAACTACCAGCAAGAGGGCGGACGATCGAAACGTTCATCGCGTGCCACAGATCTAGAGACCCTTTTTTTGACAACAGCTGGCTGTGCCCAACGGATGCCCTTTTTCAGCATGGGGCAATCTATCCAGCTGTTTCTTCGTTCTTCCCTTTTTCAGCAGATGCCAGTGCTGTTAAAAATAATCGTGACCATCTTTTGACGGGAAATGACGTTCTAAAAAGTAAAGGATTCTCCGTGGAGCTATGTCACCCGCCACTATTTTTATAGAAATCAAATCTCTTCTTCGTGACTGGCAACAGTCAAAACGTCAGAATTGGGTGTTCCTAGAGCGGGATCACTGAGCGTTAAAGGGGGTTAATACCACAACCACGCAAAAAATTCCCGCAAACTGCGTGCAAAAAAAAAAAAAAAAAATGTCTCTGTACGTACGTACCTGATCGTGTGCACCGCTATCTCGTGCCCCTGCGCGTACAGCTGGTTGGTGAGCTCGTAGTCGTTGTACTCGTGGCTCACGAAGAAAGTGAGCTTGATGGCCTCTCCGTTCTTCTTGTTCTTGCGACCTTTCAGGATGGCCCTGTAGGTGTCTATGTTGGCGACCGAGACGGCGTCGTCGAAGGTCAGCATCACGAACTGGGGCCGGTCCTTGGTCTCGACCTCCGGCTGGGTCCCGAAGCAGCTGCAGTTCGGCGGACTGCACCTGCTGAAGACGCACGAAGGGGCCTCGGTGCAGCCTTCCCCGTCGTCGTAGTAGTCACAGTCTGCGGGGGGGGGGAAGGAAAAATTTCATATTTTAAATACGCACCTAAGTGTTATAAATTAAAAGCGTATCATGATCCATTAGTCGGGCCTGTTTGTCTTCCTTGCTTCATTAAAGCCTTTATCAGACGACGCATTTTCGCCCTTCAAAATGCTCGTACAACTCTTTCGGCTTTCATTTTCCTTCTCAAAAGCAAGGTATAGGGTTGTATTGCAGGCATGGAGGTCGCCATCTTGAATGAAGGTGTGGACAGTGTCTAGAGCTCTGATTGGCTGATTTCGCCCTTCATACTAAACATTTTTCAACATTGTTCGAAACAGTCCAGTGTCAGGGGAAATACTATCACACAACGGTTTTCGCCTGTCTGAAGGGCAAAACTGCAGTACAAAAGTGTTGTACGTGCATTTTGCAGTGCGTAGAGCTCTCGTGTGATAGCACCTTAATAGAGCAAGAGCCAGCGACCGCCAGACCTTCGTCATAGTATAAAAGCTGAAACTTTCTCTGCGCATGCACCCCCAACAGAGGTAGGAACCATCGGCCACTCTAAAGTTTAGAGGATCGTGGCTTTGGCAGGTAACAGGTGGGCAAAGGCGTATAAAATTGCAGAAAATTTTTGTCATTGCATAAAGCTTCATTTTTTTATAGGTTCTTCTTCGCAGTACTAGAAATCACTTGATCCCTTGCCAGACACTTTTCCATCGTGGCAAACCCCCGCCAGACAATCTCAAAGTCATTGAAAACGTCATTCTATTACGAGCATCGTAAGGAAGTTCAGAAGTAGCAGTATAAAATGTGCTTGGCACTTTGTGACAGCTTCACGTACTTCGTCGCGGGAGTTTACGAACGCAATAGTTTTCCATGACTTTGAGGTTGTCTGGCGGGGGTTTGCCACGATGGAAAAGTGTCTGGCAAGGGATCAAGTGATTTCTAGTATTGCGAAGAAGAACCTATAAAAAAATGAAGCTTTATGAAATGACGAAAATATTCTGCAATTTTATACAACTTTGCCACCTGTTACCTGCCAAAGCCACGATCCTCCAAACTTTAGAGTGGCCGATGGTTCCTGCCTCTGTTGGGGGTATGCGCAGAGAAAGTTTCAGCGTTTATACTATGACGAAGGTCTGGCGGTCGCTGGCTCTTAGACTATAAGTATGAAAGTGCGTAATTATCCATGCGTCGACCCTATTTTTCTTCCTGGTAGTATTATGTTGTAAGATGCTTTATAATCCATGAATGTTCTGTATTGGTCTACCTTGTTCCACAAAACACTTCTCTGTTATTGAAATTTATATTATTCCGACAAGGCCTATTAGGCACTATCTCTCTCAATCATGGCGGTTGTGGATTAGATTTCCACATCCGGCTGGAGTTGTTTAGGCACATCACCAGGTCAGTTTCAAATCCGCAGTAGTCGGTCTAGATGTCTGGAGATTTGGTGGCTTACTTCGGATAATTAGAGGTAGAGGCCACAGCTTCCTTGGAAAGTTCTTCCAACAGGGCATTCCCTGCATAGCCTGATCGGCTTGAATAACATTCCCAAAGCTACAGCAATTAGTCCAGGAAAGGAGACACTGTGGGTTATCAGCAGTGCCGTAGCTAGGGATGGACGCAAGAGAGTAAATTGGCGTCTCGCAAAACAGCTAACTAAATGCTTTGTCTCGTCTCGCAAAATCCCTATATCGTAATCTTTAAAATGTCTGTATCGTCTCGCACAAAAGCAGTAAATCTGCGTTTCGTCTCGCAAAAAAATCGTCTCGCGTCCATCCCTAGCCGTAGCTAGGGGCTGGCCAGGGGCGCAAGTTCAGAAGGGCGCACTTTGCAGACTTTTCTTACTTAGTAGTAAGTATGAAAATGTCTTTGGGGCGCAAAGTTCAAATTTCGCTAGGGGTGCTCATGACCCTGGCTACGCCTCTGGCTATCAGACACGTATGGTGCCACCATCTGACTCCGGGAGATTGCCGAATCGTGAAAAGCAGAAACAGCGGAGGGTTGTTTAGTCACTAGGCTCCAGTTGCGAATACACTGCCAGTAATTCAGTACTGGTCGGATTGCCACAGCACGATTTACCGACAGTTTGGACGTGTGCGAGTGGCTCCGTAAAGAACCTGGTTTACTTCGGGTGTTGGCTCCGCAGGTACCTAGGCGCTCGCGTCATGGACATGCTACGGCTTTGAAGAGCTAAGTTAGTATGTTAGTGCGCACATTTTTTAGTTTTATGGGGAACATGGAAAGGCAGTAAAAAGAAAAAATTGTGATTTTTGATCGAACATAAAAATTTTTCAAATGTGTGCCTGCATGTTATTAATTATGTTAGCAATTTGCTAATAAAATTTGTAAAAAAAAAATTATATTTTAAGTGCGCACTAAAGTGCCTATCATGGCCCATGCTTCGTTCCAATTTTTCTTCCTTATTCCAATCGGTTGGAAAGTGTATCACTCAGGAAAGTGCCATATTTTACTTCATTGTTCTATAAAACACTTGGAATGGATATCCAAATTAAAGTCGCCTACTTATAGTATTTTTCAATATTTGGCAAGCATATTCTAGCCACACTTCACCTTTATAAATACTGTTTGGAAAGTGTATAACAATCCACGAGTGTGCCGTGTTTGTCTTAACACTTTTCAGAATTGAAATATATATTAAAATCGCCTACTAAAACTGTTATACAATCTTCGTCGGGCATATCCTAACTATACTTCTCGTTTGCATAAACTGTAGCGTTTGCCATTTTCTTGCAAGTATGGAAGATATGATCAAGCTGGGTTCAGCTTTTGATACTTATTATTTGATTCCAAACTTGGCGATAAATCATCAAAAATGGGAAACCTTGGCGACTTTCAACATTGTATTCTTCGTTCTCCCGCACTATCTGGCAATACTATTGAAAACAGCAATTGAAACGTGTCAACGTAAATCGGTCCACAAAAAGCGGCCCATAGAAATAAGTCGACATAAATGCAGTGACCGCCGCTTAATTGGACCAGCCGCTTTATTGAATCAAATCACGGAGAACTGAATGGAATAACTCTTCTCAAAGCCTCAATCAAAGCCGCCGCTTTTTTGAATCAGCCGTTTCATTAGATCAAAAATCGAAAGCACAAACGTGATCCAGTTAAGTGGCGGCCACTTTATGTCTAAATTCTGTAGACAAAAAATACTGAAGTGAACGAAATAGCACTCCATTGGTTAAAAAAAATTGTTACTCACACAAAACTGAGTTTTTAATAAATATTCTCGCGTTATTATTACTTTCCCCTTTTCTAATTGGGGAGTTTAATAATGTGGTGGGGCCCCTAGAACCGTGGTTCAAATAAGAACCGCTTCAGCTGTGTATAACCCAAAACATAAATGCAATCTTACCTGCATTAACAGTTGCGATGATCAGCAGCCAAAACAACAACCCTGCAGTTTTCACAACAACCATGATGAAGAACGGTTTGAAATGTACCCCAGATGCCTGGGACAATTAACGATTCACCCCATTTATATGTTCGTCTTATCGAATCTTTTAAGTGTGAACTCGGCTCGGATGGAGAGGAGCAAAAGTATTTATCAGCAAGAGAATGCAAAACAATCGAAAAAGAAAGCAAACAAAAAATCTAATGTGAAAATACAAAATCATTCCTGCCACTGTGATGATAACACGTGGATGAGATGTCGAAGCATCAACGTGTTCCAGTGACTGATAATCGATTTTTCGATGATTGTGTCATCGAAACGTGACATTTGCATAAAATCGTTCCTTTTTCGTGTAGTTCCATCTAATAAATAAATAATAATGGACTAATAGGGATATCCGGAAATTAAACGACCCTATTTTAAAGTTGTCTACACTATTGTTGAGAAAGTTATGAAATTTGGTGCAGGACATAATGAAGGTATGGTAATTTATTCGAGCGAATAAAACATATTAGTTCGACTGTTCGCCACCAGGGGGCGTTTTTCAATGAATTGCACATTTAATATACACTTATGCTAGTTTACAAAACATGTTCAACATGACGGCCATAATTGTCAGCTACTATCTGGAGTCGTAAGAGAGCAAGTTCCACAGCTGACCGCAGCGTGTTCGGGGAAATGTAATGAACATGTTGCGACATGCTGTCTCGAAGATAAGGCAAAGTTCTTGGATTATCACCAGGCCCAGCGAGAGGGGGGACAGCCGGGGCATTGCCCCGGGGCCCGTCGAACTAGAGGGGGGCCCGTTAAATTTTCAAAATGCACTACAAATTTGCTTTCTACATCTTTACTTTAAAAAAAAATTACTTAAAAAAATCTCAGCCCAACGCAGTGCCGGTCTTAGCTATTTTTCTAAGTGGTGCAAAATACAAAAATGCGCCCCTCCCTCACACATGCAGCTAGAAAAATCAATTAAAGCCTCTGGATTTATTGAACATACTAACAGAATATAAACTGAACGATCTATTTCCAAATGTTTGCATGTCCCCTAGGGTACTTTTTAACAATTCCAGTAACGGTAGCTTCTGCTGAACGATCGTTGAACAAATTGAAACTCATAAAAAATTTCTGAAGATCAACCATGTCTCAAGAACGACTTGTAGACTTAGCAAGACTAAGCATCGAATCTGACATTGCCAGAACTATTAATTTTGATGATGTTATACGAAATTTTGCAAGTAAAAAGGCACTAAAAGCTATTATTGAAATTAAATAATAAATATGCTAATTCTACCATTTATATTTTTAACCTTCAAGCATGAATAAAAAATCGCTAAATAGAAAGATTTCCTTACTCATTCTTTTCTTTTAGCATTCTATATAAAAATCACTAAAAGAAAAAAAAATTAATTTTCGAAACTGTGTGTTTAACTATAGCAAAATATGAACTGATGCATTTACAGATAAATGTAACTACTGTTGGTGATGGTGATTTGCAACACATGTTAGACAGCGAGGGTGGTAAGGCAAAGGAAGATTTTGGAATCTCGTTATAAAAATACCGTAATGATACTTCATTTTATATATTTTTTATAATACATTATTACAGATTGTAAATACTATTATTAAAATTATAATTTAGGTAAGAATAAAAATGACCCCACACTATTAACTTTTTTATTTTTAATAACTGCTTTTAAAGTAAAATTGGGCAGAATTTAAAATATATTTCTTGAGCCAAGTACAAGTTGGGGAGGGCTGGGGGGAGGCCCGGGAACATTTATGTCCCGCCTTATAAAATTTCTCTCGGAGGCCCTGATTATCACGATTTAACCAAATGTTTCAAACTCCCCCAAAGTCAAATCTAAATAAAGCACCCATTTGTAAGAGTGTAATTCATTATAAAAGTGCCCTCTGGTGACGAATATTTGGACTATTTTTTTGTTCGCTCAAACAAATTCTCATACCTTCATTATGTCCTGCAAAAAATTTCATAGCTTTGTGAATAGTTTCGTCTGTAGATAACTTTAAAATAGGGTCGTTCAATTTCAGACACCCGTTATATTAAAATCAGTGGCGTAGCATAAAATCATGAGGTCCAACTGCTATGTTATTACGAGGCCTTGGTAAAATACACTGTGGTTATGGTCTCTTAACTCAAAAAAACGACACATTTTATTTAATATAAATTAAACTACTGAAATTAAAAAATTGAAATTTTGCACAGCCATGTAATATTACTTTCTGCATCTATTTCCATCGCAATTTGGCTAGGTCGCTATTCATAATTCTTTTGAATATTAATTTAATAATCCCGCGGCGCGGGAGAGAGGAGAAACCCATTGGAAGCGCTATGCTTTACCTCGGTGTGACGTCACAAGTAAGCGCCGCGGCTTTCCTCTCTGGGGGCGCTGGTTTAGCCGACCGAGTTGTATGGTGGGTAAAGCACCGTACTCCGGTTTCGGGTGCCACTCCCGGCGGCCGGGGTTCGATCCCCGACTGGGTGTGGTTGTCATATCCGTCCCTTCATGGGGGACGATGTTGGCCCACCTACTAGGTGCCCCCATAATAAAGTGGGCCAACACCTTCGGGCCGTTGTCAGGGACAATGCCTAATCGGCAAAAGTACCCGCCCGTTAGAAAAAAAAAAGTATCCGGGTTTAAAATGAGCTAAAATTTTGAAATGTGGAGTGAAATCCAGTGGTTGCAATAGGGGGAGGGGGGGTTGGTGCGAATTTTAATAATGGAGATGGTTATGCAATTTTTATGCATAGCAAATTAAAGTGTTCGTCAATCGTAAATGATTGGTATATTTGGTACTTGTAACTTTGATGTACGACGCCCGAATAAAGTGCAGGTAGGCGTTTTTATTTTCCGCGGCTGTACATTATTTCCGTAAATGTTATTAATTATGCTTGTTTTACTAAATAAATACATCTAAAACCATAATTGGTATCAATTATGCTTGATTTACTTTATAAGCATTCAGTAATTGTATAAAATACTATTTTCTAGTTTTTCCGTAAATTTTACTGTTCAGCATAAGGAAACATCAGTTTTAGTGAGCTTCGGATACAGTGAACGAAATTTGCCAGTCCCCAGATGTTCACTACAACAGGAGTTGACTGTATTTCAAAACTTTTCAAAATCCGCCTCTGATATCACGTCCGAGTGCTCTCTCTTAAGATCCCATTGTTCGATTCAGAAAGAGGAAGTTAATAGAGCATTTACACTCTGAAGATCTCAAATCGGTTTTTTCTCTCCCATGGAACACTTCTTGAGATTACTAGTTTCTCTTCCGTCATGAGTTTTTATCTTCTTATCTTTGAGTACACTGGCATGCAATCTTTGACAATGAAAAACAGCTATCGGTAATGAAAATTCAAATTTTAAAAAATTCAAAAGCATACACCCACTGCGTGAGGTAAGCTTTTGATATCCATATGAATTTACATACTGAGGTATAAGTTAATTTGCTACAAATTATAATTGAATGGAGATGTCACTGATTTGTACAAAAACCACTAAAAATCATAACATCTTAACCTTTGAGGAACGAATAAAGATTGCATAACCAAGGAGGAAGATTTAAAGATTGGTACACGGATCAGAGTATAGATATCATCGATGTTGCTAAAGCTCTCAAAACAATTCTGACCTTTTCCGACACTAGACGTAGCTTCCTCTACTTAGGCCTACATATATAGTCACACGTGAGAAAGACAAGAAGGAAAGAAATAAAATGCAAAACAGATTGAATAGCATTAAAAATCAGATTACTTTTAAAGCACCCAAAAGTAAATGTTCTATTTGTCTCTTATTTATGTATTTTCATTTTCTGGGACTAAATACCCGAGAACTGACTTCAGTTTCCATTGCATAGTTAAATTCAATATCTTAGTGGCAAAAATGGTTTTAATTACACTATCTAGCAATAAATAGTTTGTACACCTATGATAAAAGATATAAACGCAATTTATTCATAATTCAGCTTTAACTCTCCGGGGCAGGCTTTCCACAAGTGTTTGGATGATGGACAGTAGTATTTTCTTCCAGTTGGCTTGGAGAAGACATTGTAAGTTCTTCCATCGATTTTGGACGGTTGCTGCACCCCTCAATTCGGGGATCCAACTCTTCGCGGAGGTTTTCTATGGGATTCAAGTCTGGACTCTGGGCAGGCCAATCCAGACGGTTCAACCCATTGTCATCATACCAATCCATGGTGGACCACGCCACATGACAAATGGCATTGACATCCTGGAAGTAACAATTATCCAATCCGTTAAATTGCCACAACGTAGGAATAATGGAGAAGGAGTGGGGGTTGAGCTTACTTTGAATTGGGGTCAAGGGTCCCGTTCATATCATGAGAAACATTCCCAGACCATAATTCCACCTCCGCCAAACTTTACTGTAGGCACAATTCATTCAGGCAAAAGGCGTTCTCCAGGCATATGCCGAACCCAGACTATACCATCCGGCTAGTAGAGACTAAACCTTGATTCATCACTCCAGAGAACCTGTTTCCACTCATCTACGGTCTAATTTCGACGTGCCTTGCACCACCCCAACCAAGCAGCGCGGATGGATTTTGCAATCAAAGGCTTACGTACGGCAGCACGACCATGGAAACCAAGCAAATGGGTTTCCTTGTGGATTGTATTTGTCGAAACAACAGTCACGGATGCTTAATGGGATATGTGAGACATTGGTTTGGTGCGGTTTTTAAGAATTTCTTTGGAACCACTCATCGGTCTCTTAGTTTCGTGGGTCTGCCGGATAGAAGCACATTCCGACAATCACCACTCACCTTCCACTTCTTAATCACAAAAGCCACTGTCAATTTTGGAATGTTTAACTCACAAGATCGGCCATTTCTATGATATCCGAAAATTACGATTTTCTCGAAGTCAGACAGCTCTGACTTTCGTGGCATCTTGCATGCGACTAATGCCAATGCTATTTCCTACACGATATATTTTAGTACGGAAAGAGTGATGTAAATCAGGACCACAGATATACACATTTGCATGGGTGTCCAAATACTTATTGGTAGATAGTGTATTATGTTTAAGACAGGATATGAAATGAGTTTTTCATTTTGAATCAGGCCCGGACTGGGAGGGTAGGGGCCCGACCGTCTCAAGAGAAGGGGGGGACGGGTTATTGTGTAACCGATAAATAATAGGATGTGTTAACTTTCGGGGTATGGGGGGAGGTATGGTGTTACTATTAATTAATTATGATTGATAATTAATGCATTCATAAAATATTGATTTATTTATTAATATGCGTCATTCATATTAATTAATCCTTTGTTCATTCGGGAACCCTCAATCAAAACATTTTGAGAACTACATTTAAAATGAAGTGTTTTGAAGCCTTCTGGGGCGCAATTGCAGCTGCAAAAAAATTTGTATGGGTCAAACTTCATTCAAGTGCTATTAGTATAGCACTTTTTTATTTTCTTTCTTTTTTCTGTTTGGGTGCCCGCCCTCAGCAGGGAGGGCCCGCCGAGGTTGGGGCACACCCGTCTGCAGACAGTCGGACACCCTGGCCAGTCCTGGGCAGCCACCCTGGGCCTGTTTTGAATGGACAAAGATGTGAAGCATCGAGTGTACTTCGAGCATCGATAACATATTCAGTGTCTTATCCAACTAGGCCATGGTAGGTTCGCTGAAGCTGCAGGTAGACTGGAGATGCATTCAATAACTTTTAACTCTTAATTCCTGAGCTCCTTAATAGTAATTGATTTTGCTGCCGAGTTCTGTTTAGATACCAACTTTTAGAAATAAAAAAAAAGAAAAAAAAATCCGTTGCTATGCACTGTAGTTTGGCCATTGATTGACCTCGCAATCCAAAGACATCTTATTGGAACAGATTAAAAAGTACTTTTGAGGTAAAGTGTCAACTATAATAATGTTTTAGTTTCAGAATAGAGGTGGGGGGATTACATAGTTCACCCGTCTTTGTTAGTATACAGGGATGGCGAAAATCCCCTTCCTCCCCCCTGTTGGCACGTGCCTGCTCGGTAAAAAGGTTGCATCTACCACTATAAAGTGTGCAAAAGCTCAGATAAAATGTTGGCAACAATTAATTAACAGTGTACAATTTTTACGTTTCGGGGGTAACACTTTTTTTTTCTGTCTACTTACCTGTGGGACTTTTATCGTAAGAAATAACATAAGCAAAAATTCGCTTTAGCGTTCTAAAATCACTGTTTACGATTGCCATTACCATCACACCTAGTCAAAATTCAGCTCTACAGTTAGAACAGGAGTGACGACGGGCCAACAGAATAACACCAGGAGCCCTTCAAATATCAAATCAAAGAGTTCTAAGGTAACGTTAAGGCTATTTTTTTAAGAAATCGTTCAACTTTTGAAGAGGTTTATAAAGAATCCAAATGTGCCAGACTCGTAAAATCTTAGAAGGTTTCTTTATAAGCTGTATGAATGCACGATTACTAACAGTGTACCTATGGAGGTGCACAGCCTCGCGATGAGCTGCCTCGTCCGCAGGGTGTCAAGTCCATATATATCTCTGCTTGAGCCTCACAGTAGAGCAACGATGCAGCTGTCTTCAACCGGAGCAACGACTCTCTCCCATTAGACGTACATTTGTCTTTATCCATCCGCAAATCGAGCACACGTTGCGACGTTACGTACAAGCGTCTCCACTAAACATGAGGCTCACACCTAAATACAAGGCACGTTTGAGCATGGACATTGACCGACGTCATTTGGCGATTCTTCTTTGTGCTACTCTATAACTGCCGTGTAATACGGAGCACTGACGATCGTGTAATATGCACAGTAATCTATATTCCACCTGCGATAAAAGTGTGAGTGGGTTTATCATGTTTTTTACAATACTTATTTTTCAACTTCCATGGTACACACAATCCCTCTCCTGCCAATGCCATAGCTCCAACCACTACTGAGGAAGAATAACTTCCATTCAGAGACAATTTCTTCAGAGATGAACCCACTCCTGCCAATAACCTCAACCTGCCATGTATACCGGACACCCCTTCCCAACACCAGCAAGATGAGCCTAGAGCCTAGACTAGACGTTTAAGTCCTATAGTCGAAAGCTGCCAAGTTATAAATAGGGAAGAGGAAATACAGTATGGGCGACACAGTTTTGACATCCTCTCTCTACAAAAAATCACTGGAACAAAAACAAAACAAATGTATATAATCGGACAGAGTCGTACTAAGCAATGCCTTTGATATGCTTATGTTAAAAGCCATAAGTGTAATATGGACCACAGTGGTCCATATTACACGCATGGCTATGCAATATAATCTACTTCTCAAAAAATGAAAATTGCCAATATTTGCGTAATTTTCAATAATTTACCATCAGATAGAACCTCATACTAAGCATTTCATATATCTTGACTTCCAACTTGAAAACCAGCTTTTAAGAATGTAAATCCACGCATTTAAAGCGTTTGGTTAGGTGGTCCATATTGCACGGCTCTCCCTTACATGTCATTTTTATGATCTCAAATTAAGTCGGAATGTTCAGGGTTTTATCCACGTGGGACCTCACCATGGTCGAGTGGATAAAGACACTGAACATGGTAGACGACTGAAGTGTAAATGTTCGGGGTTCGGGCACCTTCGATCTAGTGGTCTGGAATTTTTTTGTTGGTTTTCTCCAGGTGTAACGTGAATGCGCGTTAGAACCCTCTTAAAAAGTCCTCCGACCAAGACACTACCCTGAAGGCAGATGCCCCTCGTGTAGGCTTGCCATAACACAAACACCTTATCTCTTATTTGGAAAGAAATCGCAGAACCTTAAGAGTATTGAATTATCTTATCCCAATTTCAAATTAAGTAAATTTGAATGTAGTGCATAAAAAAGTTGAACCGTAATTTAATGGACGTACAAATATGTCATGTGGGGTCCACGTCAATTTTTTTTAATCCCAGAAAAAAATATTGGGTTATCAAAATATCTGTGGTCTGCCAAAATAGTTGCTACTGTTTTCTAGTAGTAACAATTTTGCAATACAAATCCAATAGCTGAAAATGAGTTTATTTATTTATCTTTACATTATTATTATTATTATTTACTTTCATTTACATTGGTGATAGTGATTGTTTGTGAATAAGGCAAACCTGCGCGAGGGGTATCTGCCTAAGATGACGGATGCCTTGGCAGAGGACTTTCTAAGTAAGGATGGACGCGAGACGACTTTTTTGCGAGACGAGACAGAGATTTACAGCTTTTTTGCGAGACGAGACACACATTTTTAACATTATGATATAGGGATTTTTGCGGGACGAGACAAAGCTTTTAAGCTATTTTGCGAGACGCGAGACTCCTATTTTTCGTCTCGCGTCCATCCCTATTTCTAAGGGGTTCTAACGGGCATTCAAGTTACATCTGGAGAAAACCTACCAAAACTCCTTACATTCGAGTTTTGCTTTATTTTACGTCATAAAATATTTGAACATGTAAAAGAACATGTATGAATGCTATTTAAGCTTACAGTTACGTGAAAAAATATATGAAATATAGTCTCTGATAATTTATGTAATCCTAGAAGTAAATATTGATATCGTACATAGACTAATTATACCTCAACTAAAACTTAAATTAGCTTAGGCTATATATGTAACTATATTAACTATTTATGAAAATTATTTTATTATTTTAACTCGTCTTAGTTGAACAAGTAACCTTAAAAAGTTTAAAATATACTGTATCCTGAAATATCAGCCTGAAACATTAGCTTATGATGCCAATTTGCAAGTATTGGTTATCTTAGTTTAATACAATATGTTCCAAGGTAGAGTATAGAGGTAAAGAGTACTTTGTTTTAGAAATGATTAGGAGCAAAACTGGCCGGATCAAGTAATAGCCCACTTACCCCACCCCACTTGCTCCAATTGTGGGGCAACTGGGTCAACCAATTTTAAAAACTAATAACAAAAACTTAAATTTTTAAAAGCTGAAGATTTTCTTTTTATGCACATTATAAATTGGTAATTTTTTTGTTGTACTACATTTAGTTTTCAGGGGAAAAATATTTTAATAACGGAAATAAAACTACAAGAGACCGATTCTTCTGTGGGGGGGGGGATAAAATTGCTTATAACTTTTACAAAACATTAATTAAAGCAAAGTCGTCATGTTTTACAGGTGTTATGGAATAGATATGCAAGATCAATATTGCAAAAATGTAATAAAAATTGGTGAAATTTAAGAGGGAGTTAGTGTTTCTAAAATAAATACGATATGATGAAAGCAAATTTGGACTCTGTTATTTCAGTGTTCACATGCTGACTTTAATAAATATATAAATTCTTCAAATTCTCCTCATATATACAAATCGGCGTCACTGAACAGTGATTCTCAACCTTTCTTTCTTTCTTTTTTCTTTGCCACGATACACATTGAATATTTTTAAAAATTTGCGGGTCACTGGCTTACTTAAGTTCAGGCCCGGTCGGCTGGTCGGTGATTGCTGAGGGCCCCCGACCTAAGGGGACCTAAGGGGGCCCCAGCGAGGCCTAACAAAAACGAATATACTACTTTATAATTAATTTGATATATGGGTCATTTTCAAAATGTGTCATTTGCTGTCCGCGTGTAAAATATATTTTTTTTTTTACTCGATTTAAGAAAATTTAAATGGCTTTTATCATGATTTTATTAGACAATTTTCAGTACTGAAACAATAAATTAAAAAACGTAGTACTTAATAAAAAAAATTTAAGAAAGAAATGAGTAAAATAGATACTGAAATATAGGTGTCCGAATCTAAGAACATAAAACGTGTTATGCAGAATGACTGCCCAAAAAGTAACATTTTTGCTCTAACATGCTTTAAAAGCGAAATATAATTTAAATTGCAGAATGAAAAGGTTTTTAAAAGATTTTAAGGAAAATACAAGACTTTTGATAAGTAAATATAGCTGTGCGGATATTTATGTAATGTCTGTTACCATACATTATTTTCAACTTTTTAAACAACAAAATTGAAATTTGAGAATAGCAACATCTGTTTACCATTAGAGCGTGGTCAACAAATATAAGCAGACATCGAGTTTTTGGCATTTGACTGAAAAAGCAAAAGCTTGTCTGTGGTAGGCATTTTTATTGCATGTCATGTCTGTTACCTTAATTACACTCATGTCCATAAATTAAGGATAATTCAGAATCACACAGAAATTGAACTCTAAAATAAAAATTTCACCTGTGGAATGATCACACACATCTTGAAGAAGAATATGCAAATTACAGGAAACCACCAGATGGCGTGGATGGTACGTCACAATGACGAGAGTGTAAGAGAGGGGTATATAAGGAATGGTGGCAAAGAAGTAAAATTGTTCACAAGCGCTGTGAAATCCTTTCAGTGCAAAACCCGCATAGTTATGGCACAAAGGAGGCATTTGGATGATGTTTTACGTGGCAGAATTATCGGACGACTGGAATGTGGACGTACCCAGCTGGAAGTATCCGAGGAACTTGGAATCGCCCAGAGTGTCATCTCCAGGCTTTGGCAACGATTCCAAGAGGATGGTAATGTGAGTAGACGTTACAGCACAGGTCGCTCCCGAGTTACAACGCCGAATAAGGACCGCTATTTGGCAGTTACTTCCAAAAGAAACAGACGGAGTACAGCATCAGACCTGTCTCGTCAGCTCTCTTCAGCTACCGGTACGACAGTTTCAAGGCAGACCATGTACAGACTCTTAGGGCACATTGGTCTATATGCTCGTAGGCCTGTCAGATGTGTTCCACTTACCGCAACTCACTGTCGCCTGCGATTAACCTGGAGTAGAGAACATGCATTGTGGACACCGCAACAATGGTCTTGTGTGATGTTTTCCGACGAGTCCAGGTTTAGTTTGGAGTCTGATTCTCGCCGGACATTCATCTGGAGAGCGCCAGGTACCCGTTACCACCAAGAGAACACCATTGAAAGACACCGTTACGGTGGTGCAGGATGGCTCGTTTGGGGAGGAATTATTCTTGGTTCCAGAACTGACCTGCATGTTCAGAGTGTAACGATGACAGGCCACATCTGTCGGGATGTCATTCTGGAACAACATGTACGTTTGTTTCGGGGCGCCATGGGTGCTGAATTTGTGTTTATGGATGACAACGCCCGTCCTCACCGTGCAAACATTGTAGACGAATGCCTTCAATCGGAGGATATCACCCGTATGTATTGGCCAGCATACTCACCGGACTTGAATCTAATAGAGCATGTGTGGGATATGCTTGGCCGACGAATTGCAGCCCGTCAACCCCCTCCCACCTGTCTACCGGAACTTCGGAGTGCATTGCTTGATGAGTGGTGTAATATTCCCTAAGATCAGATTGATCATTTGATACTCAGCATGCCTAGGCGTTGTCAGGCCTGTATTGCATCGTCCGGGAGACATACTCCGTATTAACCATCCTACTAACCATGTTATACTGTTTTTTGTAAATAGGTTCTTTTTTGAAATTTGGTCAAGGGAGTAAAACTTGCAATTTTTATTAATTATGTCAAACATATAGCATCTTTTTTGCTCTTTACTTTTTGTTTAATAAATAGACTTTACAAATAAGTCAAATTTGTTTTGCTTCTTTCTCTTTCTTTGCCTGAACTTCATTATCCTTAATTTATGGACATGAGTGTAGTTGTATGAAATATATTTATTACTTTGTTAATTCAATTTAATAATTTAGATTATTAGCTTTTTAATCTAAATTAATGTCTCTTTTCATGTTTTTGTGGAATTATGTAGAATCATGAATTTTTGTCCTTTGAAATATCATGGTTACTATCGTAAGTAAAAGACATGACAAACTTGGTTTATTATGAGGGGGGGGACATTAAATGGAAAATGGGAAAGACTATATTATATGATCAAAAGGACTCTGCACTTACGTAATATATCACTTTGCATTATTTTGTGCTAAACATAAGTGAACAATTTTTTTAAATTGTCTGGTAACAGACATGACAAATTTCATCAAGTATGATAATGGAAAAATATTTTTAAAAAATTAAATAAAATAAAAAATGCATGAATATGATTCAAATAATGTTCAGAAACATGAATATGTTTTACATTTAAAAAAAACTACTTATTTTTCGAAATTGTATTTTTGCTCCTCGAATTTCCAAATGGCATAAAATTTTGAAAATGACCCATATATCAGAGCAATATACCAGAGTAAGTTTGATTACTTATTTCTTTGTAATCTTATGCCTTTACAGTGGCGTAGCGGAGGACCCCACAGACCCTGCGTCGCGAGGGGTCCCCAACAGCTTTAAAATAGTTAAATATGGTTTTTAGGCACGTAAGCTTAATTTTAAAAGTATTACATATCCTAATATTCTATACCCACTAAATTTTCCAGTAATGGGGCCTATTTAATTTTAAGAGAACTGTGCAAGCAAAAAAATAATTTTCATTTCATGAATTCGTAAAAAAATATTTGACATTGCATTTTAAGAATATCGTGGCAATAAGCGGTTGAGAACCACCGTCATAGAGATACATCCACTGAAGTTCCTATCAAGAAAGTTCAGGATCCAGATATTCTTGAACTGCGTTGACTGTAGACAGGATGGCGAATACGAAAAACAGGAGGGCTCCGAAGATGGTCACTGAAAGATAAACAAACAGGAGTCGAAATCAAGTACAATTTTTATAGAACATTTTTATGTAGAACCCTGGATAGTTGCTTACCCATGGGCTATTTTGTTTCTTTTTTCATTAAATGGCATGTTTCATCATTTTGTGCAGGGTGCGAATTGAATATTTTCTGTAGGGGGGGGGGAGGAAACATTCTCCAGGAGGGGACATTTGAAAAAGAAAGAAAAAAAGGTAAGCAGTAAATGTTCCATTCACATAATATATTAGGTATTACATGACAAATGCACTCCTCAACATGTTTGGCAAATGACTTACGCCTCGTTTACACTCAGCTCACTTTCGTGGAAGTGAACAGGACAAATAACTGTGAATCGTGCTAGCATTAAACTTGAAAAATATCCACTTTTATAGTTAAAACTATCGAAAATTTACTCTTTCTGCAGCGCAGTTCAGCTCAGCCATTGACCACGCGATGAAAACGCTGCTTTAGCAAGGACGTACCCAGGGGGGTGGTCCAGGGGGTCCGGATCCCCCCCCCCCGAAATTTTTTTCTGGGTACGTCCTTGTGCTTTAGCTATGCCCTTGCATTAAAAAAAACTGCTTAATATTAACCACGAACACGAACGAATACACACACAAAGGGAAAAAAAAGCATGACGATAGCGTTCCGCAAAATTCTGAGAAAACGGGTGGGGTAGACTGCATGGTCTGACACAAAACAATGAAGGTCAAAGGTCGTCCGAAAGGACCCAATAAAGTCTATCTCCCCTAGACATTCGATCGACGTTCGCTTAACCTTCTTTGAATACGCAGTGAACGCATTGTTTCTTCGACTATTAACTAAACTGAAAAAATTTCTCGACAGATTGACATTCCTCCAACGTCGAAAGTATGTATTTTAGACGAATGTTGGCTGGCTGGGATGTAAGTAACAGATGTGTGAACACCTCACTCGTCCTGCTCATGCCATGACCTTTCTTGCTGACATCCCTGCCGCGTGCGTTCCCCACTTGAGGGGTTTTTGAAGGCAGTGAAGAATGAAGTACAGCAGAAAACTACTGCAGGAGAAGAGGAGTACAGCTGAATGTAAAACTCTCATTGCTTTTTAGAGCTGCCGCAAAAGTATTTCGTGAAAAAGAAAGCAGCACCGAAACGAGAAATGGGAATGGCTGAATGTAAATGGGGTATTAAATTTAAATAAAAGTCGACCCCCAATTTTCCATGCGCAAATATTCCTGCCCGTGTCCATTCTACGTGAACCCTCAAATTCGGCTCACGGCAGAGTAGTGCATTGTTCCTTCATTTCGCAAGTCTTCCTTTGTAACCTGACCCCAGTTACAGAATGAGAAGTGACATCAGGCATGTATATATCTATTTCAAAGGGATGTTTGTAACTTGCTCCTTTGTCTAGTAAACAAAAGTAGAATTTCTATTCTCGATGCTTAAAATCGTTAAGTACGGTTGAACTTGTAGGGACAGAGATTAATTTAACATTTCTTCAACAGGGGATAAATACTATCCCTGGCAGGGATCCATCAATATTTCTCTAAGCCAGGAACAATCCCCGGCAACCCCCCTCCGTCAATTCGCACCCTGATTTTTGGTATAATTAAATTACTTCAACAGATTAAAACAATTAAATAATATTTAAGGGTATTCTAACCTGAAAAGCCATCGTCGTCATAGGACTTATGACCAACTTTAAATACAAACAAAGAATGTTAAACACTCGAAAAAATGAATAATGCATCCTCACACTCTGCACTATGGACCGACATTAACAGTAAAGCTGTATGTCTCGTGTAATTTGCAGAAAAAATCCATAAGCACAAAAATCGCTTTTAGGTCAAGGATTGACCAGTTATAGAAATATCGCGAATTTTTGTATGTTTAGCATCTTTTTTTCTCCGACAATTTCGTAACTCTTATAGGTACATTCTCAATGTCAGTTCACAGTGCAACTTGAAAAGAGACATTCTAAAATTTTCCGAATCTCCAGATGAATTAATTTTTTTTAAGGCTTTTCAAAAATTGCATGATTTTCGAGTGAAACAGCCTTAAAAAATATATTAATCATTTGTTTGTATTTTTAACATCGATGTATCGTAAAATTTCAATGTAAAGCCGGTGGCACATAATGATGTAGACATTTCATTATACCTAAAATAGCATTGAAAGAATTTTTTTTTTTACGAACTGTTTAAAATTTTCGTTATTTCTTGATACGACAGACTTTAAAGATAAAGCTATGCAATTACATTCATGTATAAAGATTATTACGCACTGGAAAAGCCTTGTGCCAGTATTTGGCAAAAATTCCAAAAAGAAATCCATATTACAAACAACGAAAAATCAACAATTATTCAGATTTAACAATTATTTTGAACTTGGTAGGACTGTTAAGGTAACTTTACATTAGATCTAGTGAAAGGAGCTATCCACCAATGATGTCACTTTTTCTTCTTCATATTTTTGACTCCCATTCCTTTTTTTTTTTGTCACACACTTCGCTAAACTCTCCACCCTTTCTTGTCACAATTTGCTAGAGGCTGCGCTCTATTACATAAACATGTATACATGCAGTTCAAAAACAAAGCACGTTACAGCTCCTATTTCAAGCTTTATTTTTTTATACGTTTTGATGACGTTTTCGAGAATAACAATAATAATAATCAGTGGTAGAAATTAGAATATTTCTCACTGGTTCTTTTGGACCAGTACTTCACGGGTTCGTAATATTTACCAATGTTACTTATACATTGTTAAGGGAAAAAATGCAAAACAAAAGAAATTACATGAGCAATATGTACTATTGATTTCCGCTGAGAACTGAATTAAAAATAAATACCATTATAAAAATATCAAATAGATCAAAACTAGCCGCCTCCGGCGACCAGTTGGTTCGCCATCTTAATAAATCTTGTTCGAAGAGAATCCTGTTTCTCACCGGCTTGAATGGTACTGATATCTCTCATATTCTGAATGGAATTTAAAATTAAGGTGGCTACAAACAGGCGCAGCCCTAGGGTAAGTGGCGCCCTCTGCTAACGTTAAAAAGACGCCCCCTTTTATGCTCTACTTAAGTTTTGAGTTCGAAATGACGCCCTTTAGAAGCCGGCGCACCGATGCGATGCTTACCGTGTCGGGCCGTTTTGGTTACAAAAATAAGGTGGTTTAACGATAAAAATCTACAAAAAGGTACAAATCATTTTCGCCCTATTAATTCTAAAGAGCTTCTAGATATATTGGCTGTTATCAAAAAACGGAAAGGGGGAAAAAAAAAGGTAAGAAAATCTGAAACACTTTCAGACTTTAAATACGCATTAAATATTAAAAGCGTACCATAATGCACGCGTCTTCCCTATTTTCCTTCCTTATACTCTTAGGTTGGAAAGTGTATCACCAGTGGCACACACAAGGGGGGGGGGGTCCAGGGGGTCCGCCCCCCCCCATCGGCTTTGAAATTTGTTTTCGATTGATTATTATCCTATATCTATAGTAAATAAAATAATTCCAATAAAAGGTAGCAATCGTTTCAGTTCTAATAAATAAAAAAAGAAACTTTTTTCTCATTTTCCTCGACTTTCAAAAACGAACTGAAAGCGAACATAAAAACACCATCTTGCTCTCAACGCTGAACAACTATTACTTTCCTTCCTATTGTACTGTGTAGCATATTCTTAGGGAACTGGGTGGGACGAGTTTTGATGAATTCCATCTAATGAAAATGAGCTCTTTCATCACTGATTTTTAACAATCTGGAACATCCCTAAAAGTTGGACCCCCCCCCCCAGCCAAAAATCCTCTGTGCGCGCCTGTGTATCACTATTCATGAGTGTGATTAAACAAAATTAAAATTCATATTTCTAACATCCTTTTTCTGTATGTAATACAATAGAAATAAAATGGGGAAAAGATGCGCAGAAAAATGCAAAATTCGAACCAGGCGCGTAGCCAGGAAAAAATTTCGGGGGGGGGGGATATGAACTTATATCTGTATAAATAGACGGAATTTCATCACTAATCCAAAATTTTCGGGGGGGATATATCCCCCCCCCCTCTGGCTACGCCCCTGATTCGAACTGAATGAAAGTTTCAAAAACTTGTTTTTTGTTTGTTTGCGTAACCTATATTTCGGATTTGTGTGCTTGGCCCGAAGTCCGTTTTGAAATCCACGTCAGAAGGAAAAACTTATTCCGGTGTATTCTTTTTCCACGCGTGGTAGTCGATAAAATGATTTTATTTATTAAAAACTACAGATTCTTTAAGTTTGCGCCATCTGTCGACTGCCCTGTAAAATAAAAACTCAATTGTATTTTTTTTTTCTTTTGGATAAAAGATATTTTTTTACGTATATTATAGGAACAGTATTTTTTTTTTTTTTTTCGCGTGATAAAAAGTAGCCTATTTTTGTTAATCCAGGACTTTAACTGTCTTATTCCAAATTTCATCCAAATCCATCAAACCGTTGCAGCGTGAGAGAGTAATAAACATACATGCAAACACTGACATTTATAATATTAGTAGGATGTGTATCGGTAAAATTAGATGACATGTATTGTGGGACTCAATGAGGAAAGTATGCAAGAGAAAAATGTGAATAAAACGTTACGGTTCCGTTCCTAGTAGGACAACTAGTTCAAAAGGCGTACTTTGAACGTTCTATGACCGTCTTTTGAACTAGTAGTGCTACTAGGGGACGGACTAACAAATTTTGTATTCTAGTTATCCGTTATATAATTTTTTGTGGTCTCGGACCAACATTAACGTCGATTAGTTTACTTATTTATAATGATTTGTTTACTTATTTCATATGAAATTAGATTAAGGTTAACAATAAAAAATATAATTAATTTACAATAAGAGGAGGTTTTTTTCTCTTAGTGAAGAATTTCTGGCACCACCATAATCTCAGAACCTACCCCTAATGCCATTTTCGGGATTAAAAGAATATAAATGAAGAAAAAAAAATTCAAATGAAAGTTGTTTTAGACCCTGTTTAAAAAACGCCCTCAAATTGTAGTAATTCCAAATTTTTATCTCTGCCGATTTTAAATGTTCTTATCTGAACCAGAATGTGCGATGCCATTCTTCCCTTCCCCACAATTTCCCCCCACCCCCACCCCGTCCTCACGTGGACGGCCGCAAAGGAATCCTATCCCGTTATCTATAACACATTTTTTTTTTTAATTTAGCTTGAAATTCACTGATTCAGATATTTTCTTAATATCGCTTCAGCTACTTGAGAAGACCTAGAAAGAACGTTAAAGTTTCACTCACCAAATCGCAAGGATATCCTGTCAGACACTATCCGTCCGCCAAGAACTGCGAGAAGTGTACAAGCTGCATGTCCCAGAGTTGCTCCAACAACTACGCCATATATGCTCTGTAAAGGATAGACGCTATTTTAATACTTGGGCGCATTTGTGAGCACTCAACCAATGCCGCTCGCGCAACTAATTTCAGTTCTACACGTTCTTAAACACTCAGTAACTTTGGGTTCGTTAAAGCTCATCAACATGTGCTACTAGTTTTCCTGCGAAAACTAGAACAGGTGTGCTAAGTGGTCCTAGTAAGAACGACTTCAGTTTATTCAGTTTCGTTGCCAAGGTGATGCTTTTGTTTACCAGAACGTGCTCAGAGGAGTTGTAAATAAACTACCGAAAACTGAATCAACTGGCTCTTGTTTCAGGGTGCATTCGTAAACGGCAAACTCGTTGCCGTTTTCGTAAGAAAACTGCAATGCGTTTGTTCAATGCTATCAGTTTCTTTTTTCATTATGAACAATTTCAGTTTATTCAGTTTCGTCGCCTAGGAGATGTGTTTGTTTACAATTTGCGTATGTTGTTATTCTTCTCGAGGAGTTTTTAGTACACACTCAATGTAAAATCAACAGGATTTAAAAAGAAAGAATGACCATCATTGAAGTACACTGATCAAAATTTAGGAATTCAAACTTAAACTTGCATTTTTTCAAAAGTATTTAGCAAGAGAAGTTCAAATTTCGCTAATAACGGTTTAAATCAACTTCAATCTCAACATTAATTTTTTTCCCCCAATGCAGCAGCGTTTTGGACATTATCCTACACTTTACAGAGACGAGTACGAGATCAAATACAGAACATATAAAAACATTAGAACATAAAATCGCATTAAAAACAGTCAGTGGGATAAAATGCTTAAGAGGTCTCTGGCCTCCCAGTAACAAGAAGAGATGCAGGACTTCGTAAGAGCTGAACATACGAGGAGGTGATCGGCACTCATCAAAGCAACACTACTGCAGAGGGGGCAGGCAGGGCTATCTACCAAATGGAGTCTACAGATGGGCGTAGAGACAGTCGTGCTGAGTCGCTAAACAGAAAACAGCCATAGCCCTGTCCCTAGGGCGGTCAGGGAGGTTCCGAATGGCATTTTCCCAATGCTTTTCTTCTATACGTTTTTCCAGCTCTGACTGCTGTATTTCCTTAATAGCTTGATTTGTTTTAGATTAAATGCACCCATGGCTGACTAGATTAGTTGGGGTTTGTTTAACAAGGCAACCCCTCTTCGCCAACTCATCTGCCTTTTCATTTCCAGTTATCCCGCAGTGAGACGGAATCTACTGCTAAACAACTACTCTGGATTTTTCTTCTATTTCTAAAGAGAGATCTACACAGTTGAACAAACTTAGAGCTGGGAGCATGTCAAAAATTTCCAGTAGCCAAAATAGCTGCCTGGGAATCTGAGAGTATAACAGCACGTTCAAAAATAGCAGGACGAGCATTTAGGTGTTCTAGAGCAACCCTAATTGCCTCGATTTCACCATCAAATGCTGAATGATCTGTTCCCAACGAAATATAGTGCGAGAAATGTTCGCAAAAAACACCAGCTCCTGCCATACCGTGTATCTCAAGTTTTGAGCCATCCGTATGGACATGAAGCGAAGCCAGACCTCCGGAGGGAAGCGACTATAAATAGTTTCCATTCCAGCTCTGAATAAGGTCGCAGTACATTCCTGAGACTTAACACAGGAGTCACGAGATCCAGATTATATAAAATTTTCCTTAATTTTAATGGATTTATAGAAGGCAATAGGGGCTGAACCTGTGCAGGAAGATCAAGTTTAGATGTCCCTCTTAAGACAGCTTGCAATTCATTTTTGAATTTACTAAAATGAAAAATACAAGAAAATGATTACCTTTGAAAAATTATGCACCTTCGTTGCAGTTTCTAACGCATGCATGAATTTCCTCCTCGAAAAAGTAATATTTGCAGATTAGCAAACGTAAAATCTTATCTATACTATTAAAATCTGTGCGCGTCTGTCTGTCTGTGTGTGTGTGTGTGTGTGTGTGTGTAGCATCATCTCCTCCTAAACGGCTTGGAGTTGAGTTTCGAACGAGGTATCCACGAATTCGGAAAATTTCGAGAAAGAACCTCCGCTAATTTAAATTTCGAAATTCGAATTAGTTTAGGAGATATTGATAAAAACCCCCATCAAAAACGCTAATTTTTGCTCTCCGCAATTCCGTGATTGTAACCCCTGTAGTCAAAAAAGTGAGAAATAAGCATCGAGGTTGCCATGTTTGGCTATTTTATTAAATTATTTAGACTCCTGCAGTAAAAATAAAAGAATAATGATTTTTTTCTGTTTAGATTATTTACAAAGTTATTTTTTAATTAAAATATTGCGTTCGTGTGAAATCAGAGCTGGAATTCAATGTTTTTTATGTGTAAAAGAATAAGGGATTGAGAGATTTCCGAGACTAATATGTATATTTTTTAGTTTGGCCGAAAAAAAATGGCTCATTTGGCGATTTTGAGAAAGTAATAGGTTCTAAAGATTTGTACAGTTTTGGGCTTGGCGCAAATTACTGAGAGCGTAACGAAATAGCATTTTTAATAACAAGTATAAGTTTTACGGCGCTATACTTCGATGTTTCATATAGAAATAATGCAGTTATTAAGGCGATTTTAAACGATCTATAGAATTTTCACCAAATTAAGTAAACTGATTTAAGTTGGAGGAATTCCGCCAAATTTCAGAAAATTGAAATTCTCGCATTTTGTACATGGCAGTTAACGGTGATTAAAACCCGTTATAGTTAATAATAATTTAAATGACTGCTACTTATCAATAATATGCCTGCATTAAATTTTGAACGATCGAACCATATAAATGATAGATAACTATTTCCCATTTTGATTGCTGTTAAATCAATGCTTCGAATGATTCCCTGAAAACAAAAAAAAACTCTCAAAATGGCGTATGTTGGCATTTGGCGATCGAAGTACTGTGTAATAAATAATTGATTCTTATTTGTTAAAGCAGCGCTACAGAAGTTTCTTTCACTAAAAGCTGTTAGAAAGGCGTAATTAATACTGTCTAATATATTTTTTGTTTTACGAATTGAAATGTATGCTGATTCCTACGTTAGTACATTTCTTAGCAAAGTTAGCGAAAAATATTCAAATGTAGTGCAGCTCTGTACGTTTTATTAATTCCATTCCACAATTGAGATGAGCCGATGTCACTAGCGTATGCATAGATATTTTTTTTTAAATTCCGCCAAACAAAGTATTGCGTATTGCCTTTAGTGTCAAGTTTAATTTGTGGTTTGGGCTATTTGGCATCGACTGGTGGCGTTATTGACACAAATATGGCAGTTCTAGCAAAGTAAACAAAAATAACTCATTTCATGTTCCATTTTTATAGTTTCCGTAGCAACGGAATCCATTGTTGCCACTTAAGTTATCAAATTTAACAATTAAGTGAAACCACTCATTTCTACAGCTTTTAAGACTCGTAAAAGTGAAAACGCATCAAATGTGAAACAAATAGAACTGTAAGAGGCATGCACTTTAAAAATAATCGAAGTTTTCACGTAATTCTATATACCTTTAATTTTATTTCCTTCGCGTGTGGGTGCCATTTTTATGTCAATTTTTGCTGCCTTGCTGGCAGATTATCCGGAGCAGTACACAAGCACTAATGTACATGCTCCTCCGGACATAAACAAGAGCGTATGTCCGGCGCGTATTTGTGTAACCCCAGGCCGTACCCGGGGTGACCAGGGGTCCCTCCCCCCGAAATCTAAAATTTTGTTAACAAAACAATAATAATGAAGCGTTTTTGTGAAAAATTGGGCCTTTTTCATCTTTTATGAATTTATAAATTTAATTTCTGTACCCCCCCCCCGAAATTTTTTTCTGGATTGGGCCCATGGTAACCCCACTGTGCTAATCAGAGTTTTCTGGGGTCAGATTATTTAGAACATTTTTTTTTCAATGGAGATTCTCATCCTGAAGTATATTGATCACTGATACATGAAAAGAAAAATGATCAATTATGCGCTAGCAGTGACGTAGCCAGAAATTTTTCATGGGGGGTGTTACGACTACTGCAGCTCACGTATATGTATGTATACTCGTGTGTGATAAGGGAGTGAAGAATATACATTTTGTATGGCAAAAAACTCCTCATGGGGGGTTGTGACCCCCTATCCCCTCCTGGGATACGCCACTGCACGCAAGCATAAGTTGTCACGTCATGAAAAACCGTCGTAAATGGTAAACACCGAAGTTTTTTCGAGGGTTATACAGAATTAAAAATTTTGTAAAGTTTACTTTTGATAAGTTCGGATATTTGCCACCCAGGTGAGATGAAATATTACTAAATACGGCAACCTAGAATTTTCTTTTGAATTTGACACTGTGCAACTACAGTAGATTCCCTATAACACGGTAGATACATTCCGTGTTATAGGAATCCGTGTTGTACGGGTCCTGCGCTATACTCCACCTGGAGTGCGGATTGCGCGGAATAATCGCGGCAAAACTTATTTGCGCTCCGTAGAAATACAATGATGTTTGATATTGCCATTCAAAAGTTATGTTAATTACAGGAGCTAAAGCGTCATAATATCAGAACATATGTCTCATTTTACCGTGCTGTACGAGTCTCTTTTAACGTGTTACACGAAAACGATCACAATTTTTTCGACGTGTTCTACGAATTCGTGTTGTAGACCCGTGTTATGAAGGGGTCTACTGTAAATTGTTAAAAATAAAACATGAAATTAGTTATTTATTTAGTGCGAGTTGACAGTGACACCAACGTCAGTTTTATGTAACAAGTGTGATACTGCATTAAGAGTTTAATAAGGGTGATAAACTTTATCGCAGAAGTTACGTCACAAATGTTTTCATTTGAAATGTGACGATTTTCACGAAAACTGTGTGTAATTTTGGCGTACGTTGTGCATCTATTATTTCATGAAGGTTTTGTTAATTTAGGTGAAATTCAATAAAGTCATCTGCAAAATAACTGCGCTAATGTATTGTCCACGCTTTAGGAAATACAAGATAAAATAAAATAGTTGTCAACATCATGTAATTTATTCATCTGGTATATATTAAATGCTATAATTAAGCTTAAAAAACAAAATTATATGATGTAGAAATCAGGAATTTTTCGAAAGAGAGAAGTTTCATCTGCATACCGTAAAGTTCTTCTTCTTTGATCGCCAGTGACACTGACGAAATTTTTGTGTCATCAGGTTGCAATCATCTCAGATTTGCACTCATGACGTTAACTTTTAGTCACGATTCAAGTATTTTTTTCACGTTTTGAGATTCCGCATTACTGGGTTTAATTCAAATTATATGTGTAAGGAAAATATTCATTTCCCTTCCCACCGTGCGGAGAACGGGTATCCAGCTAGTATATAATAAAATCCGAGAGTAAACATTGTATGTAGCTATGTAGGTAGGTAGGTTTGTGACCACACCGATGTTCTTGCGCGCGTCTCTCGATCGCATTGCGTCGAGACGGTTGGTCGCAGACCTACCGAATTTTGCATACGGCTTCACTGGTACAGATCCTAAGACGCCTCGGAGCGATTTTTCCGAAATTCGAATTAGAAAATGTTTTATTTTATGTTTTGTCCGATTTTTAGCGATTTTTCTTGCATAATACGTAATAACGCCGGTCATTGCATTCGCAATAAAACGATATTTGCATCATCGGATAGAGGAGAAAATTTTCTTTCGAAAACAGTTTGTTTTGACTATGTAATATATTTTGCCGATTTTTGGGAATTTTTAAAAAGAATTTCTCTTTTGACAACGTTTGCGTAAAAATAATTTTAAAACTGTTGCATCTTTCATTCTATCTGTCATAACTTTTTTATATTTCGGCAAAAGACGGAGCATATATTTCGCCCACTTTTAAAAGAAGAACGGAGGAAAAATATAAATTAGGAGATTTTTTACGAATTTTTATGTAAAGAAGGATTTTGAATTTGATAAAAGCTGTTTCAAGATTTCGGTATGATATCTTCCGCTATGGTTGTCTGGGAAACAGTAACAAAGAATAAAATTGCCAGTTGAAAAACATAAATAAAACTTCTTTCAAACAAAGCCCCGAGTTTCCGTAAGTGAGATGGATCTTCGTCATTTAGATGTAACGAGTTTAGAACCCCCTCCGGTACTGAATAGACTTGTTTATTATATTTTCTGTTTTAAAAGCTTTCTTGAAGTTACTTCAGTTGCTTTATCTATATAAATAAAATGTCATATGCATTTACTTTCTTTCATGTGTTTTAACTCTCCCTAAAATTTAAACCTCAATGAAATTTAAAAACTAATAAAATATCTGAAAATTTTTCTATTCTTAGAGTCATTCATTTTAAAAGCAGCGCATCGAATCGTATTAAAAATAGTACGTATTGCTGAAAAATAAACGCAATAAAGAAGCTGCAAGTCAAGTCCCATTTGTTTTAATATTCTACTCTAAATTCTTCAGAGTTATCTATAGAAACTTAGTCTTATAAATATAAGATTAAGAAAAATTTGTTACTTAATCTTTGGTAGCATATAAAAGCCGTTATTGTTATGGATCCAAGAATAGTCTTTGCTGATAAGTCCTATCATATTGGAATATTTCATTAGGCAAAACCACCTTGAAGAATATGGAGTAATCATCGGGAATAGTATATCTATCTTAAATACAAGCATTTACATTCATGGCTTTAGTTAAAGTAGTTCTACTTTAACCAAATAGTTAACGAAAATAGATTCAATGGAAGTTTTATGCAATCCCAAGTGTGGGATTTTGATAACCAATGGCTTAGATTTCGTCTGAAAGAAAGTGAACTCGGAACATATCTGACTTTTTCTATTGTATTATTTTTACTGATAACAACAATATCTAAATCACATTCTTCTCCTTCAGCCGTACATAAAAAGGAAAAGTATTGATGCAACGGTCCCTATCTTTGTAGATTTGTCACTGATCTATAATCAACTTATTTTGCGCTCAATATAAAAGACTCATTCCATTGTTCGTGAGCAAAATCTGGTAAAAATGTGTACTTTTCTTGGATATTACATCGGACAGGATTCAATTGTGTCGTACGCTGACGCAAAAGTCGAGTTTGTATCTTCTGGAAGTTATGTAAGATTGTCGTTGCAGACATGTAAAGAATAGAATTTTTATTTGCATTGCGTTCCCCCACCCTCTTACGTGCAAGAAACAATGGCCGCTGTGGAGCTTGAATCTTTGAAATTTTGACCGTACCTTTTGTTGCGATAAACTACTTCAGCAATTCAAATATTCACAATGTCATTTCCAGTTCATGGGGGTGACAGAGATTTTCTCACTGCACTCAGTTCTACTGTTCTGCACAAAATCTGCGCGAGCTTACAAAGTGGCATTTGGAAGAATTATTCTTGAAATAAAAGAAACATTCGTCACGTTCCAGAGACAACAATAATGTTTATAATCTTAATACACTGATGATCCTATCATGTGCGAAATTTTGTCGCATTGCAAAGAGGCACATTTTACTGCACTTACTTTTTGAGATTGGAATTTATGGTTAATTTTTAGAACCTATAACAGTAATACATTTTTACGAGACTGATTGGTAAATAGTATATAACCGTAAACAAAGAATCCGTCACGATACATTTTAAAAAAGTATCGTAATAAAGGTGAACACGGAACTCAATATAAGTTATTAAAATATAGTTTAAAAAACTATGGAAATGGAAATAATTGTATGTTTTGTATATCACAAAAATGTATTGGCGAACATAGTTTACGTTCATTCTTGATTTCATGTTAGTGTGTGGTACCAATACTTCTTTTAAGCTCTGAAAGCACTAAAATGTAATTATTCATTGCTCCATTTAGAATTTCTTGTTTATTTTCAAGTGACTTAGCAAAGTTACCGCAAACTGAATAGCAGAAAAACTCAAAAAAGATTTATAAGGATATGTCTATCTGGATTTACATCGCATACTATCGGGATTGTAGCCAGAAAATTTTTTCGGGTATGTGAGTGTGTGTGTGTGTGGGGGGATATGAAATAAATGTCGAATAAATAAACAGTATATCTCCACGACATGCTTTTGCTAACGAATCTGACAATTCGGGGACATATCCCGATATCTACCCCCCTGGCTACGCCCCTATATTCTTTAATATTTACCCTAAGAATAGGCCACTAATAAGTTCCATATGATGAGAAATATACCATATATATATCTCTCTAATATATAAAATTCTCCTGTCACAGTGTTAGTCACCTAACTCCTCCGAAACCATTCGACCAATTTTAATGAAATTTTCTATGTATATTCGTTAGGTCATAGAATAGGTTTTTAACTATGTCTCATACCCCTAAGTCATAAGGGCGGTCCACCCCAAAATGTTTAGCCCCCGAGTGCTATTAATTCCAATCAGGATTTCTGTGTAGACATTAGCGTGTCGAATGGAACAAGAAAGGAAAACACGGTACACTCATGGATTATGATGCCCATTCCAAACAGCATTTAAAATGTCTTTGCGGTATAGTTGGAATATGCCTACAGGAAGAATATGCCTGGCGAAGATTGTAAAACAGTTTCAGTAGGCGATTTTAAGATAGATTTCGATTCCAAAGATGTGTTTTATGGTACAAGAAAGAGTTGATTCCTATTTTAACGCCCCCACTCTCGCCAACCTAAAAAATCCCCGTACTTTGGCGAGCTTTGCAGTCATGGGTCTCTGGGAGTTATGCACAAGTTTCAACGGTACTTACGTATTATCCCGGCGGTCTGCCAAGACAAGCAATTTTTCACCAAGATAAATGCCGGGCACATGAAATTGTTGATGGTTTGAAATACGATTGGCAACGTATTTAAAATCTACGAAAAAGTAGTTTGGCGGAAGTGACCACCGGGATAATACGTAAGTACCGTTTCAACGCACCCAAAAGAACTAGGTGATAACTAAAGTAAACAAACTAGCGATAAACGCGCCAGTTAAGGAATTTGAAGACACTTATTAAAACAACATTAATTGGCAATCCAAAATAAATAAAAATGTAACGGCATGCTGTACTTGCATGTTGTTCCAAATCGCCATTTTAATTATAAATTACGATTTCTACATAAGTGCAAAAAATCGCCATGGTAACTGCATATGTTTAATCATCGCCTCCTTGGCGAGAGTCGAGGCCTAAAGAAGGAAACAGTATATAAAACGGTGAAGTATAGTTGTGATATACTTGGCGAAGATTGTAAAATAGTTTTAGTAGGCGATTTTAAAATAGATTTCGATTCCAAATATTGGTTTTATGAAATAAGAAAGAAAAATACAGTACAGTCATGAATAGTGATAACACTTTCCAACTTAATGGAATAAGGACGAAAAATAGGGACGACGCATAAATTATGATACGATTTTAATACATAGCACTATAGTGCGTATTCAAAATCTGAAAGTGTTTCAGATTTTCATCCTTTTTTTTGGGGGGGGGGCGGCAAAATTTTTCTTGGAATGACTATCAATAAGTCTCAAGGCCAAACTATGTCTGTTTGTGGATTAGATTTGAGCACATCATGTTTTTCACACGGACAGTCATACGTGGCATGCTCTCGAGTGGGCAAACCATACAGTGGGCATCCAGTTTGTTTGTGTTATCTAAAGATGGGATAACAAAAATATTGTATACTCTATTACGTTAAGGGATTGATATTATTTTTTAGTAAAATTATTGTAATTAGCGATATATATAAATTTAAGGAATAAATTACAATGAATTAAAAATATAAATGTTTGGTATTGTGTTATTTTTATATTCCAGCATCGTTCACAGCGTTCCATGCCTCTCCCACTCATATACCACATCCTCACAAACTTACAATAAGTTAGTCATTTCTTTCTACTAAAATAATCCTAGGAATAATTTATATGGCAAAACAACGTTTGCCGGGTCAACTAGTACTTTTCATAACAACGGACGCCATTACTAAACAAAAACAAAGTGCAGCAATTGATCTTCTCAACAAACTCGATGAGCCTGTTGCGTATCAAACTGAGCACGGTTTATTTAGTTTGAAACTAACCGCACTCAGTTTTGTATACGAACGTTCTAGTATATATACTGAATGCACTCAGTTCCCTTTATGAACACCTTAGAAACTCGTTTGGCGTTTACGAATGCGGCCTCAGTTTAGTTTTTCAACTAACTTCACTCAGCTGACTGTAAGAATGATGATCAACTGGTTTAGATTTGAAAATTGAGAGTAACAAGCGTGTAATAAAACTAGTAACAGGACTGCCAACTGGTTGAAAGTTTACGAACACGTCTGGTCACGCAGAGAGGCTAGTCCATTTATTCTTAGTGTCCCTTTTTTGGGACGGCATTTTCGCGATCAGTCGAAAACGTTCTTTATTTTTCCTAGCTTTTATTCACGAGTATTGAACCTCAACTCCACAAAATATTTTAATATGACCCAGTAGGATATTGATATTTCAATTTTTATTCATGATGAATTTAAAAGAAATCATCCCTTGTTCAAGAAGTTGACATCAGACATTTATCTACTATTGCTGATATTAGCAAAAAATCGAAGAAAGTTGCTAAAATATATGGGCACAAGTGGATTAATTCCAACCAGTACGACACCCATGTTCAAATTTAAACGACCGCAAAGAGTTAAAACTGTAATACGGTTGAAAAACCATTTACTTACATCTTTTGCTGCAAGCAGGACCGTTGTGATTTGGGATCTGTCGCCCCATTCAGCCAAAAATGTCATTGCGAACGCTTCTAGGAACACCCAGCGCAGTGCCGTCCGTGCAATTCCGGATTCTGCGTCCACTAATTTAGCCTGCGAATGAAAGCATAAACAAGAAACAGATAACTCATTAAAAGACAGTATCCATCACCAGAACTTTTTCCAGCGCACACAATCTCATTTGCTCTTTGCTCTTCTCTGCTGCTCACCGAATGGTTAACCGTGCTCGCTTCCACCGTGGCAAAGAAGCGGCGGAGACGATTCCTCTTCTGTGCCCATCGTCATCCGACAGCATATTTCTTATAGAATATGCTGCTTGGAGCAGTCGCTCAATAGGATTTAGCATTTGCCACCAGAATTTGCATATAGGGCAGATTCTGATTGCGATACAATTCATTCCTGGCGGGCAGACATTCTATTAATATGAGGTTTCCATTGGTTCATTCATGTTCTTGGTGGGCAGACGTCACTTAAAATGCGGATTTTTATTGGTAAAGTCCATTGCTGGTCACGTGGTTGAAACTCCTCTATAGGGCAGTTTCACATTACGTCACAATTCTATGCTGGTGGAATAATATGAGGCTGCTATTGGTTCATTCAATTTCCTGGTGGACAGACGTCACTTCAAAAACGAGTTTTTATTGGCAGACTCCATTGCCGGTCACGTGAACACAAAAAAAAATTTTGAACTTTGCGTCGGATATTCAGAAACAGCATCTGCGATCGCAAGTGGAAAGATTCTACAGCCGTCGGTCGTTCACCAACTGGTGCACAAACAAGCTGCCGTTTTGGTGAGCATAAGAAAAAGTGCACAGTCGCCACAGATGGTAATACACTTTAATTCTTTATCTATTAGAGAAAAATGAGCAAAGTCGATTGAAAAAAATGTTCAGAATAATTCAGGGAAAAAAAGGCTATGTTTAAAAAAAATATTACCTCGCTAATTTTTAAAATGTTACACTTTTTAAATTTGTGTACGACCCCCGTACAAAAAAAAATTCACAGCTAACAGTCTAAAGCCCACATACTTATGAGATGGTGTTCGAAATTATATCATAAAAAAGTGTCAGAGATATGAAGATAAGTATATGCTGACTTATAATTTTCAATGGCTCTCGAAGGGGGGAAAAATGATCATTAAGTTTCAGGGGACTTACAGAAATTGCGAAATCTTTTTTCTTTTTACTCTAGCAATAAATATTTATATTGAAATACATGTCTAACCAGTGATCATCTTTATTTAAACATATGACGTAACGGTTAATGATGAAGGGCTGAAATTATTTTTACATCAACTTATTAGAGACTTGGAACTGGGACACATTTTACTAAATGGGAATTTTTTTGTACGGGGATGGTATACAAATTTAAAATGTGTAACTTTTGAAAATTAACTAGTTGAATTTTTTCTATAGTTAAACTTTTTCCCGACCTTACTTTGAAAAGGTTTTCCAATTTGCATTGCTCACTTATCTCTAATAGATAGCGAATTAAAGCTTGTTATACCACCTTTTTGGGACACCCTGTATATGCGAGTGTGTGCATATATATATATATACAGAAAGAGATAGATATAGATATACTCAGATACTTCAAAGGGGTCAATATTAATCTAAAAATATCTTTTGAAAGCTGTAATAATTACCTTGCTTGCAATTTTTGAATCCACACTCTTTTGCACATCTTCGAATTCTTCTTTACCGGCTGCATTATTCATCATGCATCCTTCGGACATAAAATACGGGTTAACAGATATTGTCCTTTAATGTAGGAAATAAATAAAATGCACAAGCAAGAAAGGGTATTTTGTTTTAACTCTTTAACGCGCAGTGTTCCCGCTCTGGGAACACCGAACTCTGACTTTTTGACTGTTGCTAGTCACGAAGAGTAGATTGGATTTCTATAAAAGTAGTTGCGGGTGACATAGCTAAAGAGAATCCATTACTTTTTAGCACGTCCTTTCCGGTAAAGAAATTGTCACGATTATTGTTAACAGCACTGACATCCGCTGAAAAATGGAAGAATGCGAGAACAGCTGGATAGATTGCCCAATGCTGGAAAAGGGCAGCCGTTGCTATCGCTCGACTGAACGACCAGCAAGATGGCGGACGATCGAAACGTTCATCGCGTGCCACAAATCTAGAGACCCTTTTTTGACGACAGCTGGCTGTCAGATCTTGCTGGTAGTTAGGTCGAGCGATGGCAACAGCTGCCCTTTTTTCAATACCCAATTTTTTACCCAATTTGAGCTCAATCGAATGTACCATTTAAACGCGAGCGCACTTTCAAGAAGTTCCCCCCATATGCCATATGCTGGCTGTGCGGCACAGCCAGCTGTCGTCAAAAAAGGGGTCTCCAGATCTGTACCACGCGATGAACGTTTCGATCGTCCGCCCTCTCGCTGGTCGTTAAGTCGAGCGATAGCAACGGCTGCCCTTTTTCCAGCATTGGGAAAGGGTTGCGCCTCAAAGGGTTAAACGCACACTGCACTGAGAGGCATCGATAGCTAGTTCTTCCATCCAGCCAAGATGTCAGTTATGACCAATGACATAAAAAATAAAAGAACAAAATAACAATATGTGTAAACATAAAAGGCTATTTGAAAGAAAAAAAAAAAATAGTTTCACGAGTGACCGTTAGGATAAAAAAGTATCATCCAGTGGCGGCTCCTCCATTTGAGCACGTGAGCACGTGAATCCTCAAAGGAAAAACTAAAGAATAAACACATTAACAACAACCTCATTAACACATTAACTCTCCTCCCCCCTCCTCTCATTATTATTAAACACGTTTATTATACCTAATGCACTGTAGTGTAGGTTACTACAGCACAGTCTTAAATCGATCGCACGTGCGAATGGAAAATTTCCCTTCTGAACTGCTCTCTGAGAAGAGAAGTGGAGAGAGTTTAGAGGAAGTACGGCGCTCTCTGCTGATATCATTCCGTTCACACATTTTGAGTGTGCGCGTGTACGATTTTCTTTCTTTTTTTTTTTTTTTTTTCGGTTATCTCTTCCGGATTTTCCCTTGGTTTGTTACATTCGGTTAGGTAATCCATTTTTTTTTCTTATTAGTTTCTTTATTTTTATCATTTTTCACTACAATATTTTTTACAAACTAGTGTCAATAATTAAGATGGGAGTTAAATAAGTGTTTCGGAGCTAAAGCAATGATATTGTTCAATATCATCCTTCGAAAAACAATTGAAATCAAATGAATCAAGACAACAGCTTTGCTGAAACTTATCTGAGGTGACGAAATGTAAGACCAAAGATTACTTGTTTTTCTTCAGTTCCGTGGTTCGTTTTCCTTTAACTGCTGGAAAAGCAAATCTATTTTAATTTGTAAGGTGCGTCGTATCTGCAGACTTAATTTTCGAAATTTGTTTTGTGAACCTCCATTTAAATTACCCACGAGCCGCCACTGGTATCACCGATGTCATAAAACAGTAGCCTTTCAATATTTTAATTGACAGAAGGTCTTTACGTAAATTATCATTCCTCTAAACTCACGAAGAGCGGCCGCTGCGTTTGAAAAGTGAAAAAAAAAAAAAAAAAAAAAAAAGAAGAAGGAAAAGAAAAGAAAAAGAAAAAAAAAATACTTGTAGAAGTAACACAAGTTGCATTAACGTAAGACACTTCATGAAATCGCATTTTTTCTAATAAGTCCATGACTGAACTCAGCTGGTAGTTGAAATGTCTTTCAGTGCCATATTACCGGCAGGGCAAACGGGGCAACTGTCCAGGGCCCACAGATTTTAGGGCCCAAAAATCTTACATCTTACACTTTTATAATTTTACAATAAAATTACAAAGGATAAAAAAATTAAAAGTTAAATGATTTTTTAATTATAAAGTATGAACAATAAAAATAATTCAAATTTACTTTTCTGTATAAATTAATTTAAACTTATTTTTAATTCTTCGAAATGCTGTATAGTCAATATAGCATACCAGTATGTGGGAAAATAACTAACCACATTTTGTAAAGAATGTTTTTAATGTTAAAAAATAGCAAAATTTTTGAATTATTTGTTATTTTAAGAAATATTTACAAAAGTGGCTGTTTACAAAAAGTAGTTGTATTCCGCACATGTTAGCAAGTGTGATACAGCATTTCGGTGTAACGTTTCACTATGTTTCTTTGACATCATGTAACTATATTCGTTTCTTTCAGATTACCTAAAACAAAATTTGTGTTTGGAAGGGGTAAGGTATTTAAAACTTTCGGTATAAACCAATGATAATTTTTTTTTTTTTTTTTTTTTTTTTTTAAGGGCCCAGTTTGTGTCTTCTGCCCAAGGCCCACAGTTGTCTTGATCGGGCTCTGATGTGTCCTTGATTCCTTCTCTCTAGCCTGCTCATCAGGAATCAGAGGCGTATTTAAGGGGAGTGCCGTGGGGATCCGGTCCCCCCCCAGAAAATGTATAGCAATTATTAAAAAGCAGCAATTTTAAAATATTTATATTAACTCTAGTAACAATAAGGTTTAAAATCACATCGAGTTCTGCCCGAAATGGAAACCTATATAACTACTGGCCGGAATCACTAGTACTGACTGCTGTTGACTGGATTTACCTTTTGAAACTAAACCTGCATTTTATAAAAATTCTAAGATGGGTTCTAGACCAATGATATTAAAACTTTTTGGCGCTAAGGCGCGCTAACGAGGTAATTGAATTGCTAAACAAAATAATACTAAATGTAATGTATCTGTTTGTGTTTTCATATAGCGTGTAAGTGATAAATTTCGCCATCTGTTAATATTTCACAATTTTACGATCTTTTCATGTAAAAACAAATACTCTGGAAACATAGTAAATTCTTATTTCTATCAATGAAAAATTACACTAAGTATATTTTATCTTTGTCTACTTTAAATAAATAATTAATTTTATATTCCATTTTTAACATTCCAGATATAGAATCGTAGTAATAGAATCTTTTCTTGCCACTAAAGTTGTTAAAATCAACAAGCAAACAAAAACTGAAGTCATTTACAGAATTCTTAGACTTTGAAAATGAACATACTTATACATAAAACAAAAAGAACATTAACTTGCTAGTGCTTAAAATACTTCGTGTATTAATGCTATTCTAGATATTTTACATTTTATTTCTTTTTTCAAGAGTGGCAACATTTCCAGCCTCCTTGTAGAGACAGAGAAGTCTAGCGTTAAAAACATCGAATCGGTTTTGAGACCTTTATCTCCGTAGATAATACCTATTCTGAAATATTAATCCAGGTATGATATGATATGTACTTAAAAAAAAAAAAAAAATGTGTAGATTCGTTTAGGTGAGATTTTTACGAAGGTTTGACGAATGAAATTGGCTTTGCTCATCTAACTGTGAAATGATCTTTTATATGTGATTAATATTTTTTAGCACGAAACACTGGTTCGAAAATCCGAAAATCAATCAAGCAATAAATTAAAGAAAACAAACAGTTCGAAATTGCAATAGAGCTCCTTTTTTTTAAGGTACATGTTAACACTGTTAATTCAAACGTTTCGTAAAAAGAAATGCGTCATTGAAAAAAAAAATCTTTTGGGGCAAGGAATAATTAATAATTGAATGATAATGTAAAAAATTTGAATTAAATTATGTTTTCCAAAAATACAACTATGACACGATTGAGTAACATTGTGCGTCTCCATTTCTGTTTTATCTCACACATAAAGTTGCAACAGTCCAACAGAGTGTGTTGGAAACTGATTCCTACACTCAAAAAAATTTCAAACAGTCATACTTCAGTGTTAGAATAGTTTCCCCGTCCGTCAGATTTAACCCTTTGAGGCGCAACCCTTTCCCAATGCTGAAAAAAAGGGCAGCCGTTGCCATCGCTCGACTTCACTACCAGCAAGATGGCGGACGATCGAAACGTCCATCTCAGTGCCACAGATCTAGAGACCTTTTTTTGACGACAGCTGGCTGTGCCGGCACAGCCAGCTGTCGTCAAAAAAAGTCTCTAGATCTGTGGCACGCGATGGACGTTTCGATCGTCCGCCATCTTGCTGGTAGTTAAGTCGAGCGATGGCAACGGTGGCACAGTCAGCTGTCGTCAAAAAAAGGTCTCTAGATGTGTGGCACGCGATGAACGTTTCGATCGTCCGCCATCTTGCTGGTCGTTAAGTCGAGCGATGGCAACGGCTGCCCTTTTCTCAGCATTGGGCGATCTATCCCAGCTGTTCTCGCATTCTTCCATTTTTCAGCAGATGTCAGTGCTGTTTAAAAATAATCGTGACCATTTTTTTTTACGGGAAATGAAGTGCTAAAAAGTAAAGGATTCTCGTGGAGCTATGCCACCCGCAACTATTTTCATAGAAATCCAATCTATTCTTCGTGACTGGCAACAGTCAAAACGTCAGAGTTGGGTGTTGCCAGAGCTGGAACACTGCGCGTTAAAGGGTTAAGGGTCGTAAGAAATACCAAAGGATACTCTTTTAAATTGATCACCCTGCACTAGAATATACCCACGGAAGTTTTTTTATTACAAAGGTATTAAAATTCTTTACAGAAGGAAGAAAAGGGCTATACTGACCTTCTCGAAGCATTTTGATCCCAAAGATGAGAAACAATAACGCAGAAACACACAGGATCCAGAAGTGGGGGATCACAGTCGAAACCAGGCCTAGTCCAGCTACACAAAAGAAAAAGGGGGAAAAAAACCTCTTAATAAATACAGTGAAACCTCCAGTAAGGGACATCTCCAAATAAGAGACACCTCTATTTAAGGGACAGGTCTGTTGGTCCCAGTCCCTTTGAAAAGTTACCTTAATGTATTTACCCCTGAATAAGGGACACTCTATAGAAGGGGCGCCGTAAAAAGTTTCAAAAATAACCCTACTAGCAATTTTGCTCGGGCCGTCATCGGCTGGCTGCGTGGCCGGTGGTAGCCCGAGCAAAATTGCTAGTAGGGAAGATATACAAAGACAAGTTTGTGGCAAGTGAAACATAGTTCTGTGCCAAGAGAACAATAAAATAAAGAGTAAAGGACAAACCCCAAGGAAAATTTTCCTACTTTCAGTGGCAAAAATGTAGAACATTTTTGCACTAAGTAAATAGCTATGGCAAGCAGAAGTGAAATTCACATCTGCTCTTGTCCAGAGGGATCACTATCTGTCATTTGTCATGTGAGTCTAATGTGTGCAACCATAAGAAGTCCTTTTAGTTCATTTTAAAAAAAACAGCCTCGATTTTGTAAATTTTCTCAGTGATGACAAATTGCTGGAAAATTGTGAATGGGAACCCTCTTTCCAACTTCTGTTGGAGGGATTTGTCCTTTAATTCCTTTTTTACTTCCTTGTACGTAGTATAAGGAAGTAATGTGATCCCGAAAAATTTTGGGGGCCAAATTTCGACAAAAAAACCGATTTTGACTACCTCTAAATTGAATTTAAAAATTTTTTTCGATGCATCTCTTCGTAGGCTAGCATGCACGATCATATTAACGCGTCTGCAACTCATTTTGACCAGCGGCGAGTTTATTGTGGTCAATTTTTCCATGCCGTCTGTACGTACGTACGTACGTATGTATGTAACTCGCATATCTCAAAAACTATGGGTCGTAGAATGCTGAGATTTGATATTTAGGATTGTTCTATGATCTAGTTGTGCACCTCCCCTTTTGGTCGCAATCGAATGAATAGTTTATGTACAGGACCGCCCAAAAGATTCGAAATACATTACGCTCTATGGGCGAAAATCATAAAACTCGCTTATCTCAAAAACTATTAGGCGTAGAATGTCGAAACTTCATATTTTGGATAGTTGTAACATCTAGTTGTGCACCTCCCCTTTTGGTTCCATTCGATTGGATAGTTTATCTACAGGACCGCCCAAAACATTCGAAATACATTACGCTCAATGGGCCGAAATTCATTAAACTCGCATATCTCAAAAACTATTAGGCGTAGAATGTTGAAACTTTATATTTAGGATTGTTGTAACATCTAGTTGTGCACCTCCCCTTTCGGTTCCATTCGACTGGATAGTTTATCTACAGAACCGCCTAAAAGTTTCGAAATACATTACGCTCTATGGGCCGAAATACATCAAAGCGTTTTTTAGAGGTATAGGGCTATTTCAAACGACTCAGAAGTGATATATGCTGTAAAGAGTTAGAAAATGAATTTCTCCATTAAAAAAAGTGTGTTTATCATTTACAGTTCTGCTACAGGAACACTCAAAAGATTTCCAATACATTACGGTCAATGGCAATTTTAGGAGATTCATCCATTTCAAGCACAATACCGTCCTACCACATAAGTTAGGTAATGGTCCGACCACCGTCACGTGCCTCCCTCAAGTACTATGCCAAAAGTCGCCAAGCTTGGCGACTTTTTTGTGTACGTGTGTGCATATTTAACTCTCAAATCTCAAAAACTATTATGAAATTTCATATATAAGATTGTTGTAACATCTAGTTGTGCATGTCGATTTTTGGTTAAAATCTACTGGAGAGTTTATTTACAGGACCACTGAAAAGAATTTCAGTACTTTAATGTCTATGGACATCTTCAATATAAAACAATTGTAGACAGTCATTGTTTGGTACATGCCCAAAATCTCGCCGTCTGTCCTCGACCTTGGCGAGTTTTGCCGAAATGTCGCCAAATTTGGCGATAGTCAGTCATTTGGTCCATGCCCAAAGTATCGCCATTTGTCATCGTTCTTGGCGAGTTTTGGCGAAATATCGCCAAATTTGGCGATAATCTGTTATTGTTGGTCCATGCTTAATATCTCGCTAAATGTCGTCGACATTGACGAGTTTCGCCGAAATATCGCCAAATTTGGTGCCAAAAATTATTTCGTATTTTGTATAACTCTAAAACTTTAACCCGTAGAATTTTGAACTTTTGTATTTAGAACTATATTATAATATCTAACGGTTTTCAATATCTTTTTTGACAGCAATCGACTGGGAATTTATTTACAGGGTGAGCCAAATGACTTTAAATACATTAAGGTGTATGGATGCATTCAGTTCATTGAAAGTCTGTGGTCAATGACTACTTTGGCTATCCCCAAAATCTCCCAAACTATCTCAAGTTTGTGGGTTTTATGCGAAATATCGCCAAATAAAGTGTCAGAAGGAAATCTTTCAAATTGAACTCAGCTTGGCGATATCGAAATATTTGTCTAGAAATCGCTAAACCTTACTATTATTGATATTTTATCTCTTTCAAACAAATAAGTTTAGAGGAAGTGCGTCGAAAATATTTTTGATCTAATGGACGTGCAAGGAAGTCATGTGTTGGACACATCAGATTTTTTTTACTTCCTTGTACGTAGTATAAGGAAGTAATGTGATCCCGAAAAATTTTGGGGGCCAAATTTCGACAAAAAAACCGATTTTGACTACCTCTAAATTTATTTTAAAAATTTTTTTCGATGCATCTCATCGTAGGCTAGCATGCACGATCATATTAACGCGTCTGCAACTCATTTTGACCAGCGGCGAGTCTACTGTGGCCAGTTTTTCCATGCCGTCTGTACGTACGTACGTATGTATGTAACTCGCATATCTCAAAAACTATCGGTCGTAAAATGTTGAGATTTGATATTTAGGATTGTTCTATGATCTAGTTGTGCACCTCCCCTTTTGGTGGCAATCGAATGAATAGTTTATGTACAGGACCGCCCAAAAGATTCGAAATACATTACGCTCTATGGGCCGAAATTCATTAAACTCGCCTAACTCAAAAGCTATTAGGCGTAGAATGTCGAAACTTCATATTTTGGATAGTTGTAACATCTAGTAGTGCACCTCCCCTTTTGGTTCCATTCGACTGGATAGTTTATCTACAGGACTGCCCAAAACATTCGAAATACATTACGCTCAATGGGCCGAAATTCATTAAACTCGCATATCTCAAAAACTGTTAGGCGTACAATGTTGAAACTTTATATTTAGGATTGTTGTAACATCTAGTTGTGCACCTCCCCTTTCGGTTCCATTCGACTGAATACTTTATCTACAGGACCGCCCAAAAGATTCGAAATACATTACGCTCTAAGGGCCGAAATTCATCAAAGCGTTTTTTAGAGGTATTGGGCTATTTCAAACGACTCAGAAGTGATATATGCTGTAAAGAGTTAGAAAATGAATTTCTCCATTAAAAAAAGTGTCTTTATCATTTATAGTTCTGCTACAGGAACACTCAAAAGATTTCCAATACATTACGGTCAATGGCAATTTTAGGGGCATTTCATCCATTTCAAGCACAATACCGTCCTACCACATAAGTTAGGTAATGGTCCGACCACGGCCACGTGCCTCCCTCAAGAACTATGCCAAAAGTCGCCAAGCTTGGCGACTTTCGGTGTGCGTGTGTGCAAATTTAACTCTCAAGTCACAAAAACTATTATGAAATTTCATATATAAGATTGCTGTAACATCTAGTTGTGCATGTCGATTTTTGGTTCCAATCTACTGGAGAGTTTATTTACAGGAATACCGAAAAGAATTTGAGTACTTTAATGTCTATGGACATCTTCAATATAATACAATTGTAGTCAGTCATTGTTTGGTACATGCCCAAAATCTCGCCGTCTGTCCTCGACCTTGGCGAGTTTTGCCGAAATGTCGCCAAATTTGGCGATAGTCAGTCATTTGGTCCATGCCCAAAGTATCGCCATTTGTAATCGTTCTTGGCGAGTTTTGGCGAAATATCGCCAAATTTGGCGATAATCTGTCATTGTTGGTACATGCTTAAAATCTCGCCAAATGTCGTCGCCATTGACGAGTTTCGCCGAAATATCGCCAAATTTGACGCCAAAAATTATTCCTTATTTTGTATAACTCTAAAATTTTAACCCGTACTAATATCTAACTGTTTTCAATATCTTTTTTGACAGCAATCGACTGGGAATTTATTTACAGGGTGAGCCAAATGACTTTAAATACATTAAGGTGTATGGATGCATTCAATTCATTGAAAGTCTGTGGTCAATGACTACTTTGGCTATCCCCAAAGCCTCGCAAACTATCTCAAGTTTGTCGGCTTTTGGTGAAATATCGCCAAATAAAGTGTCAGAAGGAAATCTTTCAAATATAACTCAGCTCTGCGATATCGAAATATTTGGCTAGAAATCGCTAAACCTTACTATTATTGATATTTTATCTCTTTCAAACAAATAAGTTTAGAGGAAGTGCGTCGAAAATATTTTTGATCTAATAGACGTGCTAGGAAGTCATGTGTTGGACACATCAGATTTTTTAAAACTGCTTATCAGTACAACCGGGAAAAGGGGATCAATATACTGAAAAAAACAGCAAGTTGTGGTGCAATCAAAAGGATGCACACATTCAAAGGATTCAAAATCCAGTTTTCCACTTTCGCAGTAAGGAAAATCAAGAAGAGCCCGATGGGGGAAATTGTGACATAAAAAACTAAATAAATTCTATAAAATACACTTCCCAATTGAAAAAATTCATGATAACTGTTGGTGACAGTAAAAGACTAAAGATCATCAGCTACTTTAATGTTCATTTAGAATAAAATTCTTTAATGCACAGACTTTCAAACAGATCCGTTCAACTGATAATTTTAAATAAATAGTAAGAACAAAGCTATTCTTTTAGTAATAATTATTATTTATTTTTTATTTTATTTTATTTTTCATTGACTTCAAATTTAATGTCCAATCTAACTTCACCAAAATTACTGCAGCTATGTAACTTGTTTATTTAAAATACAACCTAGATTTCTAATCAAACGACTTATTTTTAGTATACAATCTCTGAATAAGGGACACCTGTATTTAAGAGAGAAAATGCCTAGCTCCGTGGGTTGTCCTTTATTTGGGAGGTACTACTGTAATTGGAATCCTACTGATAACTGATATTACAAATGTGAAAGTTGGTAGGTTTGTTACTTTTTCGCGCTGAAACGGCTGGACGGATTTGGAGGAAATGTGGAATAGAAATCCGTACCTGTAATTTTCACAGATTTTTTAAATTTTGTGGCCCACTCCAAAGCATGGCGTAAAGCAGACTATTAAGCTGGTGGAGCCCATGGGTAGATAAAATATGAATGCAGGGTTATCGATACAAGGGCGGCTCCAGACTGAATTCTCGGAGGGGGCCATCGAACTTTTTACTTAGGTCTTTACTTACTTATAAATTGTTCAAAATGCAAATTGAACGTGTGAAATCGTGAAGTATGCGAATCTAGAGTTGTAAAACAAAATTTCGCAGGGGGCCATGGCCCCTATGGCCCCCTCACTGGAGCCGCCCTTGTATCGATACTAAACTTATTTCGCTACTCAAAGTGCCCTGGAGGCAGTTCTACTAGTCCGAAGTGAAAAATATTGTGACAACATACAATTTGGAGGATGCGCTAGAGGTTTCCGGAAAAACCTCAAAAAATGTGCACTAGGTGGCGTTTCGCATGAAAAAACATCAAATTTAACGAGGCAAAGGGTTAACTTAAAATGTACAAACAATTTCAGCATTTATTCACTAATTTGGGTCATTTTTTGACCACGAAAAGCACAATTTATTTGACATCTTTGGAACTGAACTTTTCAAAAAACTTTCTTAAGTGCATCCTGCGAAAAAAAAAAAAAAAAATTCATCACACTACGTCTAACTGTCAAAAAATGTATATGTATTGCGCTGAACAGTCTGTATGAGTGATATTTTACATCGCAGTCGCTTGGAGGGTTAAACAGACGTTCATCCAAAGAAAGTTAATGAAATCCATGAAAAGCTGGATTATTATTATTATTATTTTATTACTAGCCGCCAAGGCGGCCAGCTTCTCCTTCCCATACCTTACTGCTCTTTATACTCAGTGCAGTACTGACTCAATTTCTGGACTCATTTCAACGGAAATCGTGTTCCTTTGTTTGAACAGTATTTGTCATTACATTTATTTAGGTTGCGGTTGCTACACATTTTGGGTGTCATCCTGAAAGCCGATGTTGAATGAAACAGCCAATGGCTAAAATGGGCTTTAGCCCAATGCAGGGTGACATTTTTTTTAGAGGGGCGACGAATGCGCCCAGTATTGTCAATTCGGTATTTTAAAGCTGTGAAGGAGTCCAAAAGATCTTGCATTTTTGTGCATCCATTATTGTTATTTTGTAATCTGTAGCTACGCGTGACATAGGCTTGCTCCACCGGACGTCACTGAACTGTTCGTTTGGATTTTCGCACATGCGTTAAACTGATTGCTGCACTCATGTTTACGTCTAGCTGTTGCCGTTCGCAGGGTGGAAATAGCGTCGATTTTGGTACCGCATACGTTATCGCATTATATAAGTAGATTATGTGTCAGTAACAGTATAAGTACGCATGTAAAAGTTGCAAATCTTGAAAAGCCGCAGCGATGAAGAGTACCCCCACCCTCCCAAACCTCCCTTCTGCGGCCAGCATTGCTTCCGAAACGGACATTCAAACATACCATACTGCTTGGAAAACAACAGATAAGTGGAGTGTTATCCACTGCGTCTTTTCAACGATGAGTGCGAACAGATAGAACCTGGGTTTCAACGGTAGGGTTAAACTCCCCCAACAACTCTTCAAACTTTTAATTTCGAGGGTGCATAAAAGGGGCAATTCAAAGATAAAGTGTCACACTTAATGAAGGGCAACTTACCAGACAGGATCGTCATAAGAGCGAGGGCGGAGATGGCCCCTCCGAAAACGCAAAGCGGGGAGCAGGTGAGGGCGAGGACGACTGCGATGAAGAAAGTCTTGTCGCCCAGTTCCGAAACGGCTATCACTGTGAAGGCGCTGAAGGCTCCGGAGAAGAAACCCTGCGGCGGTTGCCACTCGCTGCTGCCGTTCACATCAGTCTATGTGCAAAAAAAAAAAAAAAGAGCGGCTCAGTTAAAGATAGGAACAAGATCCACAAATCAATCGCAGAGCTTCCCTAAAGCTACACACGGCCGTATTCACCAAGAACTTGACACCTATGTTAACCCCCTTCACACGTTAAATAGACATCCAATTCAAATATGCAGCCATTCGACATCTGACCCTCATTTTGGTAGCTTAACACGGGTGTCAAGCACTTGGTGAGTTCGGTCGATAGACGCATGTCATTTTGAGGACACTTACACCCCCCCCCCAACTTCTCCCCCTGGAAAATAAATGTGGGCTGCGATTCAACCCTTTGAAGCGCAAGCCATTTCCTAATGCCGAAAAAGTGCAGCCGTTGCCATCACTCGATTTAACTACCAGCAACATGGCGGTCGATCGAGTCTGCACAGCCAGCTGTGTCAGAAATGTTCTTGAGCTATGTGGTACTCGAAGGGCGAGTCGATCGACCGCCTTCTTGCTGTTAGTTAACCTTTTAACGCGTAGTGTTCCCGCTCTGGGAACACCAAACTCTGACGTTTTGACAGTTGCCAGTCACGAAGAATAGATTGGATTTCTATAAAAATAGTTGCGGGTAACATAGCTCCACGAGAATCCTTTACTTTTTAGCGCGTCATTTCCCGTCAAAAAATGGTTATGATTATTTTTAACAGCACTGACATCTGCTGAAAAATGGAAGAATGCGAGAACAGCTGGATAGATTGCCCAATGCCGAACAAAAGACAGCCGTTGCCATCGCTCGACTTAACTACCAGCAAGACGGCGGACGATCGAAACGTTCATCGCGTACCGCAGATCTAGAGACCCTTTAGCTGTCGTCAAAAAAGGGTCTCTAGATCTGTGGCACGCGATGAACGTTTCGATCGTCCGCCGTCTTGCTGGTAGTTAAGTCGAGCGATGGCAACGGCTGCCCTCTTTTCAGCATTGGGAAAGGGTTGCCCCTCAAAGGGTTAAACTAATTAGAAGCACTTTTAATTAATCAAAACATATCGCATAGAATTACAAAAAAGGGTTCACTGACCATTGGTTGCTCTGTTGACCAGGCCTCCGAGGTCATCTCCTGCAACTCAGACCTCTGTTCCACTGGTACCACTGGTGTCGCGAGAGCTAGTCCCCAACACCAGCATAAAATGAAGTTGACATAAATGACCGTCTTCATACCCTTGAAAAAAATGAAGGAATAATAAAAAGTTTTGCTGAGATAATGAAGTAAAATGTACATCTTTGATATCTTTGTCTCAGCCTTATCTCTTTTTTTCTATATGATTTAGTGGCACTGAGTGAGTACTTACGTAAAGAAGCGTAATCCTTTGTTCTTTTTCTTTTTTTTTTTTAACTTGAAGGGACTATACTTGGAAAGAAATATTTAAGTAAGAGTTAGAATGTTGCAGTTCTTTTAAAGGTAAAATAAACCAGTGGCGAGTGGGTGGTAGCAAAATCGTAGACATGAAACTTCTTCTGAGCATTATCTCCTTAGACTGCAGTGCTTCAGCCCCCGCCCTTAAATGAATAAGGCATTGCTTATTAACATTTTGTTTCGTTGTACATTTTGTGTAGGTCAAACGGTTTGTCTTTAAGCAGGCCCTCCGCCCGACCAGTGGCCGAACGCATAACGCTCTGAACTGGGAGACGGGAGGTACCTGGTTCAAAACCAGGTTGCCTCCGCCGACCTAACCGTTTGGAGTTTTCCGTGGTTCCATCCGAAACTTAGCGTAAATACGGTTTAGGACCATTTAGAAAGACCCCCCCAAGGAGGGTACCCCACCCCTAGGCTTAGAGCCCACGTGTAGCTAATTGGACGTAATCCAACAACAATAATCAGCCCCTCCCCAAAAATTACGTTGCTTTAGAGCAAGAGTTTGCTTTATAGCACATTTGTTTTGATCAATTCAGGTGTTTTTTTTTTAACTAGTCCCTACCCAAAAAATTATACTGCTTTAGAGTAACATTTTTGCTTAATTGCACATTTTGTTTAGGTGGAACAGGCTTTTTTAATAAAATAAGTCCCTCCCAAAAACATTTTTTGTATCCGCCACTGAAATAAAAGTGTGACGTCTTCTTGTTTTCTAAGCAATATTACATACATGAATGCGCTCCTCCGACATTTTAAAAAACTTTTTATTTAAATACATATCCATTATAAAGTTAACCATCATAAGAATTCAATAGTTTTTTAATGCAAAAGTTGAACATTATGTGTTTTCTAAGTACGATATTCAATCACACCAGAAAAGGGGTCCCTTACTGAGAAATTTAGAGGGAATAGAATATTAGAATACGTAATACGAGGCGTATTAGGAAAGTAAGTTCCGTTTTGAAAAGAAAAAAAAAATAATAGTATTTTTATTTTTCAAGCCAATTTTATTTTTACATCAAAGAGCATACCTTAGACTATTTTTACTTTCCGAACATGTACCATGTAAGGAAAGTATTGTAATCATGAAAAAATTCGAATTCGAGATTTTGGTGTATTGACACGTTTTGAGGTCTTCTGAATTCATTTATGCTATTTTTACGAGATGTATGTGTGTATGTGTGTGTGTGTGTGTGTGTGTGTGTGTGTGTGTGTGTGTGTTTGTGTGTATGTGAGTGAACACGATAGCTCCTGAACGAGGCATTCGATTGTGCTCAAAATGGGTATATATGTTATAAACTACCGTCGCAAGACCGGTATTGATTTGGGTGTGTATAGGACTTATAGTTTTTCTACAGGGCTACGACAAAGATTTCTTTTACATTATGGCCTATGGGGGAAAATTCTTGAAAGTACGCTAGCGTTTAAACGGTACTTTCGATTGAGCTCAAATTGAGTATACATGTTATAAAGCACCATCATAAGACCGATATTGAATTTGATGTGTATAGGACTTATAGTTTTTCTACAGGGCTACGACAAAGATTTCTTTTACATTATGGCCTATGGGGAGATATTCTTGAAAGTGCGCTAGCATTTAAACAGTGCATTCGATTGAGCTTCAATTTGGTATATATGTTTGAATGATTCATTGATTAAAATTTATTTAAATTCTTGGTAATGATCTTAATCGTAAGTGTTCGGAAAGTCGAGTGGAGTCACTCCAGATTTTTCTACATAGTTTCCGCCAATGTTCAAACACTTGTTGTAGCGGGTCACCAACTTTTCTATACCTTCTTCATAGAAACTTCCCGCCAATGACGGCCACGTATTTAGAAATTAGTCTTATGTGCCTAAAAACCACATTTAACTATTTTAGAGCTTTTGGGACTCCTGACTCTTCAGGGGTCCTCACGAGCCGCGGGGTTCCTGGGGTCACTGCGTAAAGAAATAAACAGTCCTATTACTCTGATATATATATATATATATCAAATCATTCTAATTATAAAGTAGTATATCCATTTTGAGGGGGCCTCTCAGGGGCCCCATTGGGCTGGGGGCCCTCGGTGATCGCCGACCTGGCCAGTCCGGGGCTGACACCACTCAATCATTTCCAATTTTTGGCTCAGAATTAGGCTGTTTTTCGAAAAATTCTGTCGAAGAAAACAAACATTCAAATACTGAATGGACGGAAGGCTCCCGTTGTGGGCCTGCGATTGCGCGCAAGCGCATGCGCTGGGCTGCAGCAGCGGACATTCGAAGACCCATGTCGGATAGCAACGATGGGTGCGGAAAGGCGAATAGAGTATTTTCACGTGACGTCACTGAAATTTTTTTTAGGTCAACTCGGATATTTAAGGATACAAAGCCACGTTTTCAGCCAATGAGCATTCTCAAATGAACGAATGTTTGACCAAAAAAAGTTGGTTGCTAAGGTGTGACGTAGTCATAATGACGTAGGTGAAACAACTCTATCGCTGTCACCGCCGCGTCCTTGCAACTATTGGAGAGAATAAGTTAAATGCTCCTTTTATCGTGTCAATTTCGCAGAGGAGATCTGCGCCCCGTTCAAGTGTCACCCATGGCACGTGCCTTTAGCCTTCTGTACCCTATAGATACGCCACTGAGTCTTCAAGCGGCCCCTGTAAAGGCTCAATCCGGCTCGACTGTTTGACAAATAAGCAAGAATACAGCTCAGGGCTTAATTTACGCAGGAGCTCAGCTCCTGTACTTCTTTTTTCATATATTAGGTGATGGTACGTATTCAGATGCGTAGCCAGAAATTTTTCATGGGGGGGGGTTACGACTACTACAACTCATATATATGCATACGTGTGCGTGATACTGCAGTGAAGAAGATACATTTCTTATGGCAAAAAATTCCTGATGGGGGGGTTATGACCCCCTAACACCCCCCTTTGGCTACGCCCCTGTACGTATTAGTGAATTTTTATATATTAGGCAAAGCTCAACGGAGCGCATAAACCTTGCGCTCCGGAGTCCATCCTTACATCAACTCGAAAATTTCCTCCTTTTCATACATGTACGGATTTTAGCAGACAGACATAGACCAATCAGGATTCGTTTCGCCTCGGACAGTCCTGAGACCAACCGATTTTGAGTCTTCCACTGTATTTTATTTAGATTTATTCATGCCAATTTCAGATTATTTCTCAGTTCCGTGAAATAATGAAAGTATGTTCAATACTATTACATGGCAAAATCTTTAAGTCATCATTACTTTAATATAATGTACTGCCGACTCTCGTACTGCAAGGGTCGTGGGCTTTTACAGTACGCCACTGAGTATGAACATGAGGACTAAAGGATATTAGGGCCCTGGCACTTTTTTTTTTGGTTAGAAATTAAGCCCTGATCCAGCTATACCTGAAAAAGAGGATAGAAGGGAGGGGGGAGAAAAAAAACAAAGTATTAAAAAAGAAAAAGAATTACCCCGATGATGGAACTGGTTGTAACCGAAGGAAGTAGCGAGTCCATCTCTCACGAGAAACACTTCCGAATAAGAAGAAACCCGGAATCGATAATCGCCACTGCCATAAAGCAGCTCATGCGTTACGCCACTTTGAATTTCGATCTTTGTTTTCAATTATGCCTTTTTTATCCAATCAAAAATAGAGTGTGTCCTTAAAGTTCTCGTATTCCAACTTAACAAACTCATTGTCCGTGACTTTTTTAAACATTAAATTTTATCGTCTGCTTATTATTGCATCGATTATTTAGTTTTTATCGTTTGGCTCTTTTCCCGCTCAGGCTGTTCCAGAATTTTTTTTTTTTTTTTCAGCGGACACTTGTAGTTTACAGGCGTCAGCCACTGCTAAGGCCTGAATCAGGGGCAGTCCAGGGCCCGATTATTATCAACAGGGGACCCGGCATTCATGGATTTGGGGGGGTCCCCCATTTATGAAATTTGTTTTATTTCTCATAAAATTTTGATACAAAAAAAGGATATTTCAGGACAACATTTGAAATTGGGGGCCCTTTCGAGTTATGGTCCCTGGACAAAATCCCGATTTGCCCATGCAATAATAAGGCCCTGGGGCAGCCGACACGGTAAGCTAGGTAAGCATTGCATCGGGGCACCATTTCGAACTCAAAAACTGAGAAAAACTTGATCTACAGAATAAAAAGAGGCGCCTCTTTTAGGTTTGCAGGGCGCCACGTACCCTAAAGTCCCCTCCCCCCCGGACAGAATGATTTGTCACTTTATTATTCAGGAGCCCAATATCTGGACCTTTTTCACAAAACAAGTACTAACCAAGACAAAAATTACTACATCCCTTTCATCAGGTTTTGAGGAAAATGAGTGACATAGGGTGATGGGGGTCGAAATTTAACCCCCCCGAAAAAAAAAAAGTGATATGTAAGTATTACCCCAAAAAAGTGTTTCAAAGGCGCTATTCTGTAATTTATGGAAGACCAATGATTTACCGACATTTCAAAAATGCGTTGTTAAAAAATTAGTCAAATGTTTTTACTGAGAACTTGATGTATAATTTTTATAGGTAACCCTACCAGCAATTTTTCTCGGGCCATCATCGGCCGGCTTTGTGGCCGGTGGTAGCCCGAGCAAAATTGCTAGTAGGGAAGTCACTAATTTATGTATAATATAAAGGTGTTTATGTATAAGATAAAGGAGGTATTTTTTCCCAAGCGCTTCTATATTTATGTTAGCGACAGTAGGGTTCCACGAGAGAAGGGCGCCTTCTTGAAGGTTTGCCCTTCGTGTGACGTAACTTCCTACATGCACTATAATGCCATGAAATTCTGTATTTAATACAATTTCAGATTTTTAAAATCATTATTTTTTTCACACGAGAAGTTTATCAACGATATGTGTAATTGTATTGAGTTGAATTAGTTTACAATTTTTCAAATCTAACTTGCGACAACCAGAGGTACAGTCAAATCCTCTAAATCGAATAGCCAATTTACCACGAAAATTTATTCTACTAAGCGGAATATTCCATTATCCTAGATCAACGTTGACTCACTGCCACGGTTTGGTGCACTGAAAATTTATTACAAAAAGCGGAACAGACGTATATAAGGCGGAAGGTTTAGGGAACTTAGGTATTCCCATCAGTCTACACACAAATGCTAATTATAGCCAGACATTCACCATTTGAATCCGTCGCTCAAAATACCGTAAAAAGGGGTTAAATTTTATATACATTTTGTAAACTTCATATTAAAATTTAAAAATTTTAGATTGTTTAATTTTATAACTCAGTGCGTAGCAAGCACTATCTGCTATAAAGAATTTAACAATTTTTGTGTATTGTGTTCTGGCAAAACTACGCAAGGGCTATCTACCAAGGATTTGGGGGGGGGTACCTTGTACAGACGACTTCTTTAAGGGGTTCTAACGTGTATTCAAGTTACATCTGGAGAAATCCTGCCCAAACTCCAGACCGTAGATCGACCGAAGACCTTCATACTTCAGCCACCTACCATTTTGAGCATCTTATCCATTCGGCCATGGAGGCTACACACACACACACACACACACCAAAAAAAAAAAAAAAAGTGCTATTAAAAATTTTTACCAGATATCAAGGCTGTACCCAGGGTGGTGTCTGGTCCCAAAATTTAAAATTTTGTTAGCAAAATAACAATGAAGAAGTCAATGTCTATTGTGACAAATTCTCTTCTTTTCACCGATTGGACCCCTTTCATTATTTTTGGACTCTCTCCGAATTTTTTTCTGGGTAAGGCCCTGTCAGATATTTATAGTAAAATTAACTGTCAATCAAATTTTATAGTAAGAATGGACACACACCCCCCTTTAGTTCGACTCCTCCCATGAGAAAGTTATAGCCAAGCCCGATTAACACTTTCTCATACTATAGGCCTGCTATCATTTTGAGGCCTTGCCTCTCCCTCTGCTAACGTTCTCCTACTCTTCCACAGGATTAAAATTGGCTCCGCATAAACTAATATCGACGATTCCAACACATATTATTTAATTTAGCAGAGAAAAACAGAAACTGACCTTCAATAAGGCTGTGTATAAGGCTGTTCTCAAATCTAAACTTGATTTGTAACACATTCCTGAAGTCATTTTCAATCCAAGATGCATTGTATTTGTAAGTAGGCTTATATGTACACAGAAAATACAAATTTTTGTCTATATAAACTTGCCAAATTTGGCATGAATTTTTTATTGGAATAGTATATATATTATTTATTCAATAACAAGCACTGCAGTTTTGAGGCCCCCTTCAGATTTTTTTTACTGGAGGCCCGAGCCTTATGGGCCCATTTGGTAATCAGGGCCTGCCCGTGATAAGTGGAATATTCCTGTAACCAATATTCCATTAGGCGGCAGTACTTTCTCTGGACCCATAGATTGATGTACTACTCAACTTACACCATCAAGAAAATAATACTAATAATAATGCATAACTTACTTCCGTCAATGGCGATGTTTTAAGTATATCCGCACCGAATAAATACGACGTGATCCTTCTGAAAATGGTAAGTCTCGGAAAAGTAATTCACTCCCTCTCTCTCGATTACTTTTATTTATTTCTTTTCTTAGAAGTTAAGAATTCGCCTTCGTTAATTCACAATTGCTTTTTTTCCAATGCGACCTCTTCGTTCGGTGATGTGTTAAAGTAGAAGGAATATTGACCTTGGTTGAAAAAAGGGGGGGGGGAGGGGAGGGGAATGTTACGCTACGATTTGTATACGATGCCGCAGCTCTTTGAATGACTAAGCAGAAAGAACCAAGAAACAAACATTTTACAAGTCATTGCAGACAAAAATGCCTGTACTCATACCTTTTTATATCAAAAGCACTGTTCTGAATACGTCATCAGCGTTAGGCATGGAAATATTGTATAACAAGAGCGTTTAGGGTTATAGACACCCCCCCCCCCCCCTTAGTCTATGCGAACGCGCTAGTTGTGGCCACATATCCGCTTTTTGAATCCATGCCTCAGAATAAGCATACGGTAGAAATAGTTTTTAAATTTCGTGCAATTAATTTTAAAAATTTACATTAGTTTTGTAATCTACATACTTTAACGAATATTAACGAAAATTTACTATAAAGAAGATTTAAAATTTGCAATGCAATCGAAATTTTTTACAAAATATTTATAGTAAAAGTTACCGTCAATCAAATTTGATAGTAACAATGGATACTACCCCCATAGCTGAAAACAGACCCTGATTACCTTGGAGCGCGTGACTTAGGTACATGACTTAGGCGTGACTTAGGTCCTCCATTTGAGCACGTAAATCCCTAAAGGAAAAACTAAAGAATAAACACATTGACAAATTAAATTTAAAACAAATATTAAGCACACTTCTAGGTTTATGTGAATTTTACTCTATCCGCTCCTCCCCCCACTATTATTAAATTCGCTTATTATAGCTAACGCGCCGTAGTGTAGGTTACTACAGCGCAGTCTTGGAATCGATCGCACATGCGAACGGAAAAATTCCCTTCTGAACCGCTCTCCGAGAAGAGACGTGGATAGTGTTGGGAAGCAGTACGGCGCTCTCTGCTGATATAATTCCATTCGCACATTTCGAGTGTGCGAACGTATGGTTTGTTTTTTCCGGTTATCTCTTCCGGATTTTCCCTTGGTTTGTTACATTCGGTTAGTTAATCCATTTTTTTCTTATTATTTTCTTTATTTTTATCATTTTTTCACTACAATATTTTTTACGGAACTAGTGTCAATAATTAAGATGGGAGTAAAATAAGTATTTTGGAGCTAAAGCACTGAAATTTTTCAATATTATCCTTCGAAAAAAAAAAAAAAAAAATTGAAATAAAAGGAATCGAGACAACACCTTTGTTAAAACTTATCTTGGCGGCGAAATGCAAGACAAAATATGACTTGTTTTCTTTCAGTTGCGTGCATTGTTTTCCTTTAACTGCTGTAAACGCAAATGTATTTTAACTTGTAAGGTGCGTCGTATCTAAATATTTAACTTTAAAAATTTGTTTTGTGAACCCCCATTTCAATAACGCACGAGCATCCACTGCCCTGTGGACTCTCCCATGTGACGACCGTGGCATTAACCCTTTGAGGCGCAACCCTTTTCCAATGCTGAAAAAAGGGCAGCCGTTGCCATCGCTCGACTTGACTACCGGCAAAAGGGCGGACGATCGAAACGTTCATCGCGTGACACAGATCTAAAGACCCCTTTTTTTTGGCTGTGCCGCACAGCCAGCTTTCGTCAAAAAAGGGGTCTTTAGATCTGTGGCACGCGATGAACGTTTCGATCGTCCGCCATCTTGCTGGTAGTCAAGTCGAGCGATGGCAACGGCTGCCCTTTTTTCAGCATGGGGCAATATATCCAGCTGTTCTCGCGTTCTTCCATTTTTCAGCAGATCTCAGTGCTGTTAAAAAGAATCGTGACCATTTTTGCTACGGGAAAGGACGCTAAAAAGTAAAGGATTCTCGTGGAGCTCTGTCACCCGCAACTATTTTTATAGAAATCCAATCTATTCTTCGTGACTGGCAACAGTCAAAATGTCAGAGTTCGGTGTTCCCAGAGCGGGAACACTGCGCGTTAAATTCACAAAATTAACAGGGGGTGGAGGGAGAATACTGAAGCATTGGCGCAGTGAAGGGGGGGTAGATGCCGTCCTACTTTCCGATGTGAGCCTATATGAGTCCCTTCATTTTTAACAACTTTTCAACGTTTATGATTTTGGTTTGTCTGTCTGTCCGTCCGTGATCGAACCAGAGGCGTATAAATAAGGTATGGCAAGATTGGCAAGATGGCACTGACCCGCCGGCTCAAGAGTACAGGAGGATCCTAACATTTATGAGAACACAAAATTTAGTAAAACTCTAATTTTGTATTAAATCAATTTATGTTACTTACTAAAGTATGAACACAAATTAAATAAACAAAAAAAAGTATCAAGATTTGTAAGAAAAAGGCATCGCAGAGTTTTAGAAACTGGCTGAGATTCTTTACATTGAGGGAGGGCCTCATCTTATGAGTTTGCCAACTATTAAACTATTATATTTATTGTAAACTGGGGGGTGGGGGTTAGGGGGATCACACACACACCATGAGGAATTTTTTGTCATACAAAATGTATATTCTTCACTCCCTTATCATACACACGTATACATATATGTGAGTTGCAGTAGTCGTAAGACCCCCCCCCCCCCCTCATGAAAAATTTCTGACTATGCCACTATTAGTACCCGTTCTTCGGAATGGGAAAAGTTGCCACTTAACAATAGTTAACCCAGTTTGAATTAGGCCCAACATAATTAAAAATAATGAAAACTAATTAGAATATACAGAATGTAAAATCCCAGTCAGTAACTAACCTAAAGTCTTAAAAAAAAAAAAAAAGCAACCTTCACTAACTTTGAAGAACTACATCGTAGCAGTTTCTACGGCCTTCTTTATGTAGTTTTCCCACCAATGCCGAGTGGTTAAGACACTGAACACGGTACACTGCTGAAGTGTAAAGGTCCCGCTTTCGGGCCTACCGCGCAGCTGTCTATCTAACGGTCTGGAGTTTGGGTCGGTTTTCTCAGGATGTAAAGTGAATACGAGTTAGAACCCCTTAACAATTCCTTTGATCAAGGTATCCCCCCCCCCGTAGACAGATACCTGCCCCTCGTGTGGGATTGCCAGAAATACTATTAATAAAAATCTTACACATAATTCTCGTTTACACATGTGCATTACTTTTCAAGGGAAAAAAAAAATCCAAGGTTTTAATTAATCGAAAATTACAAATCGGCAAATGACACATTTTTCGTCATTTTGCCATGATGCATGTGTTCGAATTTTATGTAAAAAAAGGGGACATCGCTTTCTGGTACACTACACCTATGAAATACTCCGTTCCATATCCGAGAAATGAAGCCCTAATATATTTGCGCCAAGCAGCACAGCAGAGTAGTGTTAGTACCATTGATCATTTCTCAAAAGTTGCGAAACCACAGTTAATTTAGCACCAATTTAGGGCCCTTAGCATTGGCCCGATAGGAGAAATAAAAGTGTTTCCATGGAAACAGTCCTATTTGGTGAATTTTGTTCTTTTGGTCGAAAAAAGCTGCTGATTGTGATTTTTGTTCTTACAGCTGATCATCTTCAAGAATTAGGAATTTTTATTTATCTCATTTAGAGCAGACTAAATTTTACTATTTTTTCGGTTTCAAATATAGTGAAAGTATCAATTGAGTGAGAAATGGTCGTAGATTAAAATATTTAGTCAAATTATAAATATATTTAACGATGAATTCTGTTGACAGTTTATTACAAGTTCCTTTCAGCAGATTAAAAATAGCAGAAAAGCTTGAAATAAAACGCTTGGGACCCTATCAACCAAAAAATTTTGTCCTTAGACAAAAGATGACAAAAGGACACGATCATTTCAACTAGAATGGTACAGTAAAGCACCATGACTTTCAATAAGTGAAGCAAAAAATTCTGTTTTTTTCGTTTTTATTATTTGCTATTTGGATATGAAACATTATGGACCAATTCGTTTTTCAACATGTACACATCCAATTGTTGAATTTAACATTGTATTCAAGAAAATCATACTTTTTTGATATTGTAATTTTTTTTTAATTGATATTGTACCTTTTTGAGAAAGAAAAATGGAGGAAAAGTTTTTTTTTTGGTGCAAAATAAATCTGCTGTCTTTAAATGAAAACTTAAAGGAAAAATCAATACGCCTTTCATAACTTGTTATTCGAAAGTTTTTATGTATTCACACTGTTTACAAAAGCGATTCATATGTTTTACCTTTTCGAGCTTTAAAAAAATAGCCCCCTCTACTGAAATGGGTAACGATCCGCCACAGCTCAATGTACATGTATTTTCCCGATTTGAACTGGCACTATTTTCTTCGGGCACCACCACTGAAGCAGGTCACGAGCCGCCACTGTGTAGGAGGCCCCCATTCAGATTTCGGCACCAGACCCCGGTTTGTCATAATCGGGCCCTGGTTTTTGGTAAAGTGATTTCGTTTTTTAAGAACATGAGGAATCCATATGTCGAACTTTGAGGCGTTCCAAATGATCATGAAGGGTCGAATTCAATCCACAAATATCTTTCAGGGATCTCCCGAGCTGTTAATCGCCGGTTTCATCAACGAACGGCCTTTATTGTGTCTCCATCAGCTTCAACTGGCCTTTCAGAACGTGTGGTGCGTCTTCCCCATCCAAACTGCCGGATCCAAATTTTGAAAACGAGTTTTGGCACTAGCCTTCACTTGAATATATCTTCTCCATACGCATCGGATTATTTCTATTTTTTCTTTCTTGAACAGTATTTTTACCTTTTCGATAAAGCAAAATGTGTCGGAAATGTCGCTTTTTAGTTTCCATATTCGAAAGTGTATCCACCAAAAACTGCTGCTCAGAATCCTTTGAACTTTTTTCGCAAGAAAGCTTGCTCTATAAGCTGTCAAAGCCTATAATGATTGTTGTTGTAGCTAATGATTGTTGTTGTTGTTGCTGCTAATGCCCTCTGGCAACCGCGTGGCGGTGCCAGATCCCCCATATAGGCAGGCGATGGGCGGAAGGGGCGGCTTCCATTTTAATGAGCCCCAGTGGGAGGAAGTCCGACTCAGCTCGGGGTCCACTCTTTTTTAATCCATTCCAGAGGAGGGACCAACCCTCTGAAATCGGCACCCCCAGAATGATCGTTTAACAACATGGAGGACATTGGAGCCACGACGGATTTTACGCGCACCAGCTCCCATGAGCGTACACGGTCCCACAGCAGTCGAGCCGAGAGGAAGTGGACCCTCCCAAGCACTGGCCAAGCCGGATGCTGCTTCACTTGCCGTGTTCTTATGGGAACGGAGTTTAGCGCCCAGACCACTGCAGGACATATAATGATTAGGCGGCATAAGTGTGAAGTTGGCTATGGAAAAATACAATTACGTCCTCTGATGGGGGAAAAAACGAAATTACTTTCCGAACAACCTAATACATTGCAGATCAAACATAGAGGGTTACGTGTACAACGGCCATAGTACAAACTTGTAAGAAAAGTCCCTCAAAGTCGAATCAGAATTATACAGGAATGTGTGTGTGTGTGGGGGGGGGGGCGTCAACGACTTCTGCATGGATTTGTAAATAATCACTTTGAGAAAACTGTTCGTCTATTGCCTTAGTTGAGTGTAATGATCAGTGCGGTCATCTAAGAGAGTTTCATCTTTGAAACTGAATTGTGCTAAACTATCTATTTCGCCAAATGCCTTCTGAGAAAATCTTATTAATTTTTGACGAATTATAGTGGAAAAGTCCCCTTTCACTTCAATACTTCTTTAAAGTGGTTATTACAGGTGCGTCAAGACGACGTTTAAACCTTCGAGATGCAACCCTTTCCCAATGCTGAAAAAAGGGCAGACGTTGCCATCGCTCGACCTCACTACCAGCAAGATCTGACAGCCAGCTGCGTCAAAAAAGGGTCTCTAGATCTGTGGCACGCGATGAACGTTTCGATCGTCCGCCATCTTGCTGGTAGTTAGGTCGAGCGATGGCAAAGGCTGCCCTTTTCAGCATTGGGCAATCTATCCAGCTTTTCTCACATTCTTCCATTTTTCAGCAGATATCAGTGCTGTTAAAAATTATTGTGACCATTCTTTTACGAGAAATGACGGGCTAAAAAGTAAAGGATTCTAGTGGAGCTATGTCACCCGCCACTATTTTTATAGAAATCCAATCTATTCTTCGTGACTGGCAACAGTCAAAACATCAGAGTTGGGTGTTCCCAGAGCGGGAACACTGCGTGTTAAAGCGTTAAGACGCTTCAGTGATTTAAGATTCTGATTTATGTTCGAGAAACCTAATCCCCCAGAAGTTTGTTCCATCAATGTAGAATCACCCTGTATATCATATCAGGATACACATTTATCGAGTGTTTCAGTTCAGTTTAAAGTTACAAAAAAGAAATTAAATTTTAATCTGAGTTTTACCATGGAAAATAGATTGTTGAAAGACAAATACGCACTCAAGAAAAAAAAAAAAAAAAAAAAAAACTCGGACACGGTCATTAATAGGTTTTTCTATTTTATTGAACAGTTATTGTATCAGTATTTACAATTAACGTATGAATTCTGTGGTAATTGACAAACTGAGTTCAAACTATTGTACTCCAGTCAGTCACTCAAAAGATGCTCGAAGTAGGAGGTAAGTGAAGAAGGCGGCGGAATAGTCGTCTGTAGTTCTTGAACAACTTATGCTGTGAACACTTCTCATCCACTATTTGGACGATTGGAGTCGTAGAGATCAGACTTGAGGCAGCTTAACTGCAGGCGTATTTGGATTGTTCAGAGGACATTTTCTTTGACGTGTTGAAGACTACAAACACTTGTAAGTAAAACGAGGTCTTCAGATGTCTTGGCAGGACTCTGGATGCAGATTTTTGTAGAATTAGGTATGTGGATACGATGTTTCTCAGAAGAACGATGGTTGACAGCACATCTTCACAGCATTTTAAAATCTCGATTTTCCGTTCACTGTACTCACATCAACAGGATCATCAGACAAATATTTGGAGACATATCTATATATAGGAATGAAGCAGTTCATATGGCAGAAACTGGAAACTGTTCTTGAGCAAATGGAAAAACTGAAATGAGCAGATGATATCACCTGACTTCGAAAGCTTCGTTGAATTTCAATACACACTTAAGATTGACGGTTGTTGCATTTTGATTTATCTGAAATTCCGATGTTTGTTCAGTTTCGACTTATTAATGGAGTTGATTCTCGGGTATAGATCGTTGCGAATTGCTTGAAAACTATTTCCATTTCATTCCGAGTGTAAAGTTCAGAAGAAATCGTCTGTTACTGATGGATGAGATAACTGATAACACAAGTTATCGTCCTTGTGATAGAAATGCTGCTATTCATTTTTGGTTTTAAAAATATGTTGTATACAGGTGCTATTGTAGTTTGGTGGTGAACTATTGTGTCTATTGAGGAGGAAGTGTGCAGACATTCAGTCCGTGGTCAGTAAGATGTTGATGATAGGTGGTGAAGTGTGTGAATTTGTGACTATTGAGCATTAAAAAGTTGGATATTTGTTTGTTGTTTTAAGTATTTGACTGGGAGAGGGGGTCTGGTTAAATTTAGTTTATTTGGCGGGTCGGATGAAAGAGAGGCGGGAGAAAAATTTACGGACTCTTCTGAATTTCTTTTTACGGCCGTGTAAGCCGTGGAAATACTATTAGAGAGGTTGGTAAGGAGATAGGAAATGATTCTAAGGCAGGTGAAGTTAAGAGTAGTGGTGAGAGTGGCGTGAATATAACTGGTGAAGGTGGAGGAGCGTCTATTATGGATGGTGTGAATATAACTGGTGAAGGTGGAGGAGTGTCTATTATGGATGGTGTGAATATAACTGGTGAAGGTGGAGGAGTGTCTATTGTGGATGGTGTTACTTGATCTATTGTTACGTCTGTGAATGTGCTGTTTGCTGTTGTGTAGGATGATATGGAATGAGTGTCACTATTGTCAATGCATGAAGGTGGACTTACTTCTCCCGACTCCTCCCCTTTCGCCACTGGCCCACCTGCGACGACATCAGGGAGCCCAGGAAATACAAAACGCGGCAAAAGCTTCCTTACAAAGAAATGCAGTACTAAAAAAGCAGACAAAGCAGCAAAGAACAGCAAAAGCGCCATTCTTCGAATAAGGTCTAATATAGACTGAAGTCAATTGTTGATTTTTTTTTCCTTTAGATTGTTGTAAACAATGCCAGTATTGGAGCCGTGCAATTTTATTATTGCGCTTCTTTTTTCTCTAGAGTAACAATGAAAAACTAAGATAAAGAGTAAAATACATTGTTTGCTATTTACAATAAATACATTTTCATTAAATATTGTGTATTTTGTTTCATGCGATATTAAAGGCTTGTTTTTACACTAACACTTAACCCTTTAATAGACGGCGGTTATTATGAAACCGCAAAACTCTATCAACTTTACCATTAATTGCAAAAATACGCAAGTCAAATTTCGTACTTTTGCTTTATAGATAATAGATATGGATTCCGTAAAATCCTCACAGATAACAAAAACAAAAGATGATCTTTCACTTTATTTTTATACATATATTTAGGAAAAATTTACAATTGCTGATGAAAACAATATCCGAAATTGACTAGGCACAACTGGCATTTGCGAAATCTACAGGGTGTTTTAAAAGTTGGTTGACATTTTCTTGAAAAATAAACTTTAATTAATAAGCTTGTTATGGTAGAAGTGTGAAGTGTGAAGGTTCATCGTGTTGTCTTCCTCTCACAAGACAACTGCTCGTTATCACACAGTAATTACTCGGTGGTATTCTTGACTAATTTATTGTCATTATTTACATATATTTACAATAATCTTACTATAATTGCACTGCCGCACCGCAGTATTCATCATGCGTTGTTCCCAGAACAACGGTTCCACTCGTTCTCCGTCTTACATCACACTGCGCCGTTTCACGGCGTTTGCAGCGCTCTCTACAGGCTTATTACATTCGGCCTTTCCTGACAATACAATCTCCTGATTGTTGAATATTATTACATATCTAATAAAAGTTACTTACCTATGCATAGGAAAAATCAACATCACACAAAATATTAGCATTTACATTTAAAAATAATAATATATCTATACTTAAGAGTCCTTAAAGAGTTCAAAGTTCTTCATTATTGTCACTGCTAAATGTCACTCTGGAATAAGATATAAAAAGAATGTTCTTACCATAGGCACAGCTATAAAAAAAAAGTCTGTCAGTCTTTCGTACGAACTGTTCTGAAAGGGTTGCGTCTCGGTGCTCTTTTGGAGTCATCATCATCATCTAGGAGGCTTTGGTCATCATCACTGGACTCGTCGCGGTCGTCATCACTATCATTGTCACTGTCAGCTTTTACTTTAGTCTTACGAAATAATCTATTCTCTTTCAATACATAATCCTTCACTTTTCCTTTTTCGTCTTTTGTTCTTTCGCTACTTTTTTTCTTTAAGATTTCAATTATTTCTTTTAATTGCGAATCTGCTTGTTGTATCATCAAAACTTGCTCTTCTATCGTCAACGTCAAGTTCACTTCTAATCTATCTTCTACGATCGTTTCCAAGGTGTCCGCTTCTTCGTCAACGGGTGACCTACTCAAAGCATCAATGTGAACCATTTTCTCTCCCTTTCTATGCTTAATATTGAATTGATAATCTTGAATAAGATTCGACCATCTAGCGATTTGAGGATTTTTGGTCTTATTTGCATTGAGGTATACTAATGCTTCGCAGTCAGTAACTATAGTAAATTCTATTCCGATTAAATACTGTCTTAGCCGATCTAAAGTCCACACGATAGACATAAGTTCCAATTTACTAGAATGATAACTCCTCTCGGCTTCAGTCGTTTTCTTACTTATACAGTATACTAAATGCCATTTCTTATCTTCACCTCTCTGTAAAAGCATTCCAGCAAGTCCTAACGAACTGGCATCACAGTGGACCTCGGTTTCAGAATCTGGATTATAATGTGCAAGAACGGGTTGTTTTGTCAGTTCCCTCTTAAGTACTTCAAACGCTTTCTTTTGTGCTTCTTCCCACTTAAAACGTTCTTTCTTACGCGTTAATTTCGTCAAAGGTTCAGCTTTCTCTGCATATTTCTTCACAAATCGTCTGAAAAAGCTAGTCAACCCAATGAATCTCCTTAAGTCGTGTACGTTTTTTGGTTCTGGAAATTCCTTAATAGCCATTATTTTTCTTAACCCTGGTTTGACACCGTCTTTATTCAAAATAAATCCCAAGAATTCGACTTCCCTCTTTCCAAATTCACACTTGGGTAGTTTTAAAGTTAAATTTGCATCCCTCAACCGATCAAATATTTCCTTTAATTTTGAAATCATTTCTCTCCAAGACTTTGCAGGAATTAATATGTCGTCTAAATAACATAAAACTTTTGTGTTCATTAATGGACCTAAAACATGCGACATTAGGCGCTGAAATTCGGCTGGAGCGTTGGCTAATCCGAATACCATTCTCTCAAATTGTCCTGTTTCATCTGGTGTAATGAAAGATGTTTTTGATTTTGCTTCCTCTGTTAATGGAATCTGCAAATAACCATGCGCAAGATCTAAAGTACAAAATAATTTGCAACCACTTAAATTTTCTAAAATATCATCGATTCGGGGTAAGGGGTACTTATCCTTTATAGTCTGACTATTCAACCTTCTATAATCTACCACCAAGCGCTGTTCCCCAGTTTTCTTCCTAACTAGCAATACAGGACTCGCGTAAGGGGATCTAGTTTCGGACACTATCCCGTTTTTCTTCCACTCTGCAACGATTTCTTTTATTGTATTTCGTTCTTCAGTACTTGTCTTATAAGGTGCTTCGAAAACTGGTTTACTACCTTCAACTTCCTTAATGTCCATTTTTGTCAAATTAGTGCACCCCAACTCACTCAAATCAAGTGCAAAACAGTCTCTATAATCATTTATTAAGTTAAGAGTTTCAAGCTTTTCGTTATAATTCATTGACGAGTCAAATTTGATTTCCTCAAGTGTTATAGCTCTTTTACTATTTGGTACAGTGTATACTTCATTTTCTTTGACGCAAATGTTATCATTTAAGTTTTCATTTACTTCTCTCAATTCCCAATCTTCGGTTATGTCCAATACCCTTCCGACACATTGACCTTCCTTTAATTCGATATCAACATTCCCTATGTTCATAACTGGCACTAGTGTGGAATTATTTTTTATTTTTTATCTCTAACACCGAATCCGGACTTCCGTTTTTACCTTCAAACAAAACCATTCCTTGACTCATTTCGGAAGTTTTAGCCTGAACAAAGTTTATAGAGTTACTTTTAATTTCAATTGGATTGTCCATGCGAAGTACAATTCTTTCATTCCTAACTTCATTCTCTAGTCTCGCAAACGGAATGCTATGAGAATACCACAAGTTAAAATGTTCACCAAACTTTCCGTAAGAGATTCTCTTATCGTTCAAAATATCCCTTCCTAAAAGTAGGTCGTAGGACTGTGCTGAATCATCAACGATAAATAAAGTAGCTTCCAGTATTATATCGTCTATTTCCAAACAAACTCTTGCTTTACCCAAGGTCATCGTAGATGGCTGAAATATATTCCCAATACCGTACAGCTGGCGCCGGTCGGGAAGAACATTTAACTGTAATGATTTCGCCACAGAATTCTTCAACAGAGATAGACCACTCCCCGTGTCTAATAAACATTCTATCGGGCCTTCATTATTGATGCGCACTTTTTTGAGATAAATTGCTGAACTCGAAGTTTCAGAATGTGATGCTGTATAAGAGATGTTTTCTTTTTCTCTTTTCTGCTCCGACGAATTTTTAAAGACTTTTGCTTTCGGGCAATCACGAGCAAAATGGGTTCCGAAAGTTAAACAATTAAAACATTTAAATTCACCCTTTTCATTGAGAATATTAGAATTGCGTTTAGGTTTGGTATGTGTTTTAAAATCATTTGACTCATTGGAATGAAACGTGTTATTTCCATACTCGCTTTTGAATTGCCTGTTTGTTTTTGTCGTACAATCGCGATTCATGGTGTTTTCATTAGTCGAGCAATTTTTTGAATTATTTCTATAGTTTGAAAATCCTGTTGACATCTTCATTCCATAACGGACCGTTTCATATGCGTCAAGTTTTTCCGCTAAATCTTCGGGATTATTTAGTTTTGACCATTCGTCGATAAAATGTTCGCGTATCGCAAAAGGGACTTTCCTTTTTAATTGATCGGAAATGATCAAATTCTTTAGTTCTTCAAACGTAGAAATATCTAACCCATTTATCCATTCATGGAAATAATTTGAGAGTTCGAAGCAGTAATCTTTCCATGTACCTTGTGGTAATCTGACATGGTCAACAAATTTTTGCCTAAACTGTTCTGGGCTTAATTTAAATCTCTGTAATAATAACTGCTTAATATGCTTGTAATGGTTAGCTTTCTCTTCACTTTCGCGTGCTATTAATTGATTTATCTCGTAGGGTAACAGTCCTAACAACTGAGAAACCCAAAATTCTTCATCTAGTTCTATACGTCTAGCTTGACGCTCGAACAGAACTAGAAAATGACTGATATCACTAATTTTTGGATCATATTTATGCATTAAATAACGCATTTCTGTTACATTTTTATTTTCAATACTATTGGACACACTTCCATCCTTCTTACTTTGTGTTTCTAACCGCAATTTTTCTAGCTCAAAATTTTGCTGCTCTTTAAGTTTCACTTCGTTTTCTGAACTGATTCTATCATTAATAATTCTCTCTAGCAAAACTTTTACAAATTCCTCTTCATACTGCTTACTTTCAACAATAATACGTTTTAAATCAACGAGTTTAATATCGGCGGATACCTCTTCGCCCAATTCTGAAGCAATTTCAAGCAAATCAATTTTCCTACCTTTAGCTAGGTAAGCCATCTTAACATCCAAAAATATAATATATTCACGACTCAAAATTCAATCTTCGGCGATATTTTGGTCAAGTATTCTTTTCAAGTAAAACAAATATACTTTCTAACTCTTTAGAATAATCGAAATAATGTTTTAAACAACAGTTTAAATGAAAAGTTCTGTACTTACAGTTTGCATTCAGCTTATGAGGTCTCGCATCTAAGACACTAAATAGAATCTTATCCCACTTCTGAAATTTTTTGTTGTCTTCCTCTCACAAGACAACTGCTCGTTATCACACAGTAATTACTCGGTGGTATTCTTGACTAATTTATTGTCATTATTTACATATATTTACAATAATCTTACTATAATTGCACTGCCGCACCGCAGTATTCATCATGCGTTGTTCCCAGAACAACGGTTCCACTCGTTCTCCGTCTTACATCACACTGCGCCGTTTCACGGCGTTTGCAGCGCTCTCTACAGGCTTATTACAATCGTTCTGGTATATCGCTCGCCAGTCACATTAACGGTTTGGAGTTTTTCTCCAACTGTAACGTCAAAACGCGTTAGAACCCGTTAAAAAGTCGTCCTACCAGGGCAGCCGTCATCCTTGGCAGATAGCTCTTGCGTAACTTTGCCATAGCACAACACAACAGAACAAGCTTGTTGGTAGAAATAAGAAGTATTAAATATAGTCAGAATATAGAAGTATAGTTAATGAACTTAAATGTGGTTGCCCTTTGAATCGAAACATATGCTTTCTTCGCTAAACAAAATATTTCTTGGTTTGCGCAAAAGATATATGCCAGCATATGTGTTGTGATTTGCATCAGCTAGGCATTGTTTCAGTATTTCAAACAAGTGCATGCCGCTTCGACTTCAATGCTTTTTTATTGGGAAAACTGCCTTATTGAAGATTTTTCAAGCATTCTTTCCCCCCCCTTATTCTAAGAACATTCATTTGATAATTTTGTGAAGCAAAATTTCTCTTGCAATTAAAACAACATTCATTATAATGAAATAACTGTTCTTCTAACTTCAATGAAGTTGTTATTTACAGTTATGAAATGCTATGTAGAACAATTATTATAATGAAAAAAAATTTCTTCTAACTTAAATGGAGTTATTGTGTGATTGCGGCCAGTTATCTACGCCTCGGAATTAAGCCATATTTACGTTGAGTTTCGGAAGAAACCACGGAAAACTCCGAGCAATTAGGTCGACAGATGCGACCTGGTTTAAAACCAGGCAACTTCCACCTCCCAGTTCAGAGCGATATGCGCTCTGCCACTGGTGGGGCAACTTTATTTGAGAAACTTTGTACCCCAATGGAAATACTCAGATACTGACTAATCCCCTGCCTTAGTCAGGCAATTCAATTTCTTTTAGCAAAATAATAATGATGAAGTCTCTTTGTAAAAAATTCTGCCTGTTCCACCGTTTGGACCAGCTCCGAATTTCTTTCCTGAGTACGGTCCTGTCCATTACTACCACTTAAGCTGCCAAATTCTACAATGAAATGAAAACTAAGCTAATTTTTAGAGTTCTTAGTTTAGGAAAATGGTAATACATGAAACAGTCATTATTTTACAGAAGTTTTAAGAATTCTAAATACAACTGCAGCTATTTTGCAGTTTTTCCTTCGTCTGACAACTGACTTTTCAATTTACTGTACAATTTTCAATTACTTGTAATCAACTGCACATGTGTACTATGCTCTTATACCCATAGCAGATGCAACGAATTTTTAGCCTCCTACATGATACTTGTCCTTTAATTTTAATTGATGCTTTCTTTTACTGCAGAATTATTCAAACCTTTCCTTCCTAAGAACACGCGAAGGAGAAAACTTTTTTACTGACGTAAAAAACTTTACGAATCAGCTAATTAAATTCAAAATGTGGTTTTACTTTAAAATTTGTAAAAAGTTTCTTAATATTTCTTTGCCTTTTAACTTTCAATGGAGGCCTAAATGTGCATTTTATTGTTTGGGAAAAAAAAAAAAATCCGACTTACAGATTTCAGGATGCGATAGTAAAAATAACTAACCTTAAATTTTTATAAATGGCTACACCTCAGTTAATCGGAAATATGAGAATATGTGGAACTATTTCGTGCGTAGCATACTTTTTGCTTGAGAGTACGTTATTCTGATTCAGTTTTGAGAGGGGCTTTAAACTCGTTACATCAAAATAACGTAGATCTCACTTACAACAACTCGAAGTCTCGTTTGAAAGTAGCTTTATTTATTTTTTTCACCCAGCAATTATTCGATATTTCCTTGCTGGCGAAAGCTTAGTGTCAAGAATGATGACGTAATCTTATACCAGCATTTATTGAATTCAAAATCCTCCTTTACCGAGAAATTCGTAAAAAAATTTCCTAATTTATATTTTTTCCTCCATTTTTCTTTCAAAAGAGGGCGAAATGAGTGTTTCGTCATATATCAAAACATCAAAAAGTTATGAAGGGTAGAATTAAAGATGCAACAGTTTTAAAATTATTTTACGAAAACTTTGCTGAAAAGTGATCTCCCTTTAAAAAACTCTTAAGAGTCTGTAATTTGTGTTACGTATAGTCAGAACAAACTGCTTTTAAAAGTAAAAAGGGGTCGTCTCACTAAACAGAGGGAACTGAAAAAGATGATCTTTTTCAGTTCCCTCTGTCATCTTTTTCAGTTCCTTAACCTTATGTTCCTGATATTTTTCAGTTCCCTCTGTTTAGTGAGACGAAGGGCTTGTCTGATGAAGAATTTTTGATCGAAACGATCGTAACGTGTTATAAGTAACATTTTATGCATGTTTTTTAACAAAGTTTTTATTTATTTTATCACATCCATATTTTTCAATGAACTCGGTCTGGATAGTATGGAGAGCACGTAATTAAGTGGGAATGGTTTTTAACTGTTGCTGGAGAAGGTAAGGAATCATTCTTGCACTTACGTTTGCGAGTGATGGGAAAGGCTGATGATCTAAGCGAATTGGATGAAGGGTAGATTGTAATGGCCCGAAGACTCGGAACGGGTATCTCCAAAACTGCACGACTGGCCGGTTGTTCACGATCTGCCGTTGCTAGTATTTATAAAAAGTGCATTAATGACGGTTACACCAGCAGTAGACGCTAAGATGTGTGTGTGTGTTGGGCGTCCACGCATCATTCAAGAAAGAGGACGTCGGAGACTGTCCCGCCTAGTACAGCAAAATCGGCGACAGACAGTGGCTCAGCTGACAGCCCAATACAATGCAGGTCCATGTACAAGTGTTTCAGAACACACTGTTCAGCGGACACTGTTGGACGTGGGACTGCGGAGCAGACGTCCCACTCGCCTCTGCTTAGAGAGCATCATTGTCAACTACGCTTACAGTGGACACGGGTACATCGATACTGGTCCGTGATATGTAGAAGAGAGTTGGCTGGTCCGATGAATCCCGGTTTCTCCTTCATCACTTGTCAAAGACGAGTGAGGGTACGCCGTCTTCCAGGAGAACAGCTGCTCCCCTCTCCCTGGCAGCTCAGAGCTCAAACATCCCATTCCAATATCTCCACTTTGTGTGACCTCTGCCTAAATATTTGGTGCCTGTCTCCAGTTGCAGCAATTTTGAAGGCCAAAGGAGGCGCAACGCGTTGTTGAGTAGGTGGTCATAATGTTTTGGCTCTTCAGTGTATAAATAAAGTTTTCCTCTTTATTATATTAGTATAGGTATTCATCAATTACTATGAAATTTATGTTTTTCCTGTGTACTCTGCCATGTGCCCTACTGAAAATGGTGTCTGCAGCATTTATATTCCTTTTACCAAATCGCCCAAAAAGATTCCTTCGCTTTACAAATTCATGGCGGAAAGTCATTTTCCCAATTAGTACAGTGCAAATCTAAATCATACTCACACTCTGCATTGTATTAAAGAAAGTAAATGTAGATGAACCAAGTTTTTTTTTTTTTTTCTTTTAGTCACTGTTGGTCAAGATTGCTTTCTTTTCACAATCAACAATTCAATAATATTAACGACTAATTAATCTGGATAATGACTTAGTTAATTTCGATTCGTTGTTCTAAGGAAAGATAATATTTAACCAACTACACACATTTAGATGAAACATTACTTCTTCCGCAGAACCATGGAGGATATTCAACACTTTTCAACGGGCGTCTTCCAACTAACTAAACTATACGTAATCTTACGTTAATATATCCTGCGGCAGTTTCAACGCAGGAGATTACATGAGCGTCGAATACAGAAATAACATCTTGGTTAAAATTTTCAGATTCCCACCCCCCCGTTACGTCAAGACGAAGCGCTTCCTTTGAAGTGGCGCCCATGGCAAGTGCCCTACTTTTCATATGTTAGATCCTTACTGACAGATACAAAACTAGTTTTGTTAAAAAAAAAAAAAGCTGTTTATTTTTGTTTTATATTACAGGTGCTGAAAAAACTCCAAAAGGCATCAGGCATACACAATAACTCGCTTAGGAATCATAATGATATCACATGACGAGGATGACATCTTGTATTTTTCTTTATCGATGTAGCAATATTTTTCCTGAAAAACAAGAGAAAAAACGATCGTTAGCACAAGAATTACTACAGTTAGGAAGTTACATGTAAATTCAGTGACATAATTTTGATTCAATAAAAATTGCAATTGAAATAAAATATTACTTTTTTATTTAAAAAAAAATCTTACTACAGTACTTATTGTTATCTAAAGACACGTTTTCTTTCTTTCTTTTAATCGAAAGGCTAGAAAATAAAGCCCGTTTGGAGGCAATTACAACGGGCGCTAGAAAAAGGATTTGGCAAAAATATGTCTGTACTCAATACATTTCATCTTCGTCCACTTAAAATAACATAATATCGTGGCACAAAACTCTGCTAGCTCCTGGGTTCGTCGTTCTTAAGTCCAGTAGGTGTAGAAAGTTCTAGCAAAGGGTCCACTAGTCGGGACGGAACACTAACTTTATTGCTTCTAGAACTTAGTGGAACAGTCAGCTGTACAAAATTCACAGGCACAATCAGCCAGTAACGTACTGATAACAGTCTGCTTAGGACAAAAGCTTTCACAAATGCTGTATTTCTCACACAAAATAAAACCCTTCCACAGGCATATATTCAGTGGAAACTTACGAGGGAATACGTCATCTGTCCCTCAAGTCTTCGCAATAAAGAATTCACACACAGCACTTTAAAACAAGTGGAAATACCGCTTCTATAGCGCCAATACGAAGCTTCAAGCTTTCACGTACATCTGCTCTCTCAGCAAGCAGAAGCAAGACTGACTGGACCGGGACAGCCCGTTGCCTTTTATAGATGACGCAGAAGCTATTAGAAATTTTCGGAAGAAACTGTTTGTCGAAAGATCCTCGTAAAGTGCGAATTTTGATTACGTAATAAAGCAATATTGGGGCTATTATATAATGCTAATGCAGGAAAACTAACGTTACAAGCCCCATTGAGAAAATTGCGCTAAATGACCAGAATGTCGCCAATCTTGGTGAGTTTTTGGCGAAATATTGCCAAATTTAACGCCAAAAACAAGTCTCCAAAAGTGATGTTAGCTAAGGCCTATGAGCAATATTTCTCGGGATTTCTAGAAAGAAAACGCTATATTAATCAATGGGAGAAACCCAAAACTCCATATCTCCAGTTCTAGTTAACCGATTTTGATGCAACAAAATGCAAAATTTAACTATTTGACACGTAGAATACGAATTTTAAAATATTTTAAACCCCAGAACAGCGGGTTGCTCCGAAAATTCGCAATAATATTCAATTTTTATTACAGGGTGGTCCTAAACTATGTGTCAAAAATGTAAAGGGCGGTAGAGGGAGACCAAGACGGTTTAGAATCACGTGACAATGCGGGGGAGAAAATGTCGTCTTCGTGTACCTGTTAATAAATCACTTTGGAAGAAGTAACAGTGAACTTTCCGACCCTCTTTTGTCAAAAAAGAACGCCTTTTTTACAGAAAGCGCTTAACTAAAACAGATAGTTTACAAATTCTATTTCGTTTCGTGGATGAAAGTCTGAGAAAAGCTCATTGTTCATAAAACTTGATTAAGAATTTTGGGTGATCAACAATAGTTGATCCAAAGTGATTATTAACAGGTACACGAAGACGACATTTCTGACCCCACATTGCCACGTGATTCTGAAATGCCCTGGTCCCTCTACCACCTTTTACATTTTTGACATATAGTTTAGAGCCACCCTGTATACCGAAATCCAATTTCATGCTCTTCTGCAAACGTACGGAAACTTTTCTCATTCGAACGATTCCGTTTAGAGGGAACAGTTTCTTTCATATCAATGCTTCAGATGCATTGGAAATCCTTATATCTGTGAAAAAAAAATTAAACTGGGTAATCTGGAAAAACTATTTTTAAAAGAATCACAATTTTCCCTTCAAAGCCTGATAACCGTGACTTCAGTATGACGTCATTTTCAACTGCGAGCGATCTCAGATACGAAGGGTTATCTTAAAGATAAGTGTTTTCCAAAGAAGTCCTGCAAACATTGATGAATTAAAACAAACCATAATTATAGATGTCTCGTCAATAGCGCCAATAGTGTTGAGAAGAGTGTCAGAAATCTTTTTCCGACGCGTTTATGTTTGCATTCACAATGGCGGGGGACATTTTCAACATTTTCTGTAAAGAATGATAATGTAAAAAAATAATAATTAAAATAAAAAATAACTAAATTATGTTTTTCAAAAATAAAATGATCGCAGGATTCAGTAACATGGTGCATCTCCATTTCTATTCTACCTCACAAATAAAGTTGTTACAGTCCAACAGTGTTGGAAATGGTCTCCTGGAACATTTTCTGTAAACAATGATAATGTAAAAAATAAATAAATAAAAGAATAAAAAAAAAAAATATTCAGCCTTCAGCTGAAATTAGTTTCCCCTCCGCTAAAGAGGTTTTTTGACAGAACCTTTTAATTTGTATTGGCAGCCATGTACAGGATGTATTTGCATGTAAATCAAACGGGGAGAAATTAACCGTTCTTCCAGTTTTTCAGATTTGAGAGTTAAATATGCACACACGTACACCAAAAGTCGCCAAGCTTGGCGACTTTTGGCATAGTTCTTGAGGGAGGCACGTGACCGTGGTCGGACCATTACCTAACTTATGTGGTAGGACGGTATTGTGCTTGAAATGGATGAATGCCCCTAAAATTGCCATTGACCGTAATGTATTGGAAATCTTTTGAGTGTTCCTGTAGCAGAACTGTAAATGATAAAGACACTTTTTTAATGGAGAAATTCATTTTCTAACTCTTTACAGCATATATCACTCCTGCGTCGTTTGAAATAGCCCAAAACCTCTAAAAAACGCTTTGATGAATATCGGCCCATAGAGCTTAATGTATTTCGAATCTGTTAGGCCATTCTGTTGATAAACTATCCAGTCGAATGGAACCGAAACGGGAGGTGCACAAATAGATGTTACAACAATCCTAAATATAAAGTTTCAACATTCTACGCCTAATAGTTTTTGAGATATGCGAGTTTAATGAATTTCGGCCCATTGAGCGTAATGTATTTCGAATGTTTTGGGCGGTCCTGTAGATAAACTATCCAGTCGAATGGAACCAATAGGGGAGGTGCACAACTAGATGTTACAACTATCCAAAATATGAAGTTTCGACATTCTACGCCTAATAGTTTTTGCGTTAGGCGAGTTTAATGAATTTCGGCCCATAGAGCGTAATGTATTTCGAATCTTTTGGGCGGTCCTGTACATAAACTATACACTCGATTGCGACCAAAAGGGGAGGTGCACAACTAGATCATAGAACAATCCTAAATATCAAATCTCAACATTCTACGACCAATAGTTTTTGAGATATGCGAGTTACATACATACGTACGTACGTACGTACGTACGTACGAACATACGTACGTACGTACAGACGGCATGGAAAAACTGACCACAATAGACTCTTTGAAAGTTACTTTGAAATTTTTCAAGTATCCATTATTCCAATCATGTGTCGGATCTTGGTGTGTTTCAAATTTCCGTGAGATCTGTAAGATTTTATTTACTATCAATTATCATCCACGACTTTTTTTGTCTGCCCAAAACTATTACCCTCTTTAGCGGAGGGTAAAAATAAAAAATTGAACTAAATTATATTTTTCAAAAATAAAATGATCGCAGGATTCAGTAACATGGTGCATCTTCATTTCTATTCTACCTCACAAATAAAGTTGTTACAGTCCAACAGTGTTGGAAATGGTCTCCTGGAACATTTTCTGTAAACAATGATAATGTAAAAAATAAATAAATAAAATAAAAAATTGAACTAAATTATATTTTTCAAAAATAAAATGATCACAGGATTCAGTAACATGATGCATCTCCATTTCTATTCTACCTCACAAATAAAGTTGTTACAGTCCAACAGTGTTGGAAATGGTCTCCTGGAACATTTTCTGTAAACAATGATAATGTAAAAAATAAATAAATAAAATAAAAAATTGAACTAAATTATATTTTTCAAAAATAAAATGATCACAGGATTCAGTAACATGATGCATCTCCATTTCTATTCTACCTCACAAATAAAGTTGTTACAGTCCAACAGTGTTGGAAATGGTCTCCTGGAACATTTTCTGTAAACAATGATAATGTAAAAAATAAAGAAATAAAATAAAAAATTGAACTAAATTATATTTTTCAAAAATAAAATGATCACAGGATTCAGTAACATGATGCATCTCCATTTCTATTCTACCTCACAAATAAAGTTGTTACAGTCCAACAGTGTTGGAAATGGTCTCCTGGAACATTTTCTGTAAACAATGATAATGTAAAAAATAAATAAATAAAATAAAAAATTGAACTAAATTATGTTTTTCAAAAATAAAATGATCGCAGGATTCAGTAAGATGGTGCATCTCCATTTCTATTCTACCTCACAAATAAAGTTGTTACAGTCCAACAGTGTTGGAAATGGTCTCCCACACTTAAGCAAGATTCAAACAATTATATTGAAGTGTTACAATAACTGTCACATCGAGGGCCGGTTCCATAGGGGGAGGGGGTGTCACACACCCCAATTTTATGAAAAAATACTTTTGTCAGCAAAATCGTCAGTTAGCAAAGGACTGTCGGCAAATCCAAGCTTCCACCACCAATCTTTTAAGTGTTCAGTGTATAAATTAATTACCAGTTCTGCCGACAGTTTATTATTAAGTTATAATATATCATGAACATAGTCTTGTTACGATTTTCATTTTTCATTTTAGTGATTTATCTGCCAGTAAACATTTCCCTTTGTACGCTCAAGCTGACAATAAACAACTTACTTCAGTAAACATATCATTATAATTATTATTCTTCATTTGAAAATTTTTGAAAGAGAATTAAATTTATATGATGAATTAGATAAGTTTTTTTATTAGATTAGAACATTTTTTCTAGAATGCACTTGAATTCATGTACATTCCAGAAAAATTGTTTTTCTGATACAAGAATAAAGCCTATAAAGTGTCATTTAACCAAGATTGAAGTAACGTGTTTGAATGAAAAAAAAAAAAAAAAGCATTTATATTAAAATCAAATAATAATTTCATCAATAAAAATTAGACCTAGCGGTTTAAGTAATTTGTTAGCAGGATTGATTGAGGAATTTTGAGATGATTGAATAGTAATAGTTTACAGTTTACACTTTGCTCTTATGAAATTGAATACCACAGTATATTTTTTGTGTATTCGTTGAAGTAAAAATGACAGGTAAAATTGGTATCTATTGTCGGCAAATTTTGACTTTACAACCCCCCCCCCCTCCCCATTTTTGCTTAAAACAGGCCCTGGCCACATCCGTAAGATTTAAGGGTAATAAGAAAAACAACCAGGTATTCTTTTTAAATTCATCCCCCTGTATAATAGATCATACACAGTTCATACTTACAGGTACTTCCGAATCGGATTCACTGCCATTTTTCTCTTCATTTACATTTTTCTCTTCATTTACATTTTTCTCTTCATTTACAATTTTCTCTTCATTCACAATTTTCACTTCTCTTGCGCTAATCATAGAGACGATGTCGGACGATTTATCCAGTTTCGATTCCTTGTGATTCAAACTAAATGAAAGATGTACACAGAAAAGCAAGTTTAATCAACAACTGGCATGGAATTAATACACACATCTTACATAAAATAAATAAAAACTTAGTGAAAAAAGCACACATAAAATTTTACTTAATGTATAGTACACTTTGGATATTTGCCAGCGCGGCGAAATGATATAATTCGTGGTGCTAAATACGCCAGTCTTCAAAGGATTATGTAAATGAAAATATGGATTACGATCGATACGAAGTTACGATCGATTCGACCAATTTTTGTTCGAATCGATCGTAACTTCTTAAAAGTAACATTTTATGTGTGCTTTTTTCACAAAGTTTTTATTTATTTTACTAGGGGCCAAGGTCCCCTAGACTCGCTACGCTCGCTTTTCGTATGAGGCATTCGGGCCCCAAATGAGGCTTATTCGTAAAAAAAGCATAATTTCAACAAACAAAACCCAATGGTTGGATTAGATGGAATGTTACCGAGCTACACATTGCTTGGTTCTTGCATCTTGCTTGGAACATAAAAATTTAAACTTCGCACTATTTTTAATTAAGTGATATTACTACCCATGGAACATCTTGCGTATTAGCCAATTATGGCGAATTTTCATATTTTGGCGACTTGCGTATATGTATATGTATAATTAGCTCTCAGAAAGCAGTAAGTCATATGTTTTCTTTGATAAAAACTATGCAACAGCTTGCCACCAACGGCGACTTTTCATTATTTGGCGATTGGCACATGCTCACAACTTATAATTACTGCTCATGTAAGGTTCCCGGAAAACCGTTATCCATATTTTCATTTACATAATCCTTTGAAGACTGGCGTATTTAGCACCACGAATTATATCATCTCGCCGCGTTGGCAAATATCCAAAGCGTACTATATAACTGCTATAATGGCATAGTTAACGCAAACCAAATATTTCTACTGGTAACAAATACTCCAGTTGGACCGAACCGGCTTTAAAATAATCTGCATTTTAATTATTTTTTATTTTCAATGCAACCCAATATACTCCAAGATATTGGGCTCTAACATTTTGGAACTCGCGGCTTAGATTCACCCTGCTTGGAAAGATACCATTTTGCCAGATCGTACCTAATGCCAAGATGGCGCTTTTAAAATCAGTTACAATTAGTTATTCTGTTTTGGAAAAACGAATCATCGCTCATTCTAAACTCCTGTTGGCTAAGCGAACTTACTATTTGAAAATTGTCAACTTTGTGTAACACACTTTGAGTTATTTATTTCATATCCTTTTTAATATGGCGTAAAATGGGTGGAATTCTACTTCATGTTTGTCAATTTAACGCGATTCTACATACTTGGAATTTCTTTGTTGCAAAGTAATGAAGGATTTTATGCCAAATCTGGCACCCATTATGTTCTAGTTTTTCAGTTTTTATTAATATCCTCTAAAATAATTCGATTTTCGAAATTTAAGTCAGCTTATCATGCTCCTCGGAATTTTTCGAATCCGTGGACATGCTTCTCGAAATTCAAATCCCCACGGTTTAGGAGAAGATAGCCCAACAAGCTCTTGACAGCGGGGCGACAGGGGCCGTTATTTTTTATTAGAATAGAGAGATACCCGACAATCCTCACGCTGACCTTTATGGGAATTACTGTCTCGATATCGCCATGGTCTTCTGGACTTCTTTTGGTCCAATTTAGGCTTAATCGTCGACACGACAACAGCAGCAACTTAATGCAGATCGCAAGTTTTGAAATAAATGATTAAACTTTAGTCAATGACGTAGTTTAGCGTTGTAAATATAACGTATTTCGGAAAGTCATTTTGAAATTATTACAAAATTTTCTTTGCATCATGATCATTTCCTGGTGTGACGCATTGATATTACGTCATAGGCACTTCAATATATTTTCTATTTGAATCGGTGAGTGCAGATACCACCTCAGTCACAAAAAAGAAATTTTTCAGGAGAGAGAAAAAACTTCATAACTCCTCCAAATTTTCAAATATTTAAACTTTTTTTTCCCTCTGACATAACATGCATTTATGTTTCTGTCATGCAAATATTACCTAATTTCGACATCCATTAGGCTCAGGAAATTTTAAAATTGGATTCGGACTTATGCTGTTTCTTCACTCAACTGGCTTTTAGTCAGTGAAAACTTGGAAAAAGGTAATCACTCAAATCAAATCACCATTTATTCTCTAACCATATTTATGGTATACAAAAGTCAAGAACATGAATTTAGGAGAAAAAAAGGGCTTTGCTTGCAGAAAATTATGAAGATGAAAATCTAACATTGAAGCTAGAATAACTATTTTTTAGAAAACCACCCCTAGGGCAGGTCAGGTGGCCAATAATAGTGCTAAAATAGATCATTCTCGACCACTGATTCATCGTCGTGTGTCGACCATTGATCATTGTCGCCCATCGTTCGAAAAAGAAGCCCCGTATCTACGAAACTACTCAACAGACTAACGTCGTTCTTGCCCTCAACACGCATCTTGCCTTTCTAAGCTTATTTTCATCGAAAACGATTTTTCGCATTTTTGTGACTGAAGTGGTTTCTCCACTCACCGATTCATTTATTGAGAGTGCGTATCCAACAGACAGTAATTCGCTAAAGGGAACCACCAAGGTTGACCACTTTTGGTGACTCATTGCAAAATTTGGTGTCAGAAATAAGTCCTTCCAAAGTGAATCGAGCTTGGTGATACCTCCTATATTTAGCGATTTTAATTTTAAAGATTCAAGTTCCAATAAAAGAAAGGGGTCTGTAAGGTTTGTAATACTGTGCACTGAGGCACATACAAAGCTGGACGAATAAACAAACTCCATACAATTCAATGTTTTCTTCGATTACGAAAATACTTGAGACTGCTTAAAGGTACAGCTTGGACACTTGCCACCCATGGCGAGATAATGAAATAGTTTGCGATGATAAAGACAGGAATTTGTAAATGATGATGTATGAGGGTATATGGAAAACTGCTTTAACCCTTTAACGCGCAGTGTTCCCGCTCTTGGAACACCCAACTCAGACGTTTCGACTGTTGCCAGTCACGAAGAATGGATTTGATTTCTATGAAAATAGTTGCGGGTGACATAGTTCCACAAGAATCCTTTACTTTTTAGCACGTCACTTCCCGTAAAAAAATGGTCACGATTATTTTTAACAGCACTGACATCTGCAGAAAAATGGAAGAATGCGAGAACAGCTTGATAGATTGCCCAATGCTGAAAAAAGGGCAGCCGTTGCCATCGCTCAACTTAACTACTAGCAAGATGGCGGACGATCGAAACGTTCATCGCGTGCCACAGATCTAGAGACCCTTTTTTGACGACAGCTGGCTGTGCCGGCACAGCTGTATAAATAACATATTTAAATTTCTTGACAGTTCAGATCTGTTATAGAAGTAAAAAGATTAAACGATAGGCAGGCAGACAGATAAATAGAAGGTAAAAACTTCAAACAAATTTATTATCCGAGTACAACATATCCAATTACAGCTTATAATATAGAAAGGAAAAACTAGGTTAATAGATAAAAGTAAAAGCATGATCATTTAAAATTTTAAATATTTAATTCAGTTAAAGGAAATACAGCTTAATCACGTAAAATAAATTAGTTGTCAAAACGACACTCAAGAATTTGTGTCGGAAAGTTTTATATATTTCAATAAAATTTATTGAAATAAAAAACTTTTTTTCCAATTTCAAAATCATTGAAAATATTAATTCAATACAAATATAATGGCAATGGCTTGGTCTAGACAATCTAGACAAAGATTGTCTTGAAACAAATAAAAAATGAAATCGTTAACAATAATTTTACTACTAATTAGTAACAATTTAAAGCATCGGGTCTTTTTATTTTCAATTGTTATACCAACAACGGTGAGAAAAAGCAATTTATTTTTAATGCACATATTGTTAAAAACAGTGTCAAATGATGAAATTTCAACAATTAACATCAGTCTGTTATAGACTTTTATCAAAGAAAGCTTGCGCAAATCTTTGGTGGTTTTCTTATCGTGTACTTTTTTGTATATTTATTTAAACGTTTTCACGTTTTCGATCCTCTAATGGACATCTCAGGAGGATCATCGTCGGTGGTGGTGAAGGAGGAGAAATTTCATTCAATAGTTCGAAATTCAAGCCAGCTACCCATCAAAGACAATAGTGACGCATCATCAACTTCGTCTTATCAAACAGTATCCAGTTCTGAAAGTTCATATTATTCAATAGAAGACAATAGTGACTCTGCATCAACATCCTCCTATGAAACAGCATCTACTTCCATAAGCTCAATCCATTCAATAGACAATAAATATTCACTTCTGGAAGAAATCGTTACTCAATACGTCAATAGATACTATTACAATAACCCGGGACCCTGCAACTACCAATATCAAATTGATGAAATAACCAGACGACTACATTTAATCCTTGACGACACAATAGACATCAATAGTTACGATGACTGGATCCGCATAGAAGTCAATAAATATTTCAATATCCTTATAGATCTACAAGAATTGCCATCCGAAAGCTCAATAGCGGAAGATAATCATCCACAGCATCAGTCATCAACAGAAGACGAAGAAAACACAGACTCTGTTCCTGAATACGTCCTTGCAATAGCCTGTCATATTAATAGTGAATTCACATCAATAGACGAACTAATAGCCCAGCAATATGAAATAGAACAAGAAATAGCCAATCAAGTCCAGCCATCTGCCATAGAACCTCTTCCGGAAGCACCAGTCTCTCCAGATGCAATAGTCATAGACATTCCACGGAAAAAGAGATTCAGACGTATTCGTAAATTTTTCTCTCGGCTATCCTGCACCAGACCTAACAGAGATTAAACCGAAATAGACTTCCTCTTCAATAGCAATAATAGCCTTTTCACCACCCAGCTACTAGTTTACGAAACAGGAACAGCAATAGAAGATATTTCTTCAAAGAACTCACACTCACATCAATAGTTACTTTTTACAATAGCATGGGATCCAGCAAACATCCAGCAGCAGATTGACGAAATGAACAGGCCAATATCTGCAATCAATAGCTACGACGACTGGACACAACAACAAGAAGTGAACAAGTACTATTTCAATAACCATATCGAACTTGAACAGTGGCCATCATTTGAAAGCTTAATAGCAATAGAAAAGTATCTACAAATCCATGAATCCATAGAAGAGGAAGAAATCACAAGACATCCACCCAAACACATCCTCTGGGTAGTATGTAATACCAATACTCAGCAGTGTTCAAGTTCCTATTCTACAGACTCTTGTTAGTGTGTAATAGCTCCATTTGTCTGCCCATGTACAATAGCTGTACTACATCTGCCTGTAAACAATAACTGCATTTAATGTTTAAAAACTGAAAATAAACCACACTCAATTTACATCCATATATGTATTTGTGTTCCTGTGCCAGTCTCTTATTGTTATTATTTTCAACTATGTCATTTCGGTTGAACACGAGATTAAAACATTTCTTTAACTATAATATCTACTTTTTTTGTTTTGTGTTACAGCAAGCCTAAACGAAGGGCATCTGCCTACAGGGGTGCCTTGGTCGGAGGGATTTTTAAGGGGTGCTCACGCGTATTCACTTCACATCTGGAGAAAACCGACTAAAACTCCAGACCGTTCGATCGACAGCCACGCGCTAGGACCGAACTCGGGACCTTCACACTTCAGTCGTCTGTTGTGTCCAATGCCTTATTCCCTCGGACGTGGCGGGACATAATATTTACTTTTATTCCACTTTTATTTTTACAAATAACAGATCGAAAAGTTTCTTTTTTTAGAACTAGGGGCCAAGGCCCCCAGACTCGCAACGCTCGCTTTTCGTATGAGGCATTCGGCCCCTAATAAGGCTTATTCGTAAAAAAGACATAATTTCAACATACAAAACCCGAAGATTGGATCAGATAGAATGTTACTGAGCTACACATTGCTTGGTTCTTGCAGGTTCATTGGTACATAAAAATTTAAACTTCACACTACAGTAGATTCCCTCCCTCTCATAACGCGGAAGATATTTTGTTATGGGAATCCGTGTTGTACGGGTCCTGAGCTATACTCCACTTGGAGTGCGGACTCCGCTTATAATCGCTGGAAAAATTATTTGCACTCCTCAGAAACACAATGATATTTAATGTTGCCATTCAAAAGTTATATTAATTAGGAGCTGAAGCATAATAAAATCAGAACATCTGTTTCAGCTGTATTTTTAATAATGTAAAACCTATTGGACACCTTGCAAATTTTCCACCCATGGCGATTTTTCATTATTTGACGATTTACACATGCTCACAATCTATAATTACTGTTCATTTAAGGTTACCGGAAAACCGTTATCCATATTTTCATTTACATAATCGTTTGCAGATTGGCGTACTTAGCACCACGAATTATACCATCTCGTCGCGCTAGCAACTATCAAAAGTGTACTATAACTGCTATAATGGCATACTTAACGCCGCCAAATATTTCTACTGGTAGCAAATAATCCAGCTGGACCGAACCGGCTTTAAAATAATCTGCATTTTAATTATTTTCCATTTTCAAGATATTAGTTATTCTGTTTTGGAAAAACGGATAATCGCTAATTCTAAACTCCTGTTGTCTAAGCGAAATTACTATTTGAAAATTGTCAACTTTGTGTAACACATTTTGAGTTACTTATTTCATGTAGTTTTTATTTTGGCGTAAAATGGGTGTATTTCTACTTCATGTTTGACAATTTCACGTGATACTACATACTTGGAAACGCTTTGTTGCAAAGGAATGAATGATTTTATGCCAAATCTGGCAACCATTCTGTTTATTTTTTCAGTTTTTTATTAATATCGTCTAAAATAATTCTATTTTCGAAATTTAAGTCAGCTTATCAGGTTCCTCGGAATTTTTCGAATCTGTGGGCACCTTAGTCGAAACTTAAATCCCCACGGTTCAGGAGGAGATAGGCCAACAAGCTTTGACAGCGCCAGAGGCGACAGCGGCCTTTACTTTTTTTTAGAATAGAGAGATACCCAAATTAAATTTCATGCTGTTCTGGAAACTCGCGGAATCTTTTCGCAATAGAAAGATTTCGTTTTGTGTACACAGCTATTCTCATGTCCATGCAAACGATTTATTTGTGAAAAAAAAAATGATAATAAACTGTGTAATCTGGAAAAGCTTTTTTAAACGAATTTGAATCACAATTGTATGATGTCATATTCACTTGAAATGGTAATTTTGTCACGCAAATGATTTACTTTTTTGACTCTCGGAAATAAAATGGTGCTAAAAATGGCGAAAAATCGCCTAAAAAGGAGGGAACGGGTGGATTTTCAGATTTTTAAAGAAGCGCAGATTGTTTTCTATATTTTTATACATGATCATGAAAATTTTCAAGCGGATCGTGCAAACGGTGAACAAGTTATTAGGCCTTTTTGTGTTAACTTTGAAAATTTCACGCGATTCTAGATACTTGGAAACGCTTTGTTGCAAAGGAATGAATGATTTTATGCCAAATCTGGCAACCATTCTGTTTATTTTTTCAGTTTTTTATTAATATCTTCTAAAATAATTTGATTTTCGAAATTTAAGTCAGCTTAGCAGGTTCCTCGGAATTTTTCGAATCTGTGGGCACCTTAGTCGAAACTCAAATCACCACGGTTTAGGAGGAGTTAGGTCAACAAGCTATTGACAGCGCCAGCGGCCTTTACTTTTTTTTTAGAATAGAGAGATTATGTTAAATTGAAAAGTTTAAATGTGGCTTTTTGTTTAGTAATAAAGTAATTATTTAATATTTATGTTTACAGCTGCTTGTTCATAATTTTTAGATGATTTATGTATTTTAAAAACAATATCAACGTATATAAAAAAGACATTTGTGCATCGCTTTTCGTAAATAAATTAAGAGAAAAAAAAATCTGACTGCACTACAAAAATACGATCACGCACATAAAAAATGATTTCCTCCTAAGCGGAAAATTTCGCCAATAGCTACCGATTGCCGAAATTTCCCCGTACGGTAGTGTAGATCGCCATACGAGGGCCCGAGGATCTGGGCCCAGAAGACAGCGCCAAATAAACCGTTTGGTAGCCAAGTTAATTCCGCGTCAATACGGCTTTTGTGCTCAATGCCAAATATGTCAACCCGGTGAACAGAGAAAATACGCCCAATTCAGGGAAAGTCAGCCCATGGCCCATGCAAGTCTTAGATAGGGGGAAAATCGTACAACTATCGCTTTTTTAAGTGCTTTTTTTTATGGATAGAATTAAAATAGAGTAAAATGTGTGCATTTTTTAATGAAGGTAAATTATTGAACGAACTGTCTTATAGGAAGATACTTTCATTTAGACGGTGGTTAGTCGGTGGGGCCAGGCCCCACTGGCCCTTAATGACGAGCCGCCACTGATGAACACATTTCACAAAATTCAGTACAACAATCATCATTTTTAGATATACCTCTACCTGAGGGTCCACAATGATCATGCCGTGATGATATAGTGAATTATGTCTTTTAAACATTCATATCATCACCATAAAAATATTTTGGGGAATACTGTGTAACTGAATTCTTTTTTATGCATCATAAACCAACCTGGCATAAGCACTTGCTACGTTGTAAGGCAGGTATGGGTAGCCTTTGAAATGTTGCGGTCCAAATTTTAGCGGAGTGGCGGGCCGTATAATTGGGATTATATGGGATTTGAATGGTTTATATGGGGTTTTGATGTTTTGCGGGTCGGATCAAAAGCCTTTGCGGGCCACACCCGGCCCGTAGTTGCTCCTAGTGTAGTAAGGAATGATAAAATTAATTGTCATTTGGAATCTCCATGTAGTTTATTTTTAGCACAAATGATTTATATAATCAATTACAGTTCATCTTAGTTAGAATAACATTCTTAATTACAGTGAAAAAAAGAACACAAATGCATTTGACAGCCCAAACAAATCTTGATTTATAATAAAGGTGAGCTGTTCGATTTGCAATAAGCATTCAAATCGACTATGCTACCTAGGCAATTCCCCCCCCCTCATATGCAATTTGGTAGCTCTGGACTCGTGCCCAAGGCCTTACCCAGGAGGGTGGACCAGGGCCGAAATTAAAATTTTTGTTTACAAAATAATAATGAGGAAGTCTTTTTAGGGAAAATTCAGCCTTTTTCACCGCTTGGAGCCCTTACGAAATTTTTGGACCCTTCCCGATTTTTTTGTCCTGGATAAGGTCCTGCTCGAGCACCCATCTCCCCAATTTCTCGCCATAAATCACACACTGCCCTGCATGAATACTCTATCAAACTCAGCCACAGAAATCATCAACCTGAAAGTCAATGTTGAAACCAATATTGAAATAACGAATAGTTGCGATTTCGAACAGGTCTTACTTTGGACTTTCTCTTACCGTTATCTTTAGCTAGTCCTATCCCCGATGACTAAACACAAGTGTACACTAAAAACAATCTCCGTTAAACGCTGCTGCACATCAACACTCATGTTCTAAAAACTGGAGTTTTATTTTCGTTCCATTTGAGCCAAGTTCCGGGAGTTAACAAAAATTTTGAAACACTCCGAAAGGAGAACTGTTGCTGTATTTGGAATAGAGGTGGGGAAAACCGTTTTTTTCAAAGAACAGTTGTTCACCGTTCCCGTTCTTTTTTAAAGAACAGTTCTTTTTCCTGTTCTTTTGAGAACAGGTTCTTTGATTTATGGTAGCTTTGTTATGACTATTTTATTCAATTTAAAAATGAAAATATACGTCTTTTTAACATGTACTATACTTTAGTACAATTGTAAAACCCGTAGTGGTCTGGGCACTAAACTCCGTTGCCATAAGAACACGAAAAGTGAAGCAGCATCCGGATTGGCCAGTGCTTGGGAGGGTCAACTACCTCTCGGCTCGACTGCTGTGGGACCGTGTGCCCTAATGGGAGCTGGTGCACGTAAAATCCGTCGTGGCTTCAATGTCCTCCAAATTGTTAAACGATACCTCTGGGGGTGCCGATTTCAGGGGGTGGGTCCCTCCTCTGGAATTGGTTCGAAATTAGGGGACCCCAAGCTGAGTCGGAGTTCCTCCCACTGGGGCTCATTAAAATGGAAGCAGCCCCTTCCGCCCATCGCCTGCCTATTTAAGGGATCTGGCACCGCCCCGCGGGTTGCCAGAGGGCATTAGCAACAACAACAACAATTGTAAAATGTTTAAAAAAAACTTTGCAACCAACATTCTGGCTTTCTTCAATCAAGTATGTTAACAATAATTATTTGTAAAAATATTTTAATGGCGGCTGTCGTCAAAAAAAGGGTCTCTAGATCTGTGGCACGCGATAAACGTTTCGATCGTCCGCCCTCTTGCTAGTAGTTAAGTCGAGTGATGGCAACGGCCGCCCTTTTTTCAGCATTGGGAAATGGTTGCGCCTTAAAGGGTAAAAAAGTACATGCTCCAGCTTAAAAATTAAAGACTCCGTTTAAAAAGCTGTAAGTATCAGGCTCCAGATTAAAAATAATACGCGTGTATAAATATGTCGATTGCTTCGACTACGAATGAATACGACTTTGGCATATAAAATTACATAGCTTCCAACCAGGGCCATACCTAGAAAATAATTTCGGAGTCGGGGAGCATCGTATATCGGGATAAAATTTTCAGGATATATCCCCCACACCCAATTTCTGTCTAATTTAGCAAGATTAATTTTTTTTTATTACTGCACAAGCATTTCGTTCATTTATACATCACTGCATTTCATACCCCTCAACATGGGCGCCGGCAGAATATTTCCAGGGGGGGGGGGGCAAAGACTACTTTAACGCATAGTTACCATGTTGGAAAGAGCAAAAAAGCAAAGGATAACACACTGCATACAAAAATCCAGGGGGAGGGGGATTGCCCCCCTTGCCCTATGCTGCCGGCGCCCATGCCCCTCACTATCCCCACACAGGAAAAAATTTCTGGCTACGTCCCTGTATGAATACACCATGTACATATAATGAAATAAGTTCGGGGGAGCGGCGTCCGAACTCATAGGACCCCCAGTGGCGGATTAATGCATTTTTGTCCGGGGGGGGCGGTAAGTTAGAGGATTGACATATACATCCATTTTTTGGAAGAAAAAATAGGATCTTTTACATTAATTTCTTTTTTCTCGGGGGGGCGGTCGCCCCCTCCTCCCCCCCGTCTAAGTACGGCCTTGCTTCTGACTCCAAGTCTACAACTTTGACCCTAGCTCAGAACTTAATTAAAGCAAAAGAACAGGGAACAGATTTAATGAAAGCACACCTTTCACCGAAGAACAGTTCTTTTAACCTGTTCAGCAAGAGAACGCCTTTTACCCCGTTCCCGCTCTTAGCTCTCCGTTCCGAAAAAGAACTCCAGCTCAGGAAAAAAACGCTGAACTAGGTGCAAAGAACTAGGTGTTCCCGCTCACTGCTCGGAGAACTCCTCGAGTCGTGATCAAAGAACGTATTCTTTTTCAGCCAATAGGAGAGGCTGCTCCGGAACAGGTTCTTTTTCAGCCAATAAGAGATGGCTAAGAGCGTATGAAGCGAAGGCGCGTTTTATATGGAGATAGTGTAATGCTTATATTATTGTTTGACGTTGATAAAATATTTTTTTTCGATTTGTTTGTGTTTCAGACTATCATTTTCTTTATTATTAAATTTTTTACTTTGATTCAAATTGAGTAGTTTGGCTGGAATAATAAAAATTGACGAATTGTAATCCTGTGAGTGCATTTCGTATTGAACATATAAGAAAGCTTCTTATTCTTTGCCCGGGTCCTCTTTAAAATTATGGTAGGTTGGGTTAAAAGTTCTATCCCCCCCCCCCCAGATAATCATCTTCGTTATCATTATTGCTCAAAATAACTAAGATTTCACAATTAGAATTTGATAAAGCTAAAATTGTGAACTTCTGTCCCCACCATCAGATACGTAGCCAATGTGGAGGAGGGGGGGTCTGCCCCCCCAGAATTTAAATTTTTCTTAGCAAAAAAATATTAATCGTGCCTTTCAATGAGAAATTTCACCTTTAAGGCATTTTCCAAAATTTCTCTTTTCGACACGCTTGCCTGCCATAAAATTTTGAAGCGTCGGACCTTAATGAACTGAGAACATGTTTTTGCCGTGATCACTGAACAGGGTGTTCCCGTTCTTTCTTGAGAACAGGTTCAAAAGAACAGGGTGTTCATTCTTTCCCCATCTCTAATTTGGAACACTTATTTGCAGACTTGTGTGCTTGGTTTTCAAAACCGCGTATAAATTCTGGTCGAGTAAAAGTGAGGGCTCGATTATGACCGGTTTCATCGTGAATCTTCCATCGGGCCAGCTTGTGTACTTAGATGAGCCCGGGTTGTGCAGTGGTTAGAGTAAGGTGACCATACGTCCCGTTTTGAACGGGACAGTCCCGTTTTTAGGTGGTTTGTCCCGGTGTCCCCAAGCACAGCTTATCGGGACACCAAAATAACATGTCACGTTTTTAGAAAATGTCCCGTTTTTAGGAAGAGAGAGCAACCCACGGTAAGATATTAATAAAGGCCGCTCAAAATCTAAAATCATCCAACGGCAGTGTCTGTAAAAAGAAAACTTGACCTCCCTCCCTCCCCTATCGAGGCCCAAAGAAAACGCCGGGGGATGTATTGTTTTTGTGTTTATTCTTTTAATGTTCCTTTTTTTGTCAACTATTTCAATTTATTTAATTTTTATTTCTTTTTTCAAACTCATGTTCCTCTTTTGCTTATACCTCCCCCCTCCCCCGATCTCCACTTTATTTTCCCTTTTCACTCTGGTTTTCTAAGAATTTTTTTCCTTCCGAATGACAACCTCCTTTTTTCTGCGTGTCCTTTTGTTTGCATTTCTCACTTTCCTACCTTCCTGCCTCGTGTCGGAGGGTGTTTTGGAAGTCGAAGCCTACTCCTCCTACCACCCGAAACGTACCCAGATAACACACTTGTCTATTTTATGTCTATTTCTGGTCCAACTCATCCATAATACATCCATGTCTATACATAGACATCCATAAGACATATATTTATGGACATAATCTGAAAAATCCAGAATACGTCCATGAATAGACCAAAACTAGACTTAGAATATCATGAATATGTCCATTAATGGACGTATTCCAGATGATACACACTATGTCAGTGATACGACATAAAATGGATGTGTGTATAGGTCCAGAAATGGACAAAATATGGAAAAGTTACTTTTTTGTCATTGATTTACATTTTAACCAATACTGTACTTACGACGCATGAATTTATTATACTTTATGTTTTTATTGATGTTAAATTTTACCCAAAAAAATTTTAAAAACTTTTTACATTTTAGAGGGTTTTTTTTTTTTTTTTTTTTTTTTTGTCGAGGAACTTTTGAAATTTAAAATACTTTTTATGTATTATTATTTCCTATAAAAGCGGTATTGTGTAAAAAGAAACTCATATCCACATGCAAAAACAAAAGAAAATTCTCTAGCGACTCAACATCCAAAAACGAATAGCCTAAGTTCCCAGTCCGAAACTAAAAAATCTTTAGTTCAGCATTTTGACGCATCAGAACAAGTTTCGCTGCGTATAGTGGTTAGCACACTCTACTGAGAAGACCATGATCAAGGGTTCGAATCTGAAGCGGGGCAAGTACTTAAAGGTTGGTTTTTAAAAAAATTGGTACGAATATTTTTACAAAATTCGTTTTTAAGATGTAACGATAAATTTAAATTAATCATTACATACAATTAGCTAAAAAATATTAAATGGTTTTTGTTGATGTCCAGGATTCGACCGTAAAAGGTCTACAAATAGACAAACACGTCCGTTATTACGTCCATATACATGTCTATAAGACGTCATATGGGCGTCCTATAGTGCCATATTGACGTAAAATGGACGAGAATTGGGCGAATCCTGGATGTTTAATGGACATGTCAGCTTGTCTATATGACGTCTTCTAGACGTGTTCTGGACAAGTTTGTGCTATCTGGGTAAGTCTTGCACTATTTTTTATAGTATACTAGCTGAAGTACCCGTTCTTCGCACGGGAATGAATGGACTTTTTGATATTACGATTTGTGGTGATTACTATTTATTGTAATAAAGAGATATAGCAAAATGGATATCGCATTATATTGTGTTCAATAACCATGCATACCGAATTTCAAGGCAATCGTTTGTACGGTGCAGATGGCCATGCGGCGTAGCGCAATCTAGTGGCGAGTTTTAGCAAAACGGATACGGCGAAAATATTCTTCGCATTCAGATATCGATGAATACGAAATTACACGACGATCGGCTGGACAGCCCTAAGTTCATGTGTTGACGCGACCTCTAACGCGAAACTCTTCCCCGTGTTCAAATATCTATGCATACCTATTTTCATAGCAATCAGTTGCACAGTCAAGAAGTGATACACTGCAGCGCCATCTAGTGGTTAATTAAAGTAATGATTTGCTACAGTGCCGTCAAGTGGCGAGTTATAGCAAAATGGATAACGCCAAAATATTCTCATTGTTCAAATAGCTATGTATACCGATTTTCATAGCGACCGTTTGAATGGTCAAGAATTTGGCCTGCTGCAGCGTCATCTAGTGGCGAGTTAAAATAATAATGCATTGCAGTGCCATCTAGTGGTGAGTAACATCAAAAGGAACACAGTTAGAATATATTCTTCGTGCTGAAATGTGTAAGTATAAGAAATTTTATGCCGATCAGTCGAACGGTATAGAAGTTGATGCGTTGCAGCGCCATTTAGCAGCAAGTTACAGCAAAATAGATACTGAAAAATAATCTCCGTTTTCTAATATTCGCGTGTACCAAATATCATCGAAATCGGTTGGACGATATTCGCATAGTAAACGGCTAAATGGAATAGAATTTGACGTTCTGCTGCGCCACCTGGTGGCAAGTTAGAGGAAAACGGATAGCATAAAAAGCTTCTCCATGATAAAAGACTTAGGTGAACCAAATTTCATGGTGCAACGGTGCTGGAGTTTTTCAACCTCATACACACATACCAACATTCATTTTTATCTATAACCAGTGTCATTATATATCCCAGTCTCAAATAAAATCCAGTTTCAAATCTAAGCCTCGCCAAAGTGCCAACATACGCCATTTTGCAAGCGTTTTTTCAGGAAATCATTCGAAGCATTGACTTAGCAGCAATCAATATGGGAAATGGTTCGACCGCGAAAAAGTAAAGCAAGCCTTTATTTGAAAAGTGGAATCCCTTAATACAGCCGAATTTTTTAAAATTATCAACTATAACGTGTTTTATTCATCGTTACTCCGATGTACTAAATGAGAAGATTTCAATTTTCTGAAATTTGGCGGAATTCCCTCAACTTAAATCAATGTACTCATTTGGCGAGAATTCTGGAGATAGATCGCTTGAAATCCCTTAACAACTGCATTATTTCTTCACGGATCATTAAAATTTAACGCTATATTCTAATAAAACTTTTGCACTTGTTTTCAAAAATCTATTTCCTTAAGCTCTCAATAAATTGCGCCAAGCCGAAATCTGTGCAAACCGCTAGAACTCACTTTCTCAAAATCGGCATTTGAGCCATTTTATTTTTTCGCCAAACTAAAAAAATTTCCTATTAGCCTCGGAAATCTTCAATTCTTATTGTTTTACGTATAAAACATTTCATTCCTGCTCCGATTTCCCATGCACACGATATTATAATTTAAAAAAAAAAATAACCTTACGAATATAAACTAACAAAAAAAATCATTATTATTCTTTTATTTTTACTTTGAGAATTTAAAACATTTTATTCGGCAAAATCGCCACACATGGCAACCACGATCCTTATTTCACACCTTTTTCACTACAGGGGTTACAATTACGGAAAGCTTTTTGCGTGGAGAGCATAAAAAATCTCTTAAATTCCGGGAACGGGTGGACTTTGAAAGTTTTAAAGTGGACTACGATTTATTCTATATTATTTTACATATCTGTGCTAAATTTCAGGCCGATAGGTCCATGTTTGTGGATCTGTATACGAATCAAATCCACAAACAAACAAACAAACAAACAAACAGAATTTCATTTTTATTTTTAAGGATGTGTGTTTTATAAAAGCTTTTTTTTTTTTCATTTTATTTCGATATGAACATTAACACAAGCTTTTTGAGCGTTTTCTTAACAACTAAAAGAGACCTAGGCCTGTCCATTCAGTCTCTCTACACTATTACCTTAAAAACACTAGATGTCCCGTTTTGAGGAAGAAAATGAATACATTATTGCCAGTAAAGTAGTTAGATGTCCCGTTTTGAAGGAAAAAATAAATGGTCACGTGAGAGCCATTCTTCCACACAACGGATCCGGGTTCCTGGGTGTCATTTCGCCCTTCTCTTCATAGGAGGCAATGCTGGTCCTCCTATTAGGGCCTCCATAATAATGAGACCAGTAATTCCGGTCTTGTAGTGGCCAATGCCTGTACGGGAAGTGCCCGCCATTAGAAAACAAAAAAAATAATAAAAGAGCTTACTAGCATAGAGGAAAGAAATTTAAATAACCAGGGTATGAATGGGAATGGAACCGACGACAGTACGCTTCTGCGATTGGCGTGGAGTAGGACGGTCCCTTAACCCCCCAAGCCGCCAGTCCCCCAAAAGGAAGAACTATAATCACGGACTTAGATATAGGACAGTCAGCGGGGTATTCTAAAAAAGCTAAACGAAATTAGTCTGTAAGATGGCGCTGTGAGTTGTAATCATTAACTTTATGTTGTGCGCATGCGTGCGTTAGTAGTAGAGTGCATCATGTTTCGTCGCATGATGTGGATGATGAGTACGCATGATTCGTCCTTGATTGTCCGTTAGCCTATACGTTAAAACAAAGATTTATTTGAGAATTTTATCTTAAAATCTTACTAGGGGATAGAAAAGTTTTTTTTTTTTTTTCCGTGTGTCAATATTTTGTCAAACCAAAACTCCTGAAGCTAATAATACCAAGTTAATAGACCAAAACGTTCTTTTAATATAATGGCCTGGTTTCTTTTCGCATCCTTTCAAAGAAAAAAATAATAATCACAAAATTCTTGCTGTAAAATACAGCACTCACGTGTACCTAAAAACTATTTTCAAGGTATCAGGGGCAGCCCGACAAGGTGAGCATCGAATCGGGGAGCCGTGCACAGACGAATTTTTTTAAATTTTTGGTCAAAACCTATAGATGGATTTAAACATTTAAAAAGCTAAAGAAATCGAAAAAAACATGATTGGCATTTACTAAAAGTATATGATAAGTCATCTGTTAAACCATCCTCCACACCCAAAAAAATTTTTACTTTGCCGACAAGATTTTCAAATTTTTTATTATTATCTTTTGAATTACAATCGCTATAATATTCACGTAATTGTCCACGACATATGACGGCATTCTCAAAAGATAAACCTTAAAAAAAAAAAAAAAAAATCTGGAGTGACCCACTGGACTTTCCGAACACTTACGATTAAGATCATTAACAAACATTTAAATAAATTTTAATCGATGAATAATTCAGCAAAAAACATTGGCCATAATGTAAAAGAAATCTTTTTCGTAGCCCTGTAGAAAAACTATGAGTCCTATACGCACCAAAATCAATACCGGTCTCGCGACGGTGGTTTATAACATGTATGCCTAACTTCAGCTCAATCGAATGCCCCTTTTAGGAGCTACCATCTTCACTCACATACACGCAAACACACACACACATACATACATACATCTCGTAAAAATAGCATAAATGGATTCAGAAGACCTCAAAAACGTGTCAATACACCAAAATCTCGATGTCGAATTTTTTCATGATTACAATACTTTCCTTACATGGTACATGTTCGGAAAGTAAAAATTAAAAAATAAAAACATTTTAGTGTTTTTTTAATTTTTGTTATTAGTTACCTAATAATGAGGAGAGTAACAAATATTAGCAACTACAATTAACGTAGACGTTAAACTAGTACGATAAGGAACTTTATTAAAATCTTCATAAGGTAGCCTGATTCTAATGAATTTATAACTTTGTAGCTCAATAAAGTGAATCATTACATTTAAATTTAACACAAAAATATGTTTTCTTTTGGTTTTTGGAAAAAGATCTAAAAAAAAAAAAAAAAGTAGCTAAATTTTATGCACCACCAGGTTCACAATTCATTATAAAAGTTACACCAAACACTTAAAAAAACATGAGAACTTTCCTTTTGGATAACTTCAAATTTAAGCAATAACCGGTTGTTATTTAGGAGAAGACGGACTTTTCAATAGCGGTTGACCATTGAAACATTCGAGTCAAGTATTATGCAGGTTGTCATCAGATTCAAGAAACCAATAAAAATCGAAAAAACAAGTAACGTGACAGTTATCGCTATTTTCGTTTTGTATATGAGTTTTGACAGCGAATATTTGAAAATCCGCCTGTGTGCGCTGTCTCCGAAGGGGAGCTATTTCAATGATTAGCACTTATTTATAGCATAAAAGGGGCACCGAGTATCCTAGGGCCGCCCCTGCAGGATATTTTGAAGAATGGTAAGCGTGAAAGAAACAGGGCGAGGGTGGCCATCTTGCTCGAAAGGAAAAAAAAAAAATTTCTATAAAATTCTTGCTGCACTCTTAAAAGTGACGCCTTAAGCGGGAATGGCTGAAAAAAATAGTGATGCAATAAGCGGAGTAAGTACCATAGGTGAAAAGTCGTATGAAAAAGGTCGGGACTTCTGAAAGATGATGTAATACTGTGGGGCGACGTCTTATCGGACTTACTAACGTGGTCTGACAGTATTTTAACCCTTTAACGCGCAGTTTTCCCCGCTCCGAGAACACCCAACTCTGACGTTTTGACTGTTGCCAGTCACGAATAAACTTGATTTCTATAAAAATAGTTGCGGGTGACCTAGCCCCACGAGAATCCTTTACTTTTTAGCACGTCCCGTAAAAAAAACGGTCACGATTATTTTTAACAGCACTGACATCTGCTGAAAAATGGAAAAATGCGAGAACAGCTGGATAGATTGCCCAATGCTGAAATAAGGGCAGCCGTTGTCATCGCTCGACTTCACTACCAGCAAGATGGCGGACGATCGAAACGTTCATCGCATGCCACAGATCTAGAGACCCTTTTTTGACGCCCAGTTGGCTGTGCCGCACAGCCCTTTTTTTTAGCTGGGAAAGGGTTGCGCCTCAAAGGGTTAATCATTTGGGGCGGTGCTCCTGTCCTGACCCCCATTGGATCCGCTCATGTCCGTTATACACTAGAAATGACACAGCTGATGTGTCATATCTCATATCTTGCAGTCAGTTACACAAATTCAGTTGGCAAACGACTCACAGCAGTGCGGTAGCTTATAGTTTGACTGCTGAAGTCGGCGAATTTCCAAGTAAATCGCCCGTTAAATTACGGGACGGAAACCGCAAAAGACGGCGAGAAGTTCGACCATTCCTCCAACTTTACAACAACGCCAAGTCATCTATGCGTATTCCCCCACAGGGCACGAATTAAAAAAAAAAAAAAAAAAAAAAAAAATAAAAAAAAAAAAACCTCACTCGTTTGATCTCGTTGTGGTCGCACCTCAAAAGATCCTTTATATGTGTGGTAAAGAAAATTGTGCACTTCATTCCTTTCTATGAACTCATATCTGCTGCCCCCTCCCCCAATTAGAACTAAAATTACTATCTTAGCAGCAGTGCAGTTAACCCCTTCCGGTAAAATGATGAGCATAGCTCGACATTGCAGTGGCGTATTTAGCTCTTTGGAGGCCCGACTGCTAATTCAATTTAGAGGCCTCCCGCAAAAAATACTTTCATTACCCCTACACTTTGCAGAGTGCATTTATACTTTTTTAAAGAAACTAGTAATCAACAGATATTAAGTAATTATTTGTAAAGTAACAGGACCTTTTTGTCATATGTTATAATTAATTTCATTCTAAATTTTCGAATTTATTTTAATTGTTCTCACCTAATTTATTTCATACAAACGAGTACTAAAATTTAAAAATAAATTTCTATTTATAGTTTGCTATACCAGAAAAAAAAAATTACCTCACGAAACTTAATAATTTTTATATGAATAAGCTTTAGTTTTCCTAATTAACAGTGACTAAACATCAAGAAACTTTTAAGTATAATCACGTAGATGGAATTTTATTATAGTGGTTAATTTTCAGATTTATTTCCTATCATTGGATCACTTTTTGTGCATGGTTTGTTTCAATCATGAAAATTCTGTGCACTTAAAAGGAACTTTTGGGGGTTAAAATAGGGAAAATTGATCAGAAACATTGACAACATTAAACTTGGGAGAATTTTTTACTAGGACAAATATGACAGAAAATTGTGACATTTCTGCTGAAAACATATTTAATTATATTCATAACTAACAGAAATGCCCTTTGTTGACGGGTTAATACTTAATGCGAATTTCCAAAAAGTCAGGACTTCCATTAGAAAAGTAGGAGTACAGAGTAGCATATTGGCGAAAGTAAAGTTATAACTTTTGTGTAATTTTAAAAGATTACAGATTAGAGAGTAACTAAGTAATTTCATTTCATTCGCTTTAATCGTTATAATGTGATGCAAGGACGAATATTTAAGCATTTTGAAATAAGTTTCGTGAAATCTCGAAATCTAATTAACATTTTTGAAAAATTGGAAACCTGGAATTTAGGTTGGGTGACCACCTATCATGTCACAAATTTTCGACTGTCTTCGAAATTGGAATTTCGTGGCGCTGGGATAAAAATTTACGCATTTTAGAACGATTTTTGCAAAATCTCAAAATATTTTAAAAATTCAACACCTATAATTTAAGATGCGCAACCACCTATCATGTCACCAAATTTTATATCATTCGTATTAGTCGTTATTATGTGATGCTCGAACAAAAATGTATGCATTTTGAAAGAATTTTTGCAAAATCTCAAAATTTATTCAAATTTTTCAAAAAATTTCAACGTCTATAGATTAAGTTCAGCGACCGCCTATCATGCGACCAAATTTCATTTCATTCTCTTTAGTCATTATTATATAATGCGTGAACAAAGATTCACTCAGTTTGAATCAATTTTCCCAAAAATCTCAAAATTCAATCAATTTTTTTTTTATTAGATGCTTATAATTTAAGCTGAGTGAGACTATCATTTTACCATACACGATTTATTTCATATTTATAGTTATTAAGTGATGTGTGAACACAAATGTACACTGCTTGAAACGATTTTCATAAAATTTCAAATTTTTCTTTAAATATGGCGGCTATATTTTAAGTTGAGTGACCATCTATCATTTCACCAAATTTCGTTTCATTCGTTTCAGTTGTTTTTACCTGATGCGCGAACAAACAGCAAAAAACAAGCCACGGACAGAATGACAGAACCCCCCCTCCCATTTATATTTATTTATTTTTTTTTTTTTTTTGGGGGGGGGGGGGTCGTACCAGATTCCCAGGTGCTAGAAACGGATAGAAATTGCAACATTTTTGACTCCAAGTAATGTCCAGACAAAAGTCAAATTTTATTTTTATAGATTTTCCCGTTTAAAACTTCCAAGCTGTAAATAGTTTTAATAATGAATAAAATTAACTTCCTATTTAGTCTAATTATTGCACTTATTCAAAAACCGACAATAAGTTTACGGCTATTAATAATAAGTAATTCGGTATGAATTTTAAAAATCTAGAAGTGAATAATAAAAATTATATTTTAAATAATTTTTAAAAAAGCAAGTTAAAAATAAAGTTTTTAATCCCTCTTTATGCTGTAAATTTCAATCTTCCTGATGTGATTTTGATTAGACCACAATTCCTGTTGTGATTTTGCTTAGAATGCATTTACAGAATGTATTTTTGAAGAAAACTATGTTGGTCCTCACAAAAAATATTTTCTAGCTATTGGTCTGGAAATAAAAATGATGCATATATATAGTGTTTAAAAAAAAAAAGTGGGGAAAAAAAAGTTGACATTTTAATTTGTCAGTAGTAATTTGACAGTTAAATTGTGCACCATAAAACCTAAAGCAAGCATTCATGGAAATGCAGGTGTAGATAATGATAATGCAATTAGTTAAGGGCTGAGAGTTCTTTTTACCCGGAGGGGGGGGGGACATATACAAAAGCTGCCACCAGTGAAGGAAAACCTGGAAATTTTACTTTTACAGAAAAGGCAGGGGAAATTGAAAACTTTTCATTAAAAACCTGTAAAACATCTAAATATGTCATAAAAAATTATCTGAAGACGACTTATAAATTAATTTCGCATTCGTCAAATATCTAGAATTTTTTTAATATGACTTGACATAGGTGTGCCCCAAAATTGTCCTTTTTGTTTTTAAGTAGGCCCTCAAAAAAAAAAAAAAATCTGCATTTCCGCATCTACCTCTGTTGCAAAACTATCCCAAATCATATTTAGATCATTTCAGGCTTATGGCAATGAAAAATTATTTATATATGCAGACTTAGACAATTTTTATGTCATATTTCAAGATTATTGAAATTCTAGCCCAAAACTTACAATGGCCTTCAACTTTTCCAGCTAAAATAAAATTTCCTGACTAGGTTTATCAGGTTTTCCTTAACCAGTGGAAACCTTGTATATGTCGAAAAAAAACAGGCAAATCACATGATCACTATACACACCTTTCAATGAAAAAAAGAAGCAATAAGGTTTCTGTAATTCATTGGCAAAAACAAAAATCTCTTGTGGATCTTAAGGAAATAAATTAAGGTAGGTTACACTTTCTGTTTTCTTTGTATAGCTACAGTAAGTAACAAATTATTATTAACTAGCTGAAGTACCCGTCCTCGACGGGTTAGTGAATGAAAATTTCCAAAAAGCAAGAACTTTCGTCAGCATTGTAGGAGTACACAGAATGGATGTAGTATGTTGCCAAAGTAAAGAAAGCGAAGTTATAATTTTCATGTATCGTTAAAATATTACAGGTTAGATTGTAACTAAGTAATATCATTTCATTCGCTTTAGTCGTAATTATGTGATGCGCGAACGAATATTTACGCATATTGAAATAATTTTCGCAAAATATTAAAATTTAATCAACATTTTTGAAAAATTAGAAGCCTAGAATTTAAGTTGAGTGACAACCTATCATGTCACCCAAATTCGTTTCATTCCCTGCAGTCTTTATTTCGTGATGCTGGAACAAATTTTCAGCATTTTAAAACGATTTTCGAATAATCTCAAAATGTAAGCAAAATATTTTTAAAATTCAACGCCTATAAATTAAGATTAGCAACTACCTATCATATCACTCAATTTCGTATCATTCGTATTAGTCGTTATTACGTGATGTTTGAAGAAATATAAACGTATTTTGAGAGAATTTTCACAAAATCTCAAAATCTAATAAAAATGTTTAAAAAATTGGACTCCTGTAGTTTATGTTGAGCAACCATCTATCGTGTGACCAAATTTCATATCATTCGCTTTAGTCGTTATTACGTAATACGGGGACAAAGATTCACTCAGTTTTAAACGATTTTCACAAAATCTCGAAATCTGATGGATTTTTTTTAATTAGATGCTTATAGTTTAAGATGAGTGACCACCTATCATTTCACGAAATATCATTTTTTCACCTTTGCAGTTATTACGTGATGTGCGAACACAAATTTACGCAGTTTGAAATGATTTTCGCAAAATTTCAAAATCCAATCAAGATTTTTTAAAAATTCGACGCCTATGTTTTAAGTTGAGTGACCACCTATCATGACACCCAATTTCATATCATTCGCTTCAGTCGTTTTTACGTGATGCTTGAACACAAATTTACGCAGTTTGAAAGGATTTTCGCAAAATCTCAAAATCCAAACAAGATTTTTTTTAAATTCGATGCCTATGTTTTAAGTTGAGTGATCACCTATCATGACACCCAATTTCATATCATTCGCTTCAGCCGTTTTTACGTGATGCTTGAACACAAATTTACGCAGTTTGAAAGGATTTTCGCAAAATTCTAAAAATCCAATCAAGATTTTTTAAAAATTCGACGCCTATGTTTTAAGTTGAGTGACCACCTATCATGACACCCAATTTCATATCATTCGCTTCAGTCGTTTTTACGTGATGCTTAAACAAAAAAAGCGTCACGGACAGAATGACAGAATGACAGACAGACAAACTTTTTTTTGAGGGTCGCATCGGATTCCCGGGTGCTTGAAACGGATAGAAATCGCAAAATTTTTGAATTCCAAGAAATGTACAGACAAAAGTCTAATTTTATTTATATAGATATCAACATATAATCTTCAGAAACTTTCTTATTTGAGCTCTCATTGCAATCAATGCTGCGTTTTAGAATTTGAATGGACTTTTTCACTTATGGCACTTATTTCAGTAGTTCCCTTGGGCCCAACAGCGGATCCAGAACGCTAGGGGCTTTACCCCCCCCCCCCCAAAAAAAAAAAAAAAAGATTGCTAAAGAGTAACATTTTGCTTTATTATACACTTTAACTAGATAAAATGATCATATTTTATAACTTAGCCCCTCCCACATTGGTTTGGACCAAAATTTTGATTTATAGTACATTTTAATTGGGTGAAATATGCTGTTTTAAAAATTTAGCCCCTCCCAAAAAGAATTTCTTAGGGATGGACGCGAGACGAAAAATAAGCGTCTCGCGTCTCGCAAAATAGCCTAAAAGCTTGTCTCGTCTCGCAAAAATCCCTATATCGTAATGTTAAAAATGTGTGTCTCGTCTCGCAAAAAAGCTGTAAATCTCTGTCTCGTCTCGCAAAAAAGTCGTCTCGCGTCCATCCCTAGAATTTCTCGATCCGCCACTGCTTGGGCCGGTGCATAAGTGAGAGTTCACTGCATCACAAAATCTATCAGATAGAGCAGAATCTTAGTATAAACAAATTTCAACAGACTAAACATCAAACTAGTAAATCTGAAATATTTTTTAAGTGAAATTACACTATGAGTGAATTTGTACCTATAGGATTTTTTAATTAGAAATATTTAGATATATTTCAAAAATGAAGCTTATTGGGACAAGGTTTTTACTGTATAATACAGTCAACTCCGGTTATAGTGAACCCGGATATAGTTAACTTTTGGCTATAGTGTACGCAAATCGTTAGTCTCGATTCACTTACATTAGAAATGTGCATAGCATTTTTCGGTTTTAGTGAACATGACTTCGGTTATAGTGAACCTAAAAACTGAACTTCGAAAATTCTGGAAATGGCGGAGATGAAATTTTTTTATGTCTACCTTCTCAAAGGTTGTCTATATTGCATTCAATAAATTCACAAAGAGATTATCAAGCATCTGTTCCGAAATATAGGGGAATTGTCAGTGGCTAGGCTGAGGTTTGTGGGCTAACATGGCGTGGGGGAGAGGGAAACAATAGCGCACCAGAGAAAGGGCTTTTAGACTCAACCGCTGTTAAACCAGGAATTTATTCATTTCAGTGATGCTTACTAATCTTTAGCTCTTAAATTCCCTTGCAAAATAGCCCAAGTCTTGTAGCGTATTCCTCCCCGTACTCTTTTTGTCCGATACCCCAGTGCTTAAAAGATAAGCTCATCTTTTCCACCCTGCATGAAAGCCCGTGACACCCACCCTTCCACAATGAAGAATGTAGCAATGACAATTTTTAAAAGAAACATGCAACTTTTCCATTCTCATTCTTGACCAGAAAGAAAAGACCAGAAGCGCTACAATCCAATTTATCAAATTGTGAGCCTCCTAATTGTATTCAAGCTTGCTATCCAGGGACGTCTGAAAAAGGGGATTAAATTCTTATTCAGTTAGAATCAATGACATTTTTCGGCTACTAAGCACTTAACAAAAAGTAGGGTAGATTTCATATAACAAAAACAGACCTATCTCCGTCCTTTGAACAATTTCATTTTCCATTCCCGGTGCATTAGCTCAGGTTAAGGATTACCACTGCTCGCTATTGCTTGATTGGCTATAGCACTTTCCGGCCAATTGAATGGAATCTCCCAAATTATTGTAGCACTTAGGAGTAATAATACATAAATACGGTTAATTACACTGCTGGCCACCCAAATTGCAACACCAAGAAAAACAAGAGATATCACAACAAAATTTATTGTGTAGATAACATGTTGACCAAGTAACAAATGATTAAATTTACAGCATTCTATGAAGCGTGGTTCCTGCCAAAATCAGTACCCAGAGTAGCCGCCGTTGTTGGAGATCACAGCTGCCACACGCCTCGGCATTGATTCAAAGAGACTTTGAATGTGTTCTTGGGGTACAGCAGACCAAGCAGCTTCCACACGTTGCCAAAGTTGATCTGGTGTGACAGCTGGGGATGAACTCTGGGTCAGTCGTTGAGCAACCATGGACCACATGTTTTCTATCGGCGAAAGATCCGGAGAGCGCGCCGGCCAGGGAAGCAATTCAATCTGGTGATTGACGAAGAACCCTTGGACAATGCGTGCCACGTGTGGCCGTGCATTATCCTGCTGAAATATGGCTGTTGGCAAGCCCTGAAGGTAAGAAAGGACAACTGGCTCCAACACCTCGGAGATGTAGCGCTGGCTGGTTAAAGTACCGGCAATGCGTACTAGAGGAGTGCGAGAGAGATATCCGATACCGCCCCATACCATAATACCCGGTGCAGGACCAGTGTGACGGTGCATAATGCAGCTGTTCAGCATCCTCTCTCCACGGTGTCTCCAGACTCGAATCCGACCGTCGTGGTGTTGCATACAGAAGCGTGACTCGTCAGTAAAGAGAATTTCATTCCATTCTGTCGTCCACATCCTTCTTTCATCGCACCATTGGCGGCGGAGACGTCTGTGGTTCCGCGTCAGAGGTAGACAAAGCAACGGACGTCTTGCGGACAGACCATTCTGCTGTAAACGACGTCGAATGGTACGCGCAGACATGGATGATGCGTTACAGACTGAATCTGCTGTGATATGGTTCGTGATGTGACTGAGCGGTCCGTCACTGCCATGCGTACAATCTGCCTGTCATCACGTGACGTGGTGCACTGAGGTCGATGCGGTCGATCACGTCTGTCCGTCGTACCCTCCTGCACCCAACGATCACATATCCGCATCACAGTTGTTTGGTTTCGTCCAATACGACGACCGATTTCCCTGAAAGATAACCCACAATCTCGGTATGCCACTATCCTTCCTCTGTCAAACTCGGATACTTGATCAAAAGATGATCGTTGTTTCCTACGAGGCATAATTTATCGTTTTTTTGAAAAAAAAAGCAAGAAAAACACAATTGCTGTACTTGAAACCGTCGAAATCTCCAAGCCTTAAATAGCGCTTTGAGGTGGCGCCACAGGCGCGCTTGATGTGCGTCTGCGCTGAAATTCTAATCATTTGCATATCTCACCTCAGCTAATGCATGTTGTAAATTTCATATTATTTGCATGCTTCCTTCAGGGTGTTGCATTTACGATGGCCAGCAGTGTATATACATATAGCTTAAGAGTTTTTAAATCAACTGGTGTTAAATAACTTAAAATACAAAAATAAGAGAATAAAACACTTCATTAAACATTAAATTAGAAAATGAAACATGTTAAAATACAAATATGCATTTTAGAAACTTAAAATAATATTACAAATTCTGTTAGCGTAACATTTGCTTCGAAGTAGCTTCCTTCGGCTGCAATACAAATATGCACCCATGTAGAAAATTCTTCCTGTACTTTGCGTAGCATACACAATGCTACACATATACTACTTAGTAAGTCTGGCACCAGATACATTTTTTATAGAGCCTGACTATAACCTTCTGCTTAAAGATTAGTATTCTAAAATTACTTTTGCTTCTTAATAAAAACATCGTTCGAACGATTTTGCAGTTTTAACACGTCAATGCAGTTCGTCATACGTCTATGCAGTTTTAATACGTCAATATTAAAAACTGCATAGTGAAAAAAAAAAGAATTTATAAAATCAGCCATTTTCTTTTTTTCTTTTCTTTCATTTTTGACATTTAGCCATGTAAAATCACTTTAATCCAAATCTATTATCCTTTCAAAATCACAGAATCTGTGTGATGTGCTGACTTTTAAGTTTGCATACAGACTTTCAGATACATTAAAAAATCAAGAAATTTATATTAAAAAAAAAAAAAAAATTCAAAATATACATTTGTGCAGATAAGTGATTTTAGTGATACAAACATAAAAATACTTAAGGGAAAATATTCATTTGCCAAAAGGATGCAAAAATATTGAAGTTATTAGCTATGAAACATGGAGATCAGCGATAATGATAATTTTAAGTGGAATTCAAGTTATTGTTTTTTAAAAAAATGTGTAAAATAATCAAAACACTAAATTTAACAGGGAATGAAGGGAGAAAAAAAATTACTCTTAAATCCAACAATTTAAACTTTTTTTGAGGAGGGAAGGTGGATAACTGATATACTTTTCTCAAGGTTTGAAGATACATATTTGCCAACTTTTGAAATTCCCACAGTGTAAAATAACACGCAATTGGCATATTGAACTATTGTCAGTTCACTATACAGCTATTTGGCAGACATCATTTTTGATGATTTTTGCTAAATAACATGTAAATGACATTTTAAGTGGATTTTATAAATAGCAAACGAACAGTATTTTAATGTTTTACTGTGAAATAAACACATGAAAAACTGTTAAGTTTTGTCTGTTTGCATAGTTTAAATAGTATAAAATAATAAAATTTATACAACACACTTAATATATATTTCTTAAACAAAAAAGAAAAAAAAATTCATACTGGACACAAAATTTATATGATTTAAAATGTATGTAAATGATTATTTAAATGATTATGTAATACATAAAAAGTACTCTAAAATTACACCTGAAAAGGAAGAATTTAAAAAGTATAAACAGGCCAAGTCGTTTCCTTTAACAAATATTTTATTTTTCTTAATCAAAACAGCCTTCGTTTCAATTTTATTATCATTACTATCGTTTTGTATAATTTTCGTTCATATTTGATCCTGGAATCTTCAATAAAGTTTTTCTTTACTATTTTACATTTTTAATAAGTGGTAAAAAAATAATTTAAATTTGATATTAGAATGAATTTTATTCTTATTTCAAATTTAAATAGGAGATGGGAGTGGTAATTCAGTAATCTTAAAATAAAGAAAACCGCAGAGTTCCGATGAAAAACCTCATTAATAATAAATTTTAAGAGATTTTAATTTTAAAACGAAATATGGGTCGTATTTTATTAAAATAAAAACACTTCAAAAGTTCATAAAAAGCGTAAAAAACCGGAAGTTTCACGTAAAATCATAAAAATTGGTGAAAAAACATAAACTTTACGACGAAAGCATTAGTATAATATGAGTAAGTATATTCAAGTTGTCTTAATGATTTTGCTTCTTTCTTCATGCGTGGAAAATTCAAGTGTGGTGGGGGATTTGCATCTCAAAATCCTGAATTTTTTTCACTTTATACAACTTACGCGTTTACAAAAATTGTGTTAGACTGACAGTATGCTTTATTTCAACAACAACAACAAAAAAAATCATGTTTTGTAATCGCAAAATAACGGAACTACAATAATGAAAATGAAGGAGCGGATGTTTTGATTAGGGGAAAAAAGCATTTGTAAAAGCAAACAACTTGGCTTTTTTTTTTTTTCCTTTTTTTCAATTCCTTTTCAGGTGCAATTTTACGGTACTTTCATTTACACTAAATTTTAAAAGATTATTTTTAAAACAAAATATGGGTCGTAATTTTATTAAAAAGCTTCATATATTAATTCAAAGTGTGGTGAGATTTGTATTTTTAAACTACCAAATTTTTTCACTTAATGAAATCTACACTTTTACTAAAGTTGTGTAAGTCGCCATTATGCTTTATTTCAACAACAACAAAGTACAAAAAAATTAAATTTCGTAATCGTAAAATAAGGGGAATCCGGTTTTGAAGACAAATTTTTCATAATCATGCAAATTTTCGGACCCGAAAATGACTGAAATTATCTCATTAGATTCAAATTTTATCGCATTCGTTGTGACCTGCAATTTTTCTCTCTATATGTATGTTAGTCTGCAACTAGAGGAGGGGAAGCAGGACACTTGCCCCAGGCATAGTGCAGTTACGTCAAAATGGAAATGGAAAGAAGGGAGCGCCAAAACAAAGGTTTGTACCAGGCGGCGTGATCTCTAGTTGTATATGCATAATATTTGGAAATAATCTGTAACAGGGAAAGCCAGTTTACCTAAGAAGTATGTTAGGGGGAAAATGCAAGAGCGCAACATAATTTAAAAAAAAAAAAAAAAAAAAAAAAAACGGTAGTATTTTTTATCGTGTGCGGCGACAACGGATTTTCTAGAGATGCAAAAAGTCTTACTAATTATCATTGTGTAGCAGTTTGTAGTTACATGTGGTTATAAAACAACTCCCGACACTTCAGGGATCGAAAAGAATTTGACTCTCTTGCCCAAATTTTTAATTTCCCAATCGATGAATTCAAAATAGTCTTAATGGCCCTCCCCACCGCACATTTTCGCACTGTCGATTGGGCTTTTGCTGAGTGCGTAGTACAGTGAAAACGAACATCCCAGGAGCGCGTGCAGTCGACGAAAGACTTGCATTCTCGCAATCGTCAACAATTTCATTTTTGTGGAGAAGCCCCCCCTTTTTTTTAAACTTTTTTTGCATATTTAGTTTTTAAAAATGGGGCTGCAAAACAGACAAATTTTGTATTCACAGTTCCCACCCCTTTCTTCGCTTAAAATTGTGCTATAGCAGAGCTGTCTACATCGGCGGGCAGGAGAGGAGGCAGGGGCTACCTACCCCACACTTCCGGAAAAGCCCAGGTTTTGAGCTTTCCGTGAAGTCTGCCTTAAGTTTGGATGAATGTGTTTGAAATCATGAAAAATTAAATAAGCAAGTGGTGTTTATTAATTACTTACAACCTGTGAATACGCTTTACAGTGTTTTATAAACACCGTAAAGCGTATTTACAGTAGGTAATAATTTATTGTTATAAACTACTGTTCTGAATGACAGATTGTTTCTCTAATGAGATATTTTACGACCTGAAGCTACAGCGAACAGTTTTAATCCTCGCTTCAGGTCGGGATCGGACACTCAGCAGATGCCCCCCTCCACACACACACACACACCATTGATACGAGGATAAACAAATCAACCTCTTTTCTCACAGGAAATCGCTCCTGAAATCAAAATAGGAACTAAGGAATATAAGAAAAGATACATAAAATAATTTCTCTCAATGAACTTAGCACAAAAAATTAGAAACTAAGAATTTGAATGAAATGGAAAAAGCTTAGTTGAGTCGCAAATCGTGACCTAGTGCTTGATTTCTTGACCTTTTCTTGACTTTCGTGACCTTTTTCCCATTTCTTGACTTTTCCGTGACCTTTGCATGATGGTAGACACCCTGTATACAGTCCAACTCGTTTATAACGAGCCCTGATTTAACAAGAACCTGGGTTTAACGAGGAAATCGGAAATATTTGTTAATTTTAAAATAACTCGCTTTTAAGGAGTAAACTCCAGTTATAGCAAGGAATATATTTGCATATTCTTAAATTTCCATTGACCTCCATCTCCACCTCTCCAGCTCAGCTAATCTTTTCTTGCAAAAATTCTTTTAAAATTCCTATGAAAGCCACGATGATATAATGGCGAAAATTCTGAATTTCGATTTGAAATGACCACTACATACTCTGGCTTGGCTTGTGTTAAAAACTTCACACTTTTTTTTTAATCTGCTGGTGCAACTGGCCTTATGTCTAGGTCTATCGCAGTCCCTTTGGGCTCGTTATAAGCAAGTTCGACTGTAACAACCATAGGCGGCTCATCCGAGGAGGAAAGAGGAACAACTGCCCCCTCACTTCTAAAAGTAAAGAAATCTTGCCACTCCCTCTACTTTTAGAAAAAAAAAAAAAAAGGAGTAAGAGCTAGGAAGAGTTTTGTCTCTGAAGGCTGTTTAAACAAGAAGAGAAAATAATTGAATCAATAATGTTGTAAAGTAGAATATAGCCCAGTTTTACAAAAACAAAACAAACAAAAAAAAAAAATCTGCTTTACCCTTTTTACACATTTGCACATGTTTTGACCCCCAATATTTTTGGTGCACTAGCTGCTTATGATAACAACTATGAATCCATTGTTTAAGCAAACTGCTTTGTTATTAAAAACTCGATGAAAATTTAACCTGTTTGAATTAATGTAAAGAACATCATTGCTTTTCTAGTACATACCTAATACTCTGAAGATAAAACAACCACTTAACAGAATAAATCAGGGATGAGATTGGCAAAAGAGCAGAAAAGCTGAAATCATACAAGAGCAAAAATTTGTACATGTGATATTTATATCCAATTAATGTGAAAGAAGTTTTAAGAGAAGAAAAACATTGGAACATGCTAGAAGATAAAAATATCACACAGTTAACTAACAACTACAATCAGGAATTCACAGAAAAAACAGAATTTTCAGAGAAAAAAGACAAAAAAGTGATTTCCTCTTTATTCACAAAAGGCTGAAATCAGCTAAAAAGCTGAAGAATCTCATCCCTGATAAATACTACCTAAAAAAACAAATATTTGGCAGTATTTTTTAAGCTTTTGGGAAATCATGCGTATAATTTCCTCTGGACATAGTTAACACAGTCATACAGATTTTGCATGCTGAAATCTCTTTCTTTTTCCTTTGAGTGTACAAGAAAAATGTGCAAAAGCTTTTAAAAGAATTTAAGAAAGTCTCATTTAAAAACAAAAGCCTTGATGTACCAGTATTATTTGAATAATGAGCATCAGGTCTTATTTCTTTGTAGCACTTCAAACATCAAACAACCATGATAGAAACTTCCAAACAACTTTGGGTCATTACTTTTAATGTTAATACAATGCATTTCATGTTTATTTACATATTAAGTAGCACTTGGTAAAAGTACTGCATAGTAAAATTACAATGCACTTCACTTTCATTTTACATTATCCATGAAGTAAGGCTTCCCATCATGAGTACGTCGACGTGTGAGTATTTCACAACCAGTTTCAGTGACTAACAGCGTCTGTTCGAACTGAGCTGATCGCTTTCCGTCTCTGGTCACTGCAGTCCAGTCATCAGGCCATGTTTCATCAACCCAAGTACCTAAAAATGAGATATTATAATCACTGGTATACATTCAAACATATCAAACTTCAAACCATTGTTTGGAATACAAAGATGGGTATCATAACAGTGTAAAAAAAAAATGGTCTCAAATAATCGGACTTCAGAAGGTACTTTCTCTGCTAGGAATTTTTATGATTTGCAAATGTAATAAAAAAAGCAATTTTTTGCCATTGAAATAATTCTTATTTGCCAATTTCCATTTGTACACTACACATTTCCTTTTGCCACTTAAAATAAACAATTTCATATTCTGCTCTTTGGTATTATAATTACTGTAATAACACAATCCATTGCTACGATAATTAATATCGCTTATGTTAGTATTTTTGACAGTCCAGAAAAAACTTAGATTTGGCAAAAGATGCTTATAAAACTAAATTCATTTCTAGAGTTCTTAGTAAATAAAAGTACATGAATGACAACAAGTAGAATTTTAACTTACTGGCACTCTAAAAATAATAGTAAGTTTAATGCATTTTATTAGTTTTGATTGTGTGGCAACATTTCCACAAAGCTCACTATTTGCATCTGACTTGCAGTAATGCTGACAGATGATTCAAAGCCACATATGCATTAGCTCTCCAGCAAAGGCAGTGATCACTAGGTTGGAAAAATCTGAACGAATCTGAGACATTTTACAGTGAAAACAGTTCTCTGGATTAGTATTACACAATAGCCTTAATATTAATCTATGCTTCAAATTCATTTTTTTAAATGAAATTTCAAATGTTTAGATAAATTTTCCTGAATTCCACAGGTTAACACATATATTAGTTGAATGCATTTTTAAAGCAACTATTTGAAATTTTAAATATGATAAATCTGAGCAGAGCTTCAGATACAGTCACATTTTTTGCCTTTCCCAAAAATTAAACAGAAGGGTATTTCCATTGTGACTACTGTACTATTTACAGCTACAAATTAAATTTTCTTTTTAATGAATGCTCACTATAAATACATCTACAATAATTTTGTCAGCATTACAGAGTGCATGACACAGTTACAAATAAAGACACAATAGTTTAATTTTGAATTTTAGTAAAATACTGGTAACGTAATTTTATGTGTAACTTAACAATTTGACAGTACCAATGAAAAATTAGCTACAGCTCTTTAGCTAATATTTATTTCTGAAAAAAAAAGCACTGTTTAAATTAGTAATTAAGAACATTTATATTTTCCAGCTTTTGTAGTGCCATGGAAGGATGACATAAAAAGTTTTTCTTTCCTCTGAAGAAAAATAAGTATTAAGATACAAGAAATATGCTTCTAAATAAATACAAACATAAAAAAATCAATTAAAACAAAATACACATAATTATTTAAAGTGACATATGAATATTTTTATTCAACCGTCATTTTGAAAAAGATAAAATATCTCCTTTGAATGTGGAAAAAATTGCAAACAAACTGATACAAACATGAACCAAGAAGAGAAATTTGTCCCAAGTCTGAAAAAATGGATAAGCAAAAATTAAATTTAAAATGTTGTTAATTCTTAATATTACCTTCAGATATCATAGGTTCTATGGTAAAGCAGTGACCTGGCTTCATAATTCCAATAGCTTTGTTTTCTAAATAAATAAGAAAAGCACAAAAATTAACATCAGAAGATCCTTTTAATTATAACTATAATAATAATTAAATTAAATGTAATTAAATATAACTATATATTTTTACTGCTTTGTTAGTTTATATTATGTCTATTTGATAAGAATGCTATTCCTAAAAACAAAGAAACTGCATTTTAGCTTTCTCCTTAAATAATTAATTCTTTGGTTGTATATACATAGCTGCCAACCTTCCAACAACAAAATAAGGAACACAGCACGTGGTCATAAAATCAGAAATAAGGAACACAGTGCATGGTCATGATATGTATGATTAAAGATACAATTAAAAATTTTACATTAACAAAATTAAATTATGTGTAGAGAGATGATGTGCATATATAATCATTAATTTATAAAAAATAAAATATACTTAACTTGGCTCAATTACTACAATAGACTTAAGTTTTTAATGAAATGAAAGAATAATAAGATAAATGTCATTCAATTAAATTTATTGACTTATTTACAAGGACAAATGCTCTACTAAAAGCTAAAAATGTACACGATTTTCCTTTTTTCTTTTAATTTTTAAAAATCCTTCCACAGAAGCTGAAAAACGGAACATTTTGGCCTAAAAACATATTTACGGAACAAATGCGTATAAAACGGAACACTTAGCAGCTATGGTATATATAAAAAAAAAAAAAAAGAATTTTATTTTCAACATAAACTCCCACAAGAACACTGAAGTGAAACAGCACCATCTTGAGAGAGTGAAAACCTTTCTTGGCTGGACTGTTATAGAACTGTGCATACATAAAGGGAGCTGGTGCACATAAAACTGTCGTGACTACAATGCCTTCCATGTTCAAACTATACCTCTGGGAGTTGCCAGGTCTCTCATCTGGAACTGTTTCAAAATTACGAAAACACTCATAAGGGGGCAGTGTTGGTCTGCCTAAGAGATGCCCCAAAATGAAATTGGCAACATCTGTGGCCGTCATAGCGATCAAGCCTACAGTAGGCCATTGACTTGACATAAATTCCCTCATCATAAATTCCCTATTTTTTAACTTTTTATGTGGTATGATGAGTTTTTCATAAACTAGATTTTACAGATAAGAGTAATTTAATTTTAAGGAACTCAGGATCTGAAAGTACCAAATTGTCTCACTTTCCACATAGTTATTGAAAGGTTTTGTTTACACGCAGAGGATGATTCTATTAGTTTCTATATTGAAGAAATTAATTAACAAAAGGAAAACAAAGAAATCTAGAACATTTGCTGAAAGAAAATGACATCTTTCTTTTGTCTGTACATCAAGTAGAATCAAAGATGTCACATGGTTATTTTTATTTTTGTTATCATTTTCATAAATTGTACATTTTACATTATGGTGCTATTCCTCCCTGTATAGGCTAACAGGAAAGTGTGTGTGTGTGTGTGGGGGGGGGGGGGGTAGAGTGATTTAAAAGCATATTCTATTTCAAAAGTAATTATGTCAGGAGCTTGAAAACATTTAGGATGTCTCTTTTTACAAGATATGCACTCTAAATTGGTAGAAACAATAAACTTCTGCCTGTTATGCAAATTTCAGAAAAAAAATCTTAATATTTTGCTAAATGGATCATCGTTTAATTTTGATAAGTTTATGTATATTTTCATAACACAGATGGATTTATTGTTTACTATAGTTTATAGTACAGTTAGACATCCTGAAGTTTATCAAATGCCTGAAACAATGAGTTAATTTTAATTTGTATTCAAGGGCTGTAAAGCAATTTTTTTTTTTTTAACTATCAGCATTTCAAACTAACTGTTCCACAAAGTCGTAACTCTTCAAGTGAAAACTGAAATCTGTAAAATTTTTGCATTAAACAAACGTATTCACTATAAATAACTCCTTTCTGTGATTAATAGATAACTTTATTCTATTTATCATCCTGTTGCAAAAAATTTCTGCAGTAATAAGTTATATTAAAGAAAAAAAAAGTGCCAAGGGCTGAAACGTTAATAATTAATATCTCAAGTATAAGAAAACATTTTCAGTAATTTGGTTTTTTTTTTTTTTTTCTTTTCTAATTCAACAATATAAGAATCAATTTATTGTAATTGATTTGACATGCTTGAAAAATTTTCTAAAATAGATGAATTAAATTATCAGGAACTATAATATGCAGAACTGTTACAATCCTTAGTTGAAACTTGTGGTTTTAATTTGGTAATCCTTTTAAAATCATTTTAACTATGGTTATTTTAAAGACTATATTCTTTAATTGCTTTTAATACTGTTTCAAATCTTTTTAAACATTTTTAATTTGATAAAATGAGGATTAAAATATTTTTTCACAAGGTTTTTTGCCTTTCCCATATTTTTCAAATCTAACTGTGAATTGTTAAATTCACATTTTCTAAGACTTAAAAAGAAACTAAAAAATATATAGTTTTTTATCTTTAATTAAACTAAATTTGGTGGCACAACAGCCGATACAAGGGCTTAAGTCAGCACTGTCCAGCCATGCTATTTTAAACAATGGGCAGTGGGGTACCCTAACATACCATACTGATGTGAACATCTACAAAATTTTTCCTTAGATAAGCTTGTTTTTTATTTTGCAAACTTAAGGGATAATTGGTTGAGTCAACCTTTTCCAATCCAAGGATTAAACTTTGGGACTGAAGTATGATAGTTCAGTGCACTAATCATTACATCACTTATTTAAATTCTCATATAATTTGTTTAGATTCGGATTTTTTTTTCCTTCAAAAAACACAATTTAAAGATAATACTAACATAATGGTATTTTAGTCATGCATAAGTACATTTAGTCCCGTTTGAAAACATATTTCAACATAAATGTGAATCAAATGCTCAACAAATTCCATTCCTATAATTAAAGAATAACACATAAAAGTAAATGATTCCTACATTTATTGTTAAAAAAAAATGTTTTAAATAAAATAAACGTAATTTTTAATTAATTGGTCCTATAAGTCTGTAAGTAAAATAACAAAGCTTACTTGAGTAATGTGGTACACTTGGGGTTGTGTGGAACAATCTGTTGGAATAAGAAAAGGTCTTCAGAAAATTATAATACAAATAAATTGATAAATCAGAACTCAAGTATGAAAGATTCATTAAAGCAAACACAGCAAACAAAGACAACATAGAAAGAAAAAAAAAAAAAAAAAAGACACATACTTTACTGGTACTTAAGATTTATGCGCATTCTTTTCAAAGTGAAATTTCTTGAGAAAAAGTTATATGCATTTTTAAATTATCATAAACAAATTAAAAGAATTTACTAGGTAACTGTTTCACAGTTACATATAGGGGTAAAAAAGAAAGTTGTAAAACTTTAGGAGCCAGCAAAAATTCTTAAGAGCCACATATATATTAAATTATATTAATCAGAAAAAAAGTTAGTCACCACGGAATATCTTTTTTTATTTGCCAGGATGACCGTTTTTTTTTGTTGTTTTTGTTAAACTTAGTTATACATGTTTTAAGAGTTGAAAACATCAGTACTGTATCACGTCAGAAACCAATCAACAGGCAAATTATACATAATACTTAGCACAAATAATAAATAAAAAAGCTACAACACATAACTTAATTTTCATGAAGTCAGGTTCCAATCTCATTAATTTAACTCTCATGGGGGAAACAGAGTAATTCCAGTAAACAAACACTCAGTAACAACAAACACTCAGTAATTACAGTACTGTTTTAATTCAAACAGAAAACAACAGTAAGCCAATAAATATGAAGACAGAAGATTCCAAGTTAGAACAGACACTTGTTACTGTCATTACAATCTATTATCATTTTGTTGTTAGTAAACTGACTTTATTTATAGATTTCTTTTTCAATTGCTAAATTTGAACTTAAGTTTCTCAAGTTTGCAGTGAAGAGAATGAACCCAACATAAAAGACAAAAAATCACATAAAGAAACTCTTTATGACTTACCTGTGAATGCCATGTCCACAATAGCTTCGGACTACAGAAAAACCATGGGCTTGAACATACTTTTGAATGACATTACCAATTTCTCTATACTTCTCACCTGGTTTTACTAGAAAAAAACAAACAAAAAATAATTACACCGTTAAGAACAATGACTTGCCTTAGTTACACAATTACCTATCGCCTATCATTCAATTTTAATTTGGATTTTCATTGAATTGAAAGAACTTTCTAATAACTAGTATGTTACTGATGATAAATCACAGACAGTAATCACAATATTTAAAAATGTTTTACTTCATTATCTAAACCAAATAATTTCTAAACCTATAATTATCTAATTTCTCAAAAAGGTGTATCTTCAAACTTTAATCTGAAGTTACATTCATTTGAAAGAATTTTGCAATGTCTGTGATTTACTAATAAAATATATTGTCGTATTGGCCCGAATATAATGCAATGTTTTTTGACTGATCATTTCCCACTAAAAACTTGACTCACACTAAATTTGCAGTCTAAATATAGGATTTTTAAACTTATCTTGATGAAAAATTCCGGGATTGTGTTATATTCAGGCTAACACAGTATAATTCACTGGGGTACTTCATGAAATACACTCTATAACAAATAAATCGACGCACCAAGAAGGACGTGTCCGATTGAGACGAAAATTGGTGGGTAGGAAGACAATGTACAGAATAGTAAATGATTAAAATTTCAGAACAATTGAATAATTTATTTCAGAGTTACAGTAACAAGTTCAATAAGCTGTTGACCTGCCGCTAGCCTGGATATAAGCTGCCACACGGCATGGCATAGACCGATAAAGCTCCCGGATGGTCTCCTGCGGTATTTCCTGCCAAATTCGCTCTAATTGTCGAACGAGGTCATCAACAGTCCGTGCCAGATGCAATCGCCTTTCCATCATATCCCAGACATGCTCGATGGGAGAGAGATCTGGCGATCTGGCAGGCCAAGGAAGAGTTTGACAAGCTTGCAGACAGTTTAGAGCAACACGAGCCGTATGTGGTCTGGCATTGTCCTGCTGAAAAACCAGCCCAGGGCACTGCAAAAGGAACGGTAGCAAAACAGGTCTTAGGATGTCGTCCACGTGCCGCTGTGCAGTAAGTGTACCTCTAATGACGACCAAAGGGTTCCGGCTGTCAAAGGAAATGGCACCCCAGACCATAATGCCTTGTTGAGGGCCGGCGTGGCGTACAATAGTGAAAGCAGGATCCCCCCTCTGCCCTGTGCGTCTCCAAGCACGTCTTCGATGATTGTCAGGACACAGTTGGAAGCGGCATTCGTCGCTAAAGACTACACGTCCCCAGTCGGCATCATTCCAACCTGATCGAGCCCTATACCACTGTAATCTGGCTCAGCAGTGTGCAGGCGTGAGTGGCAGGTGGCATAACGGTTGGCGCGAGCATAGATTTCGCTCTCTCAACCGTCTGTGAATGGTCATGATGGACACTGGTGTTTGGGTTGAATGTCTGATGGTTGATAGAGATGAAGAAGGCGCTGTGACAGCTGATCGAACCATCACTATGTCCTCGCGATCTGTTGTAGCCCTAGGTCGACCGCTACCATCCTAACACTGCACTATGCCATTTTCCACCCATCCTTGGCAGCATCTTCAAATCGTCGCATCGCTTCGACTCAAATGACGAGCGATTCTCCGATTACTCCAACCGGCCTCTTTCAATCTAATGATACGACCTCTGTCAAACTCTGACAGTTGCTCATAATGAGCACGAATCCTGCAGGGAGGCATTTTTTAAGTTGTTGAAAGGTCATCTGAATCGCAATCAAACCGAAAGTTCTAACAACCGTTGAAGTACTGCTCCTTGTATACGTCTCCTTATATAAGTTCCGATGCGCTAGAGACCAAACTATTCATTCATTGGACACCAAATTTGAATCATTTGCATATCTGTTCAAAACATTCATGCATACGAAATTTCAAAGCAATCGGATGATTGTTTCTTGGTGCGTCGATTTTTTTGTTATAGGGTGTATTTTAGTTCCATAAAAAAAGATTGAAACTATACCATAAATACCATTTATTTTCATGTTTATTAGCAGTATTTAGTTGTTGATTTTATTTTTTTATATACAATATTTTTAATGTAAACATTCTAAGCACTACTGAAAGAATTTTGCATAATTGTACAATGTCCTGAAATCATAACACAATGATCATGTAAATTCCCACAACCTTAAATTTGAGTCATACTTTATAAACATATTAGTAAAAATATTTTGTGTCACATGCCCTTTAACATTTAGTTAAATAAAATTAAAGATTCAGCAAAAAAAAAAATGTTCAAAAAGTATAAAAACTCCAAAACGGACACTTAGATTTCCTACAGGTCTACTTTACAAATGCAAAAAAGAAATTACATGCATTTAAAATGATAAAATCTACAAAATTAAACCACACAAAATAATTTTGCATGTAACAAATCTTAACATTTTTTGATACACAAGAAAATGGATTTAAGTTAAACACATGTCTTGTTAAAATAGTTGTTTTGTTAAGGCAACTTCATTTATAGTAAACTCCAGAGCATAAGGCTCATGACTGCCCAGAACTCCATCTCATCTGGACTAGTTTTTAAAAAAAAGTTCAAAGCAGCCGTGCTATGTACGTGCTATGCCGTACTATGTTTTGTAAGTTTTGCAAAAGTTGTGACCAAAATGAAAATTTTTGGCATTAAACATGTATTTTCATACATGCAAAATCCGATTATACTGTATACATAAATATACACTATATGCATATTAAAAAATAGAATATATAATAGCTTACTTACGTAAAGTGAAATCCCAAGATAATCCATTGATAAAGTGAAAAAAATAGAAAAAAATAAAAAGGTAGATAGCACATGGTGCCAATTAACGAGCTTATACCGGATACGTGTTTAAATTTAGCCTTTTAAGGCAATGAAAGAGTGGATAAATTGGATATAAAGCGCCAAATTAGAACTGGTGGGCTTTTAAGCCTAATCACATGTAACCACAAATAGACGGAAAATGGAATTAATATTGAAATGGTGTGCTCTATCATCAGGCGCCACCGCTTCATTGCCTTAAAAGGCTAAATTTAAACACTTATCTGGTATAAGCTCGTTAATTGGTACCATGTGCTATCTACCTTTTTATTTTTTCTATTTTTTTCACTTTATCAATGGATTATCTTGGGATTTCACTTTACGTAAGTAAGCTATTATATATTATATACTATTCTGTTTTATTATGCTGCATAATGCGCTAATCTTTCAGAATATTTTTCTATATTATACTTGTCTACTGTTAAATGCATAACTCCAAAAATATCGCCAATATTAGGTAATATTCTTTAATCCTAAAAAATAGAATAAATTTTCATTTATCTTAAAATATGTAACATGTTTTAATATAATGGGTGGAGAGGAGGAGGGCAAGAAGTGAGTAAATAATTTATAAAACTCCTGCCTACCAGGCTTTCTTGTTATCCAACCTACTGTTCTGCCACATTAGGTTGAATAATCAAGAGCTTACTGTATTTTAATAAGTTTTAAGTATTTGAATTTGCATTTGCCATTTTCTGTATTCATTTTTTAAAATGTAAGATTGTACTTTGATTTTTTTAATTATTGTTTTTGGGAGTATGTTAAATTATAAAGTTGATTCTGAAAATTGAATTATACATATATTAGTTTGTTTCATACCTATTTCAATAGCTTTCATCAAACATTCATACGTAACTCGAACTAACTTCTTTCCGGCTTCATCAACATTCCCAACTAAGAAAGTTTCATTTAAATCACCATGAAATCCCTTGTGATACACAGTGATGTCAACTAAAAAAGAAAATAAAGTAAATAAAATAATTAATCTTCAAAAGTGGCATCACTTTTCACACACAAAAGCATATTTTATGGACATATTTAACATTATTATTTCTGCTTACACTTTATAAATGTGTTCATATGGTCAAGTTACAAATAAAATGTGTAAAAAAAAACCTAGCAGCTGGTAAAATTTAAATTATATTTTCTTCTGGTAAACTTTTTTTGTCACTTAATTACTCTTTGCAGCTACACTTCAGAAAGATACAACAGAAATATTTTACCCTGGATACTTAAACTGAAACTCTGCATGAGTTAAAAAGAGTTCAGCAATCATCGCAAATTTTTTAAAGAAAATATTGCAATGTTTAATCAGTTTAAAAAAAAAAAATATGTTAAGAGACCAGAAAAGTTCAGAATGTTTCCCCACAGGTCATACCTTGCATTCTTATAAATAATAGGCTTAGAGTTATGAAGCATTCCAGGAAAATACTTAAAAATGCAATACTTTACAATTTTTTTTTAAATGGTTTGTATTAGCACGTTTTATAATGTGATTATGAGTTAAACTTTGAAAACTGTGTAGTTCATTTAGGCCATGAAGTCATTAATTGTAAGAGCAATAGTGCAGTAGTAAAACCTGGATTTTTTTCTAGACTCAGACATTTCTTTTCAAAAGGCCTTCGACAAGGAAAACTTATTTAAATACTTTCTTTAATAATATTCTTTCTCTTTGAAAAAAAAGGGAAAGCTGAATTTAAAAAAAAAGGGGGGACTATTAGTTTTGCTATGATAAAAATGTTTAAGTGACATACAATGTATGACGCATTTAACTTATAAACATTTGAAAAGAATTCTATTTGTGTTAAATATTTATGAGCATTCACATTTATATCTTGCGCATTAATAATTATTGTTGTTCGAATCTCAAAATTAATTTTGATTAAGACTGCATGAGGAAATAAAAGAACTTTTTGGATTGCATAGCAGATAACTGAATTTACATAAAATTAAAAACACACAAAACTATTCTGATAACAGCCGAATAATGATTCTTACAATAATTAATGCACAGAAAAAGGGGTGTTTATTTTTCATATTAAAAATACATTCAAACTAAATTCCGCTTCATACTTATAAATGCTTTAATAATCAATTTCCTCAAAGTAACAAAATGTTTTTAACTTTCAAATTGGGGATACATCATTAATTTTAAATTTTAAACTTTAAAAAATAAAACATTATTCCTCTAATTTTGTATAATGTTAAATGAAGCAAAAATATATTATATTTTCATGGATGTGTACTACATAATTATGCATAATGCCAATAATTATATGCAAATATGTTAAACCTTTATTTATTTACCCTTTAAAAAAAATTATATAACTTATGAAATAACCATTCAAAATTCACTTTCAAATTACATTTTAATATTTAAACATCATTAACTTTAAATGTGTTATTTCCCAGTTATAAAATGTGTATGTTATATAATAATTTATTGCTTCCTTAGCAGTAAATTTCATCTAAAGAAGTTGAGGGAACCTTCAAACTTTTAAAAACTCACTACACAAATACTTTATTAGCATGCTTCCATTTTATTACTTAATTTAAACAATCTTATAAAGGTTCCTACAATTATGCAAGTTTTTATTTCCTTAACACCCATGCTACTTTTTCTTGACTTTGCTACTTAGCTTTTTTTTTTTTTTTTTTTTTTTGACATCTTGTTCTTATTTTAAGTGTGTCAATTCTATAATATATTAGAAGTAATATTTTAAACTATTACATCTTAAATTATTATACTCAAAATACTAAAGCAACTAATAAAACTTTATTAAATTTCTTAAACTAGCACATTCTGTGATTTTCATATATGGCAATCTATACAGAAAATGCCTTTGAAATTAACTGCTAATAATGCAGTAATAATGTAGAGTAAATAAAATATTTGAATTTATATATATTCAGTATCTATGCAGCACATTTATATTTGGGTTTTTTACTCGATAAAAATTCTATGTCTGTAAACAATCCTAAAAAAAAAAATTCAGCAGATCTGCATGGTGCACGGTTATTTTAGATTTGATGATGGTAACAGATTTGATATTAATTATATGTTTCCTATAAACATTAATAAAAATATTTAATGATTACTTTAGACAGATTCTTGACTTAATTAGAGCCTTTTTTTATACATTTTTATCAATATTATTAAAATTAATTTTGTCATTTTAGAACTGAGAAAAATAGTGTGTTATAATCTTCATTAGCTATTGCCAATAAATATTTCACAAATACATTCCTCATGAAGACCTTTTAAGTTAATCTGACCCTAAAAATAAAGTTCAGCTAGCAAAATCCATAAGTATATTCAACTATCATAAGCCTGTAATAAATAAATAAATAAATAAATATAAAATAAAAGTCAATTTTTAATTCTAAGGCATTGGAGATTTCAATAAAGGAATGATCAAGATGAAAGCAGCATTCGTAAGAAGAATGAGAAAAGATTAAAACTAGAATATATCAGTTTAATTTTCTGCATAATCCTTTCCTTTACTCAAAAAAAATCGAAATTCTTGAAATAAATTATTCAACAAAATTTTGAAATCTTTGGCGTATAAATAGTCTTGCTTGTAATTGCTCATTTCTTAGTACATTTTTTTTTAAAGAAAAATCTCACAAATCCTACTATATTATGCTTATCTCAGACTCACTGGCTTCGTAACTATTCCAGTTAAACCAATCCAAGATAAAACTTTTAACACTATTAATCCAAAAATATAAAAAAAAATTAAGCAGAAAAAAATTAGAAAAATCTACACTGTTTGTACAATTTGCTTGAAATTTTTCAGAATTATGTATAAAGATAATAACCTACGCTACTTTAAGAATCTGAAAATCCACCTGTCCCCAATTTTCAAGAGATTTTTCACTATTTTCAGCTGTATTTTATTTCCAAGAATAAAGAAGAAAGTTGAGCGTGACAAAATTAGGTGTCACAAGCGACATTTACGTCATACTGAAGTCATGGTTATCAGGCTTTGAAGGGAAATTTGGGATTTCAATTCGCTTAAAATAATTTTTCTACATTGTCCAGTTTAACTTTTTTTCACAATTTAACTGATTTCCTCTGCATAAAAATTGGTATAAGAGGCGGTGTTCCCAGCAAAATGAAATCTTTTGAATGCAAGAAGTTTTCGCACGTTTTTAGAAGAAAATGCAATTTCAATTTTAGTGCACAGTAAAAATTGAACATAAAATTATTTAAGTGGGCAAAGATTAAATATATAGTGTAGACATATTTTTGTCAAATATTTTTTCTAGTGTCCATTGTAATTGCCTCCACAACACGCTTTGACTTCTAGTTGAGAAATATTTTTCTCAACATTTGTAAAAAAAAAAAAAAAGAAAAAGAAACAACCATAAACCAGAATTTCTGGAAGTACATAATCTTAAAGCGATAAATGTAGCTGCTACACATACTATTTAAAATATCACCATCTTCAAGAGGTCTCAGATCTGGTATTCCATGACAAATTACTTCATTGACAGACCTGTAAATGAACCAAGAAAATGTTAAAATTTATAGAAATTATTAAAGTATATTTTGTTTATCATAACTACTTAAGTTATGCTGGATAAATTATTTATACATGAAGAAACAATATGTAAGAAATACATTCAAATTTGGAAAATTGATATGTTAATGCTCAAATGCATAAAACATTAAAGCCAATAAATAAGGCATAGTTCTTAAAATGCACTTTACTAATGACTGAGATAAACATGCTTTTTTTATAAATATGTTTGTAATTCTTATACACTGCTGGCCACCCAAATTGCAACACCAAGAAAAACAAGAGATATCACAACAAAATTTATTGTGTAGATAACATGTTGACCAAGTAACAAATGATTAAATTTACAGCATTCTATGAAGCGTGGTTCCTGCCAAAATCAGTACCCAGAGTAGCCGCCGTTGTTGGAGATCACAGCTGCCACACGCCTCGGCATTGATTCAAAGAGACTTTGAATGTGTTCTTGGGGTACAGCAGACCAAGCAGCTTCCACACGTTGCCAAAGTTGATCTGGTGTGACAGCTGGGGATGAACTCTGGGTCAGTCGTTGAGCAACCATGGACCACATGTTTTCTATCGGCGAAAGATCCGGAGAGCGCGCCGGCCAGGGAAGCAATTCAATCTGGTGATTGACGAAGAACCCTTGGACAATGCGTGCCACGTGTGGCCGTGCATTATCCTGCTGAAATATGGCTGTTGGCAAGCCCTGAAGGTAAGAAAGGACAACTGGCTCCAACACCTCGGAGATGTAGCGCTGGCTGGTTAAAGTACCGGCAATGCGTACTAGAGGAGTGCGAGAGAGATATCCGATACCGCCCCATACCATAATACCCGGTGCAGGACCAGTGTGACGGTGCATAATGCAGCTGTTCAGCATCCTCTCTCCACGGTGTCTCCAGACTCGAATCCGACCGTCGTGGTGTTGCATACAGAAGCGTGACTCGTCAGTAAAGAGAATTTCATTCCATTCTGTCGTCCACATCCTTCTTTCATCGCACCATTGGCGGCGGAGACGTCTGTGGTTCCGCGTCAGAGGTAGACAAAGCAACGGACGTCTTGCGGACAGACCATTCTGCTGTAAACGACGTCGAATGGTACGCGCAGACACTGGATGATGCGTTACAGACTGAATCTGCTGTGATATGGTTCGTGATGTGACTGAGCGGTCCGTCACTGCCATGCGTACAATCTGCCTGTCATCACGTGACGTGGTGCACTGAGGTCGATGCGGTCGATCACGTCTGTCCGTCGTACCCTCCTGCACCCAACGATCACATATCCGCATCACAGTTGTTTGGTTTCGTCCAATACGACGACCGATTTCCCTGAAAGATAACCCACAATCTCGGTATGCCACTATCCTTCCTCTGTCAAACTCGGATACTTGATCAAAAGATGATCGTTGTTTCCTACGAGGCATAATTTATCGTTTTTTTGAAAAAAAAGCAAGAAAAACACAATTGCTGTACTTGAAACCGTCGAAATCTCCAAGCCTTAAATAGCGCTTTGAGGTGGCGCCACAGGCGCGCTTGATGTGCGTCTGCGCTGAAATTCTAATCATTTGCATATCTCACCTCAGCTAATGCATGTTGTAAATTTCATATTATTTGCATGCTTCCTTCAGGGTGTTGCATTTACGATGGCCAGCAGTGTATAAATCATTTCACACTTAAAAACTTTAATAAGTGGTATGCTGCAAGTCTGGAGTTTTACTGCCAAATAATTTTAAATTATTTGGAAATATTTAATTTTAAATCAAATTGCAACAAAAGAAAACTAGATTGGAACTAAAGGCAAATAAGTAGGGTTTTTTTTCTGTATTTATGATTCTTTTCTTTCTTCATATTAATGCAATAATAATATACAGTATATTACAGTAATGCAATAATATACAATGGAATGGAGTGATGTCACTCATTACACACACATATTTTTATTTTGTTCCTACCTATTAAAAAATATTTGTTGGAAAGAATGTAACATACTTTGAAATGCATGCATCTGTATGAAAATACACTAGATTTTTCCTGTCTTCTAAGGATTAATCAAACATAATTTAATGTAAATATTACCTTTTTTTTGTAGCAAATATATTTTATGTATTTTTTTAAATATTATTAAGTTAAATTTTTAATTGTCTTAATTATCTAGAGCAACAAAATTTGCTACTAAAGTTATTTTCCTAGATTAATTTCCCAACACATGTAAAATACAATCATTGGTTTAAGCCAAGGTTTCCTAAACTTTTTAATGCAGAGATCCCATAAGCAGTGTTCAGATCCAACAAACTTGTGACCAAAACTGTCAGTTTCTTCACTTGTACTGCAATATGCTATTGCAGTTTTAGGTCATTAATTTTTAAATATGTAACAAACCTAATTTAATACAATTAAAAAAATAAATTCAGTTACTTGAGTAAATTCAAAAATTATCTATAGTTTGTCCATTAAGTGTAGCCACTTGGAAGGTCACTAATGAGAAAACTCATTTACTTCTAATAACATAAATGGGAGGATTAAGTATCAATGAGAAGGGTGTGTTTGTTTATTTTAGTTATATTATCGAATCTTGGCAAAATAGTCGACATTGCAGGACGAAGCAGTTCTTTAATATTCTTTAGATTTGATCATCGCTTGGTGGTGGTTAAAGACAATTATGTAAAATTATTATAAGTAATATAAAATTGCTAAAAATTTTGGCGACCCTCGCTGCAGGTTCCACAACCCCAATTGGGGTTGTGACCCACAGTTTAAGAAACTCTGGTTTAAACCAACATTAAAAATTCACAACAAGTAAATTAAATTCTATACTGTCAGATATAATTTTCAAAAATGGAAATGAGGTATTCAAATTTTTAGAATGGTTAAAAGAAAGCATTTTATCATCAATGTCAGGTAAGTTAAATCAGCCTTTTCATTTATATAAATGCAAGAAGCAATGTAAGTTACTTAAGTTACAAATTTATGCTATTTATAATTTAATTTTAGAATATTTGGGTAATCAGTAAATCAAAACGTTGAGTTTCCAGAACACGCCACAGGGGAAAGACAATATATACATATTCATGCTTATGAAGGTAGCAAAATTTTCAGACAGGTTTCCCCCTCTCCTCCAATGATAAAAGCTACAAATATAATCAGATGTCCAAGTTATGAACTCCTAAATTTTACTCACACTATCAGATAAGTCAAGTTCAATCATTTCAAATTTTAGCACACAATTAATAATTTTTATTCTATTTTTGCAATAAATAAAAAGCTAAAAATTCAATTATGGGATTTAAAATGTAATAGCAGTTCTATTTTTAATTTGTGAATGTAGTGAACCCAAATATTAGAGGAAATTTTTACATGCAAGAAGAATAGAATAAAAAACAACAAAAATGCTTAAATTATTTCTTGAGCAATGAAGATACGATAATTATTAGATTTTAAGTTCAGTGATCTTTTGAAATGAAAATAACATTGGAAAGATTAAAAGATATTTTTGTGAATATCTCTTAACATACATCTATTTAGACAAAATAAACACAATCTATTTCACATTTATTACATATATCTTTTCAGCAAGATACTTTTTAAAGATATTTGTATAAAAATGACATTCATGATTCATTATGTGTGACTTACTTTTTTTCGTTAGGAGAAAAGTTTTAAAAAATTTAATGTTAACCCTTTAAAAGTAAAATTCAGAAAGCATGGAAACATTAATATCACAGTACAGAAATGCTTTTAATAATTAAAAGACAATTTTAATTTATGCAAAAACAAATTGCTGATTAATTTTAAATGATAAATACAGAGAAAAGCTTACGTGCAACAAGACTTTGGGAAACAATAATAATTTAAAGGTGATGGATAGCAATCACGTTCTATACAAGCCTGAAAACAAAAATCATTAGAATAATTAAATTAAATCGAATGGCCATAATAAAGTAACTGTGTAATAAAGTAACTGTGCAATTTTTAAGATATTGCCTCATGCACAAAACAGTCAAAACAGTTGACTGTTTTGACGTTTTACAACAGACTTCAAACATGGAGTCCTATTAAGCGCATATCATACCTACTTATGTTCAATCTTGAACACTTTGGACACTTGAACACTTCAATCTTGTTCAATCAGAAACACTTTTGTTCAACTGTTTTCCACAACAGTTGGGTGAAAAGCCTTGTGTGATGTGTATGTTCGAAATCTGCAACTTTTCCCAGCCGATCTGGGATAAACTGAGCATTTCGTTCGACTCGTTCAAGTTTTGCGACAGACCAATCACAGGTGGAATTATTCAAGGTGTTAAAATTATCGGAGATGTGTTTGAGAAAGGGGGAGGTAGCAAAGTGTTTGGTTTTCCTACCTGTAGGCAGGTTTATTAAATGCCTGGGTTCTTTGGGGTTTTATCAGGGGAATGCGAGAGGTATATGTGGGGAGAGGGGAGGAGGGATTTATCTGGATTTTTAAAGAAAAGGATGGGTGTTCAGAATGTTTGAAAATTTTTTGTTTATTACTTTATACAACTTAAATTAAATTACAATAATCAATTACAGATGAAAAAAAAAATAACATATATAAATCAAAAATAATAATAATAACTTGGCTGTTCGAGCCTTGTCAGGGGAAGACCCCCTGAACCCCCCTAATTTTTTAGTTTCATTATTGCCATGTTAAAACAATATTAATTGACTATGTCCTTTTATATCTCATTTTATATCTCTCGAGTATTTCGCCTGGTAACACTATGTTGAAATATTTATGATTGTAATCTATTTATAGAAAAATACATGTGATGCATATTCTACAGCTTACAAAATATTGTAACAATAGATTAAAGCTGTTGTGAACTTATAGTATTTAAATATATGTAAAATATACATGTGATGCATATTCTACTGCTTACAAAATATTGTAACAATAGATTAAAGCTGTTGTGAACTAAAATATTTAAATATGTAAAATTATGTCACATACTTTTATGTTGCATTTTTGGGACAAATTTTTCGGACAATTTTCAATAAAGGGGGCGAGAGATAAATTGACATAGTCATTAAAAAATCAGGATTTGCTATTAAATAGATTATTAACAGTACTATTATCAACAAATAAATTAAAGTACTATACTAGTGCTGAATGCTTTATTGTAGATAAAAAAGTATTATTCATTTTTATTTAAATGATGTACAATAAACATTTTCTGGAAAAAAGTTATTTGAACTTTTTTTTTCCATCCCTTGGAGGGAAGGGGGTGTATGAACTTGACATGAAGTTTATATTTGAAAGTTTAAATTTTGCATGTACTTTTTCAAAAAGCCAACTTTGTTTTTATTTTTGGTTGAGCAAAATCATAACAACCCTGTCTAGAGGACTAAAGGAAGTTTAACTCTGTTACCATGAAATGTTGTAAAGCCCAATAAAAATTTTCACTATAGCCAATTCTTAAAATTTTGTATGGTTTTTTTTCCTAGGAAACACTCATTGCGACAGTATATAATTCACTAATCTCTTAAATAGACTATTAATCAAAAATTAAAACAGAAGACTTCATTACATAAGAATATTTTTATTTTACTGTCAACTGGAAATCCTTCATTTTCATTTTTTTCCCCCTAATGGACGTATCAGTGGCCTACTAAGAGGCTTGTCTGCTACAATGGCCAGAGATGTTGGTCATTTCACTATGGGGGTGCCTAGAAGGTAGACAACATAAGCGGTCGCCTAATTTTGAGCCCATTACAGATGAGAGATCTAGAGCGTGGATTGGCACCCCCAGACGTATCAGTTGAACAAGGAGGACATTGAAGCCATGACAGATTTCACACGCACTAGGTACCTTTAGTGGACACGGGCCACAGCAGACTCGATGGACAGAGGAGTTCACCCTCCCAAGCACTGGCCAAGCTGATGCTGCATCACTCTTGGTGTTCAAATGGTAACCAAGTTTAATCGACTGATCTGCTGCAGTTCTCTTATCATAAAACTTGCCATTTTTAAAATTTTTTTAAAGACACTGTTGAGAAATGAAAATGTGCGTTTGGTTGTCATATGGATGGGAAGGCATATCTAGGAGCTAGATATGAAAAGGGGGAGGAGAGGGTTTTAAATGAGCGGTCATTAGTCACATTTTGCAACTGTAAATTTTATTCTGATGATGAAGATTTTGGAGCCAGTAGTCCTTTTTGACCCCTAACTTATTTCTTGATATAGCACTATTACCCACAGAGCTGAGCAAAGCGCTCAGCGGCCTTCTACCTTGATATACGTTTGACACTTTTATTCTTATTTCTCAACAATCACCATTTTTTTTCTCCTACAAGTGGCTATGTGGCAAACCATTTTTAGCCCATTTCACAGACCATCACAAAAATAAAAATGATTAAAATAGGCACCTTCTCAAAAATACCATCAATTTCAAGAGCCCCTCCATACAAATAAGATCAATTAAAACGGCCCTTTCATAAAACAACATGAAAGATATGGATCTTTAAAATAAATGTAATTGATTAAAATGCCGTTTTATGAATATTTGATCTTTTACGAACATATTAACACCTTTTTATAGTTTAGACAAATAAACAAAACACCATTTTTTGAAACTGTACCAATGTGGAACAGTTTAGCAACTGAAAAAAAATAGATGCCATTGACACCTAGATTTTTCTATCCAATTTCTAACCTTGGGGGAGGGGATATAAGATACACCTTATGCTGTTTCATTACCATTTACACAGTTTTTTTTTCTTTTTTTAATGGGGTCTTAAGAAATTTCTTTTTATTCGTTCATTCAAATTATGACTTCCATTTTTTTGGCCTATTTTTCAGATTGTATTTCCTTAGTGAACAAACATGTCATATGTTTTAAAAGTCAGTATTAATTTTTCATTTATATATATATTTTTCCCCAAGAATGTATAAATGGGAGATATAAACTGCTGTGCACATTCAAGTCATTTTGGATCTCATGAAAAATAAGTATTATTAAATATAGTTAATTAACTTTTGTAATAGTTATTATTATAGAACTACAGTTAATTAACTTATAGTCAATTAACTTTCGATTCAAAAGTAATTTTAATGTATCGTTTTATATAGAACTCACAAAATTTTCTACATGATTTTTTTTTCTGGGCGATCTTGAGATTTTGCTACATAAAAATTTAACTGAAAGGCAAGAATAGGAAAAACATCACTATATTTTAGGGAGGAAAAGTAGAGTGTAGTAAAAAATTCATTTACTTCATGCACGATCCGATCTAATTCATCTGTAGTGATTCCAACTGCTACATGAGCTGCTGCAGTATCTAACACCTCTCTGGCCAACTAAAAGCAAAAATATAATAAAAGGCTACATGAAATATCAATAACATTTTTAAATAAAATTTGGAAGTATAATTAATATCTCAATAATATTTTTAAAAAGAAATTTCAAACTGGAAGTACAGTTAATACATCGAAATATTTCAAATATTCAGTTAATTCATAAAACATTCAAAGGAAATTCTAATTTAAAATTAAGTTTAATGTTTCACAACAAAAACAGAGTTCATCTGGTGCTCCATTTCGACCATCATTTCCCCTTCATAAAAACATAAATGTGAACTACAAACATTAATAAAAATTTTCACTTAAAGAATCCTTTATGTAGACAGACTTCTCTTGCGTAAGTGGACATAAATACATGAAACACTTCAATAACCTAGAAAATTTAGCAGAATTTTGCGAACACAGGACAAAGAGAACAGAAATTCTTTTCCAAGTGTGAGCTCTTGTGATATAGGCATCTGTCACTACAAATGCCCGTAAATGTTGGTCAGTTTATTATTGGGGCACCCAGTATTTTATTCCCCATGCAAGGATTGATGATTTAATAGCTAAACCCAAGTCGAGGGTCGAACCTAAGCTCACAGTTGTAGAGTGGTGCACTTACCACCATACAATCTAGGTTGGAAAAATAAAAACTATTAAATATTATATTCCTAATAAAAATTTTACATAAAACCAGATGTTAACAAAATAGTTTCTGTTGTCGGAAAATCTCAATTCCCTTTAATTAGCAATGTAAGTAATATTTATTTAAAGGCTAAAATTCTTACATGCCACATATTATCTCTTCAAAAAAATAACAAATAGAAAATAAATTGCTAATTTGACTAAATTACCGAGATAATTAAATATGATGTATTGTACTTCAAAAAGGCATTATATGCATATCAATCTTCCTAACATACATGTTACTGTGAAATATTATGAAGCATACATTACCTTAGAAGCTAATTTGACCCCTTCAATTTCTTCTTCATCTAAAATTTTAATACTAGTTGTTCCTTTAAGAGTGGATTCACATAATGACACTCCTAAAAACAGGAAAAGAATTTTAAATTAATGTACATTTCTTAAGAAATTTAATTTACTAAACCAACTCTAGAATTAAAAATGGATTTTATAAATTATAATTTAACACTGATTAATAATTTTTTAACTATTAATCACCTGTGTTTTATTAGAGATGCACTGGCATAATTGGTGGGGGGCAGGCCAGGTTTTAGTTTACTCTAGATATATTAACTATGTTTTTTATCGCAAGAATAGATCTAGATGGAGCACCTTATTAGAAACTAAAGTTCCCTCTAAATGTACCCAAAAATCTCATACAATTACTCTAATGCAGAGATAACTCTGATACTAAAATATTAATAGTTACGAGCAGAAGTAATTCCATGAAATCAAATAATGATATTTTCTTGCAGATACTTTTGATGCTAAATTAGCAAAACTCAAGAAGACATAGAAAAAATACAAGCTAAAAGGTATTCTGATGTAAATTAAGCCAAATAAAAATGTTGGTCTTTCTTATGGCTCTTTTTAAGAGACGTTTTAGGCTGAAATTTTGTCCATCACCTCATTAGTGAATGGGGCACATTTTACTTATTGGGAATTTCATTGTATGAGGGCTGTGCACAAATTTCAAAAGTAACTTTGAAAATTAACAAGATGAATTTCTTCTTAACTTTTTGCCTTCTTTTTCTAGTTTACTTTGAACATTTTTTCAATTGACATTGCCAATTTATCTTTAATAGATAAAACATGAAAGTGTGTTACCACCTTTTGGGGATACTCTGTATAATGAAGGAAAGAACAGTCTCTGAAAATTAATTTTTTTTTTTTTAATGTTCTGAAATTACACAGATTTTTTTTCTTTTTTTTAAGCAACTTGAAACTTTTTCTTAATACATAAAATGATGTATACTTAAAATGATGTTATGTATATTCAAAATCCCCAGTGTTTATACTTATGCTTAAGCATACCTTGAGGATGATCTGCATAGTCTGGTCTCATTACAGTCTTTGAAAAATGAGTTTTTTTAAATGTTCTAAAATTATACAGATTTTTAAAAAAAGCAATTTGAAACTTTTCCTTAATACATAAAAATGATGTTATGTATATTCAAAATCCTCAGTGTTTATACTTATGTTTAAGCATACCTTGAGGATGATCTGCATAGTCTGGTCTCATTATGGTATCAGGTACTACCCTCTTGGGAGACTACAAAAATATAAGAAAACTATTATAAGTACTGTGTATATGCTAAACTAGATACTCATACAAATGAAATGTTATAAAAATAAAATGTAAGACTTCAATACAAGGATACCAAGAGAAACAGTGTCAGTACATGTTAGAGTACAAGCAAAAGCTACTCATTCACATAGAAATTCCATTGATACAACAAAAATACATGATAGTGAAAAAAAAGAAAAGAAGAAAAAAAAATGCACAAATTTTTCGGACAAAACTTTTGTGCATAAAATAATTTTTAAGACAAATGTGAAACTAATGTTTCACATTTGTCTTAAAAATATTTTTGCATAGACTTTCGATGCATACATTATTTTCGACATGCATAGACTTTCGATGAAGTTCTTTATCAAATTCTGAGATTTTACAGGTTTTAAGCTAACATTTTCAATATTCCCGAACCTTTTTTTTTTTTTTTTTTTGGAGGGGGGGGGGGGGGTCAAAATAAAATTCTCTGGATATTCCAATTTTTTCATATTTTACCTGACCTGTGGCAACTCAGACACCAGCAAAAACAGTAATCAACTACGAATTTTTCAGAACAGTAAAAATATTCCTTAACCTTTCAGAAGTAGTATTTTCTTTTCCAAAGAAGTAATCGAAAATAACAAACAATTGTGCTAAATTTTCAAATACAGTGAAAAACATTTAACACGAAACCGAAGGGACCAAAATATTTTTTCGTGTTAAAAAGATTCGTAAAAAAAAAGAAAAAATCTCACCATATCTTCGATGTTCTTATATTTTATATCGATTTCCTGTTAAACAAACAAGTAGGTTGCATTCATTGGGATGAAAAAGCAATTACAAAAAAATATTATTTTTGGGGAGAAAAAAAATCAGTTATCTTTTTTTTTGAAATGTATTTTTTTCAGAGCCATATTGTCCACAAAAATTGTTTCAAGATCGTCCATAGTTTTTATTCATTTTCTCCATTAGAATGCGCATCTAAATAACTGCGTACACTGTTTATCATCTTTCGCACTTCTGAAGTAGAGGGGAACTGCATCGTTGAATACGTTGTCAGATTCGTCGTCGTCGGAATCAGCAGAATCTTTTGGATTTTGAACAATATCCAAAATCTCTTTTTTTGTCATAATCGGTGCTGTAGTTACATCATTATCGAACAAAACATATTCATTTATTGATACTGCACAGCCAGCTGCATCAAAAAAGGGTCTCTAGATCTGTGGCATGCGATGAAACGGTTTCGATCGTCCGCCATCTTGCTGGTACTTAAGTCGAGCGATGGCAACAGCTGCCCTTTTTTCAGCATTGGGAAAGGGTTGCGCCTCAAAGGGTTAATTCAATAGAATTACACATTGCAGCATCATAATGCCACCTGGCTAACAAACTTTTCTGGGGAGATCACTGCGTTAAAAAGCAGCTTTTCGTAGCATAAATTACAAACTATCTTTTCCCAAATGGTGAAAATACAAGATTATGTAGTTTTCCCGCCTAATGATTTAAAGATGCTGTATAATGAACAGGAGATAATATTGTTTATAATTTAGAATGCTCAAATTAAGGTATTAGCTTAAATTATTACATACATACATATATTCTTACTAAATATTCTCATTTATTTATTGGATTATTTTTTTTGATTTCAGGATTATAGGGTCAAAAATATAGTTCATCATTTCTTGTTTAAACATAAATGTGCATGTAAAAATCATAACCCTTTGCAATTGAAACATTCCTATCAACATATACTGTAAAGTTTTTCATACATAAAGTTTTGACAAAATAATTACTTACTAAAGGAAAAGGCCTTAATTTTCCTGTGAAATGGTAATCTGGCCATGGGTTATAAGGCTTTATCACAGATTCTTCTGCAAAGTAAACATGTCAGTATTAATATAAACAGATAACTATACATACACATAGAAATAGACGCTTAATGAAATCAAACCATTTATTTATCCTTACTGGCTTTCTTGTGAATTTGCTTGTGTTCATTCCAGTTTCCTTTAAAGCACTCCTAGAAAATATAATTCAATTAAACCAATGCAGGAGTTGGAAATTTTGACTGAAAATTAAAAAAAATATTTAGCTATATTTTTCATTTAAATAACAGTGATTTCCTATCAATTAATGCCTACTTCACCTTAATTAGGCAATTTTTACTTTCCGAACATGTACCATGTAAGGAAGGTATTGTAATCATGAAAAAATTTGACTTCGAGATTTTGGTGTATTAACACGTTTTGAGGTCTTCTGAATTCCTTTATGCTATTTTTACAAGATGCATGTATGTGTGTATGTGAGTTGAACACGATAGCTCCTAAACGGTACATTCGATTGAGCTCAAATTGGGTATATATGTTATAAACCACTGTTGCAAGACCAGTATTGATTTGCTGCGTACAGGACTTATAGTTTTTCTACAGGACTATGGCAAAGATTTTTTTTACATTATAGGCCTATGGCAGGAAATTCTTGAAAGTGCGCTAGCATTTAAATGATACATTCGATTGAAGCTCAAATTGGGTATACATGTTATAAGCTACCATCGTAAGACCGGTATTGATTTTGATGTGTATAGGACTTATAGTTTTTCTACAGGGCTACGAACAAACATTTCTTTTCACATTGTGGCCTATGGGGGGAAATTCTTGAAAGTGCGCTAGCATTTAAATGGGGCATTCCATTGAGCTTCAGTTTGGTATATATGTTTGAAATATTCATCGATTAAAATTGATTTAAATGCTTGGTAATGATCTTAATCGTAAGTGTTCAGAAAGTCGAGTGGAGTCACTCCAATTTTTTTTTTTTTAAATGGCAGTTGCCAAACAATAATGATTGTTGCCAACCATACTGCATGAGCAACAAAATAAACTATAATAACTTTAATAAACAAATTGAAAATAGCAAATAAATTACTCTATAAAAAAAATCCAATCTTAAAAAAAGATAGGGGTGCTTAATTTTTTCCCTCATTTTCTGTATATGGTAAAAATTCATTCAAAAAAATATTTTCGCAAATTGTTGGGTTTTTTTTTGCATTTTTTATTATTGCAGTTTTTGTAATTTATTAATGTATTATGTTTATTTATGTTATTTCTCAGAATATAATTTTAGGCTGGATGTACTGTTAGATATTTGTAATATCCAGCTACTGCCGATTATCCGGCATATATATCCTGCCGATTATCCGGTGGATGCAGTATGTTTACCGGATATCCGTTGCATCCCTAATTATAATGGAGATTAAATTTGAAATAAAATAAATATTCCTATTATTAAATGCTGGAGGATAATTGGTTATTCTTTCTGTGTACAAATTCGGGCATCCAACCTGCATGGTGGTATAGGTAATTTTTGTGTCCTAGACTATGGACACTGGATCCGAAAGCATTAAAGTTTGCTGTATTGATTATGCAAGAAGAAAGTCCCTAGGGATTGATATGTTGAAGAAAATTCGCATTTACAGTGGGGTATAGACCAGTTAATAGAAAATTACCAGGGGTAGTACTGGTAAATAGCTAATCATTGCCATTTTAATAACACACGTGTTTATCTTTCAACTCAATCAGAATTGTACGATTCAAACTGCATAGTTTATACATCATTATATGCTCATACATATATACAAACATTCAGTGAAATTTGCGCGGCAAGCTTACACATAGTTGAGTACAATCTTAAAAGTCACTCCAATTCATCCTCATACAACTAGTTAATAAAAGAAATATGCATTATTAAATTTTTATGAAGTATAATACTAAACCTACGCTGCTAAAAAACGTCGACTCTTAATATATATATATACTACTGCACGTACTTACTGTAAAAAATGAAATATCAAAAGAAAGTATTGAGTGATTATGATTTTTGAAAGTTATATCAAAATATTGCACGAATGAGATAGTATTAGACGATATTTACGGTAAATAAACAAAGCCAATAATTGATATTCCGAGATGTTGTTATTATTATACACACCTATTTATTTCTCTTTACATAATATAAGGTAACACAGGGAAAATCCTGCTTATAAGGAAGCAATTAACAGATCATCTTAACATTAATAATCAGTAATTACTATTGCAAGCACGTGATACTATAAAGAAAAAATTTATTTTTAAAATGATATTTAATACCTGTGAACAAAAAAAGGAGCCATCAATTCCGTATTTAATACAGGTTGGGCACCTTAGTTTAGCCGATTTTTCACAGCCTGGTGTTTCACATACTTTCTCAACAATTACGTCGGCCATCACAATTTAATTTAAGAAAGAGGAATGAATAAAATTAAAAGGAACCAAAATAAAGGAACGTGCGCAATGCGAAGAATTACCGGTATCGTATTTCTCACTAGAGAGCCGATTATATACGGACGTTACTATTGCCATCTAGTGTGGAGAAGGAGAACTTGCATTTACAACAACTTGTGATGTCGCTTGCTACCATTTTCCCGGGGAAAGTCCCCAATTTCAGGACGTCTTTCAAACTGTCCCCAAAATGTAAAACAGGAACTGGGGACAATTTTTAATTATTGCATTGTTTTTTAATTAAATTACAGTTAATTATTTCATTAATTAGAAATGCCCCAGTTTTGTTTCAAAATCGGGGACATGTCCCCGATTCTATGTTCAAAAAAAAAAAACTGGTCACCTTAACGTAGAATTGAGGACAAATCCCCAATTCTGAAACAAAATTGGGGACATTTTATAATTGATGAAATAATTAACACTAATCTAATTAAAAAACAATGTAATCATTAAAAATTTCCTCACTTGCATCTTTACTTTTCGAGGACAAATCACAAAAAAGTGGGAGATCTTGGATGCAACTCCGTAGAAAGAGGTGCCAACATCCGAAATGGAGTTCCGCGCATGTGCATAAACATATCTGCCCAGCAACTATAACGCAAAACTGCAATGCAATTTAAAGCGTTCATTTTGTGCGTTCATTTAAAGCGTTTATTTAAAGTGTTCAAGAGGGATTTTTTTTTGTTGTTGTTTGTTTGTTTTTGTTTTTTGAAAAGGGAGTGGAAATCAAAACTAATTTCAAAGCGTTCGGTAGACGTACAGAAGCCATCCAGTTGTAAAATTAAAAATAAAAAACGAGATGGCTAAAGGAACTTAAAATAGCAATTTCATTTAAAATGGAATGTTTCTAATAATAAACAAGCTATTATAAACAAAAATCTATGTACGCTACTGTTCTAAATCCATGTAAAATAATTCCTCTTCTTATACGTTTGCATAATTTTTCTGATTCCGGATTGCTGGGATTGAGATTAATTCCTTTTATGTGAAATTTAAGTATAATAAAAATGTAAATAAATTCAAAAAAGTATATAATTTGTGTTATATAAAATGCAATAAAAACGTTAGGTAATAACTAAAACTTTTAAGTTGATTTTGATTGTTCAGAAACATAGAGAATAATATTTCAGAAGGTTTTCTTCCAATAATATTTCCTTTTTTCAATTCCTATTAGGTCACTCTCTCCCTATGCATATCTTGTACAAATTTTGAATCGTTAATAAAATACTTTTTTTGATTCATCCACTCAAGTTCAAATACATTTTTTATGTTAAAACTGCTTAAATTTTAATGTTTGTCTGCCATCCAAGAATACATTAAATGAAGATACTTCCATCCTATGTGTGCCTTTTGTTTTGGAATGTTTTCGTAGAACATATGAATTCTGTGTGTGCATAACGTTTTTTAAAGATTTTATTTTATTGGGTTGGCAACAAGTAATTTCGTTTTTAAGTATGTCAGTATTTCACCTGAGCAAAACTACTGAAGCTAATGATACTTAATTAGGCACATACGTGAGTTCATTAAAGCTGTTCTTCGAAAAAAAAATAACTCTGCTTTTAGTCTTGGTACACAAATTGAAATAAACTAATAGCACCATGGTCTCCAAAAAATTCCACATGGTTCTTCATAAGCTGTTTTACACACTACGATAAGCGAAAACGCTGTGGTGTTTTTTGAAATTTTCAGAAAAAATTCTTAAACATGGATTTGAGCTGCAAGATTTTTCGAAGAGTGACACGCTTTGCGAAAATTTCCGATTTTTAAGAATTTTTTCTAAAAGTATGGATACTGATACATATTGGCCTGTTTTCGCAGTATGTAATACAGCTTGTAAAGAGACAGTTTCAAAATTTTGAAGTGCCTGGCATAATTAGTTTATTTGTAATTATGTACCAAAATCACATGATTTTTTCGAATAACACCGTTAAGATAGATGCTAATTTAGAGAGCTTTTTCCAAAATTCGTAAACTTAGGAGGTGTAGGTTGCCAAAAAGGTCTTTTCACATATCCCACATGATCTCTAAGAAAAATAGAGATATCCGTGAAATTCTTGCTGTAAAATTCAACAGTCACGAATACCTAAAAATAAATTCAGGAAATTTTGAATACTGTCCTCCAAGGAGGATAGACGTAAAAAAAGAGGAGGGGGGAGGCATCTTCCATGGACGAAAAAAAGTGTTACCAGTTAAACTCTTGATTTAAAATGGAGCAAGTATGAAACCAATGTTTAGGCACGGCTTGCCTGAAATTAAAAACTTGTTGAAAATATATTTGTTTGAATTTTATGTAAAAAAACGTAATTACTTCCTTGCCAACCCAATAGTTATGTATGTTATCTTACAATTAAGTTTTCTTTTAATGATTAATAATTTCAATCCTGTGGGCAATTTTGTACGAAATAGAAGTGTCTCGTGAGTTTTTCTTGTCATATAATTCTCGGGAGTAATTATTATTAGGGCTTTAAAATTTGCATTTTTCTATATTAATTGCATTATTTAGTCATATAAATATTGCTACGTATTTTTGGAGCAACCCGCTGTTCTGGGGCTTAAAATAGTTCAAAATTCGTATTCTACGCTTCAAATAGTTAAATTTTGCTTTTTGTTGCTTCAAAATCGGTCAACTAGAACCGGATATAGGAAGGTTTTGGTTTCCCCATTGTTTTCCTATGGCGGTTCTAGAAATCTCGATAAATATTGGTCGTAGGTCTTCGGTAACTTCACTTTTGGGGACTTATTTTTGGCGCAATATTTCGCCAAAAATCGCCAAGCTTGGGGTCATTTTGGTAATTTGGCACGATTTTTCCAATGGAGGCTGTAAAGTTGGTTTAACTGCATTAAAATCACATAATAGGCTAATGATTCAGCTATATTTCTATGACGTAATCAAAACGCGATTATTCGGGGGCTCGTTAGAGAGGTCCCGAGTTTTCTGGAATGCAAGTCGGAAAGTATAAAGGAATCGGGCTGCCCCCGATCGAGTCAGTGTGAGTTGAGCTCCAGTAGTGTATCGAGCTCTCTGAGTGAGCACGCTTGCTTTGCTCTGTGAATTGATAGTGCTATAGAAGCAGTGTTTTGGCTTGCTTTTCGAAGCTGATTTTTAAGTGCTGTGTGTAAATTCTTCATTGCTGTGTCTTAAGCAGGGGTGGCGCCAGTGGGGGGGGATCGGGGGGCCATGCATCCCCCGTCGGGGATCACTGCCCCCCCTGTTGGGGAGTGTCGTCAGGAATTTTTTAGAGAATTTGTTGGTTTAGAAAAACGAAGTGCAAACCTTTTTGATACGGCATTCAAGTTTTGCAACCAGATAAAAAATTCCATTCAAAGTGTCTGACCCGAGCGTAGAGGTTCCGTTCACTTCAATTCTCATTCTGCTTGGAATTATACGATATTCATATACTGAATATTGATTATCGGCATCTCGGAGTATGTTTCTCGGGATTCGAAGGAACCAGTGAATAAGATCCACATTTCTCAACACATTGAACAAGATCCACACGGTAAGCAGGATTGCCCGATCTGCTGACAATTGCCTTCGTAACGACCTTTTTAGCTACGACTTTGGTGAAAATCACTGGGCTTTCCTGTTAACCAAGAACAGATAATTAATGACCATCTCATCATAATAATTTTTAATATACGAAACCAAAGTAGGAAATTTATCTCTTACTCGAATACTTTTTTGAGAGACTGTGCAAGTACTGAAACGTAAAATTTGGGGGTTTTATCGTTTGGCCACCCCTGTCGGGGAAAGTCTGGCGCCATCACTGGTCTTAAGGGATTGAGTATATCTCTTGCATAATTCCACTGAATTTTTGCCTGTGAACGTGTTATATTTTGTGTGAGAAATACAGCATTTGTGAGAGCTTCTGATCTAAGCGGACTGTTTAAAGCACATTACTGTTTGATTGTGCTTGTGAATCTTGTACAGCTGATTGTTCAGCGAAGTTCTCGAAGCAATAAAGTTCGTTTTCCATCTTGACAAGTGGACTCTTTACTAGAACTTTCTACATCAATTGGACTTTAGAACGACGAATCCAGAAATTAGCAATGTTATTCTGCAACAATATATATCATGTGCAAAGTTTGAGGAGTCTTTTTTTTTTTTTTTTTTTTTTTAAATTTCCGAACATGTATCATGTAAGGAAAGTATTGGAATCATCAAAAAATTCGACTTCGAGATTTTGGTGTATTTACAGGTTTTGAGGTCTTCTGAATTCATTTATGCTATTTTTACGAGATGTGTGTATGTGAGCGAACACGATAGCTCCTACCAGGGGCTTTGTTCCATGTTGGGGAGGGGGGGGGGCATCAGTAAAACACTATGTTAAAATTTTCTTTTCTATAAAGCTTCCTGAGATAAGTGCTATAGTATGTAAGTTCTAGGACATGGCAAATAATCTATATGTGTAATAAAACTGTAGTGTTTGTTTATACTTTTTTGCGGGGGAAGAGTTCGACGTATTTGCTTGACGCTAAAGGATACATGCAATTATTACCAATTTTGTTCCTCTGTTTTACAATTTGTTGGCCAGTAATTTCAAAAAATTTGATTACAACAACCTATTTATGCCTAGTGTCCCCCTTTTTGGGACGGCATTTCAGTCGAAAACATTATTTATTGTTCCTAACCTTTATTCACGAGTATATTGAATCTCAACTCCACAAAATATTTTAACATGACCAAGTAGGATGTTGACATTTCAATTTTTATGCATAATGATTTTAAAAGAAATCATCCCTTGCTCAAGAAATTGACATCAGAAATTTATCTATTATTGATGGTATTAGCAAAAATCGAGGAAAGTCGCAAAAATATCTGGGCACAAATGGGTTAAATTTATGTTATTATATAAGTAATTACGACGGAAAAATAAAATGATGAATGTACAGGATTTCTATAGATTGACCAGAAAAATAACAATAGAACAAACGAATCACTTCAGTCCAGTGGCGTAGCCAGAAATTTTACGTGGGGAGGGGGGGGTTACGACTACTGCAATTTAGATATATGTATACGTGTGTGTGATAATGGGGTGAAGAATATACATTTTGTATTGCAAAAAATTCCTCATGGGGGGGTTGTGACCCCCCTTGGCTATGCCACTGCTTCAGTCCCATTCCATTTTTTATTTTTCTGCTATACCATTAAAATCAATTTCAATGATTCACTGCTCTAAATAGTATGAAAAACTGTATATGGAACTGAAATGTAAATTAAACATGCACTGTCATAGATAATTATAAAAAGAACATATTTAATTTTGATCTATTACTCAGAAAAAGAACAACCAAAATTAAAATTGAGCTATTATACCACCTTTCATTGATTTCTTTCTCAAAATCTCAAAAATTACTGTACATGTTTTTGAAAAAATTAATTACTTATTCACTAAACCTATACAGGAAAATTAGCTTAGCCTCGTTACTATAGAGCGAACATCCTTTAAAGTGCATGCATTTATGGGTTAAAATGTTTTCATTTAGCTTTTCCAAATTTTAGTACGAATCTTTGATATCTTTAGTAGTACAGAAATAAAAGTTTTCCAAAAGATTTGTTCCTTAGCTCAGCGTTTCTCAACCTGTGGGGCGCAACCCCCAAGGGGGGCGCGAGAACAACCAAAGAGCAAGTAGTGATGCATGTTTTTAAAACAATCACCTTATTTATTCTCATTTTTACTCAAAAATCTATCCATTTTCGCATAAAATGTTGATTCAAACTTTATTGATAACATTATTTTGTAGAAAATTCGACTAAATGTTCATTGTTAAAGATTAAAAAACAATGTATGCTGAAAAATGTGAGGGGGGGGGCGCCACCGTAAGTTAGCCTTTGTTAGGGGGGGCGTGAAGGTTAAAAGGTTGAGAACCACTGCCTTAGCTCAAAAAAGCCCGAGTTGTTTTTTTTCGGGCGGACCCATTCGAAAAAACCGACAATTTTGTAAAAGGGATTTTATTTTAAAATTTACTCTACATTCGTAACTTTTACTACAGACACAAAAATGATTATTTGAGATTATAATAATTACTGTCATTACCAGACCAAGGTCTGAATTTTCATGACATTCGCCTTTTAGTACAATTTTGCACTTTTAGATCATTTCATCAAGAAATTTTTAGGATAAACCTAATACATTTAGGGTATTTTTAAAATAATTTTAAGTCATTCGTGTGTATATGTGCTTTTATATACTGGGTGTCCCAAAAAGGTAGTAACAAGAATGATTTTTTATCTATTAGAGATAAGTGGGGAATGTCAATAGAAAATACAATATTTAAAAAATATTTTTTTTAATATTGTATTTTCCATTGACAACTCTGATGTGGACAACACGACTTCCTTGCACATCTGTTAAATCAAAAATATTTTCGGTGCACTTCATCTAAACTTATGTTGTTTGAAAGAGATAAAATACTGCAGTAATACTAAGGTTTAGCGATTTCTAGCCAAATATTTCTGGTATCGCCAGGCTGGGTTCAATTTGAAAGATTTGCTTCTGACACTTAATTTAGCCATATTTCACCAAAAGCCAACAAGTTTGAGATAGTTTGCGAGATTTTGGGGATAGCCAAAGTAGTCATTGACCACAGACTTTCAATGAATTGAATGTATCCATACACCTTAATATGTTTAAAGTCATTTGGCTGACCCTGTAAATAAATTACCCAGTCGTTTGTTAAAAAAGAGATGCAAAGATGCTAGATGTTACAATAGTTCCAAATACAAAATTTCAAAATTCTACGGTTAAAAGTTTTAAGAGTTATGAGAAACACAAAATAATTTTTGGCACCTAATTTGGCAATATTTCGGCAAAACTCACCAAGGTTGACGACAAATAGCGAGATTTTGTGCTTGGACCAAACAATGACTATCACCAAATTTGGCAATATTTCGGCAAAGCTCGCCGAGGTTCACGACAAATGGCGGTATTTGGGAACGGACCAAACAATGACTATCGCCAAATTCGGCAATATTTCACCAAAACTCGCCAAGGACGATGACAAACAGCGATATTTTAGGCATGGACCAAATGACTAACTATCGCCAAATTTGGTGATATTTCGGCAAAACTCGCCAAGGCCGACGACAAATGGCGAGATTTTGGGCACGGACCAAACAATGACTGACTACAGATGTAATATATTGAAGATGTCCATAGATATTAATGCATTGAAATTCTTTTGGGTGGTCCTGTAAATAAACTCTCCAGTAGATTAGAACCAAATATCAACATGTACAACTAGATGTTACAACAATCTTAAATATGAAATTTCAACATTTTACGACTAACAGTTTTTGAATTTGAGAGAAAAAAAACACACGTACACCAAAAGTCGTCAAGCTTGGCGACTTTTGTTGTCGCCAGGTGAATTATTTCACTTGGTGTCTTGAGGGAGGCACGTGACCGTGGTCGGACAATTACCTAACTATATGGTAGGACGCAGTGGCGGCCCGTGGTCAAAACTGTTAGTGCAGCCGGAAGCATATGAGCCCCCCCCCCCCTTTCCTCCGGACAGGATTGGAAAATCTTTGTTACTAAATAAAAAAAAGTTCCCTGATTTCCCTGACTATCTTTATCAAATTTCCAGAACTAATTATATACATACCATAATCCTTCATGTAAATCACCATTGTGTATCATGCACCAACAGGTGAATGTTTCATATAGGGAAATAATAGAAAACCACAAAAATGCTTAATATTAATAAAATTGTAGTTCAGTTTCATAAATCCAAACATAAAATTTAGTTGAACACTAAAAGACAATAGGTAGCAGAAAGTTTCCTCGTTTTATAAAAGATAGTGTTCAATTTTAAGCGTAAGGATGACTGATCAAAATAAACCGGCCACCTAATCAACTTATTTTATTTCAATCAATGTATCGTTTGAAATTTTAAAAAATATGTAAAAAGGCTTAAAAATGAGCACTATCTATCTATCTATATATATATATATATATAAATCGTCTTGCGGGGGAGCTTAGCAGGCATCATTCAAATGTCCCACCACTTTAAAAAAGCACAATGGCGCAGTAGAAGACTACATCATCTTTTACCATTCATTTTACCTATGACTTTATTCAGGAAGCAATTCACATGCGAAATTGATTCACATGCCGATATGATTCGCATATCTGGTTTCTTGTATGATCCACATCTTAGAACAAGTCCGAAAATATTCACTTTTTCGGATTCGTATAGTGATAGAGCATAGGTTCCCAACGTGGGCGATAACGCCCCCTTGTGGGCGTTTGAGGCTTTCAGGGGGCAGTAAAAGACCCAGGGAAAATTAGGGGGCGTTGATATGGTACGGAGGGGCGGTGGAAGATTTATCAAATACAGTCTAAAAAAAGACTTAAAAATTACGCTGATAATATTTTAATAAAAATAAATTTTAATAAAAATACTTTTAATATAATTAAGTATGCGTTTTTATTGTTCTCTGAAACTGTCAATTTATTTATTTAGAAAGCAATATTTTATTATCTATTACTTCGTATCATCAAAACCCCTGCCTGTCCTTACAACAGGCAAGCTAAAACTTTTATTCCTCTTTTTTAAATGAAGAAGAAATTCAGTAGTGTTTCAATTCCAACAATATTCTATCTATTAGTAATTTAAAAAAAAAAAATTAATTCTTATTTTCACCATGCATTATGTACGCTCTTGTTTCTCTGGAGTGGGAGGGGGGCGGTATTGAAATAGTAGGGGAAACTCTTGTACCTAGGGCCACCATGCTTTATTTAAGTAATTTTTATTTTACAGCATTTTTACTCATTGGAGTGAGTGGCAACACTGTTTCAAATCATAGCAGCTACTTTTAATGAAAGGAAGAAGAAGCTATAGTTAAATAAAAAAGAAAGTCTTGATTTGATGATCAAAACTAAATTTTTTCACATCAACTGAAGTCTTATTTTGTGAAAGTAAGTGAAATCTGATGTTTTAATGTATAGCAGATAATTTTTTGTAATCATTAAAGGGAAAAATGAAGCACAAAGAAAGTTTGGTTTTTGCAGATTTTTGGCTGTGGAAGCCATTTTGCCAAAAAGAACAACATCTTGTGCCTAGGGCCATATCTTGTCTTGTACCTAGGGCCATGGCCCTAGGTACAAATATTATTATTTGTGCTGTTAACTTTTTATAAAAATGGGGATGGGGAAGATAACTAGGATTTTATAGCACAAATCTAATATTTAAAATTTGTTCCATTTTTTTCAACCATGCCATCAACTTAGCAAAAGAAAATCGCATGGTATTACTGACAACCTACCGCCTAATACTATAGTCTGTTCGCTGAGTCGAGAGAACGAAACTAAATAATGGCACATGTAAACTGGCGAAGAGTAAGCACCTGGTATTTTGCCAAAGCGCCAAACACAGTATGAATTTCTGCTTTCTTCCATTTACGCTGTTAGGCGCATTTAACCTTTCTTAACTCCAAACTAGAGATTGGTGAAAAAATATGTAATTCTTTGGTAACCCGCTTGTTTACTTTCGTTCTCACGTTTCCGCGAACAGACTATAGTCATAAATTACAGCCATTAGACAGAGGTGTATTTGGGCCCTTTAAAAAATATTACAATGTAGCCTGCAGTAACTGGATGCAAACAAATCTAGGTAAACCTCTTATAATTTATGATGTAGGTGAGAATGTTAGCGAAGCATATCCCTTAGCTTTTACCCCTACAAATATCCAGTCTGGTTTTAGAGTATCAGGCATATGGCCAGTTAATGAGAATATATTTCGTGAGGATGAATATTTGAGTTCCTACATAACAGACAGGCCCACAATAACTGCAGATGAATCAACTTCTGAGAGTCTGGCTGTGACCAGACCTATTGATAATGCAACGGTTACAGAAAAAATGGACGCATTTGTTAATTGTCAACCTTCCACACCAAACTGTGAATCAACCCAATGTGTAACACCTGAACAAATGCGTCCTTTTCTTAAGACTAAACCTCGTACTGCCAGAAAAGGTGGATAAAAACCTGGCAAGTGTAGAATTCTCACTGATACACCTGAGGAATCACTTGAAATAGACTCGTCAGATTCTGCAAGCAGCACAGATTCTCCAATAGCTGATGAAAGGCCCAGTGATGAACTTGAATAGGAAGATTTCTGTTTGACGAAATTAGATGGGAAAAAACTAAAGCATTTTTACATAGCAGAAGTAGTTGACGTTACAGATGATCAGTATACTGTTAAATACCTGAAACGACTCTAAGGATTAGAATAAATTTTTGTATCACAGTGATACAACTTACGTTATCAACAGAGATGATGTTATATTTAAATTGCCTTAACCAAAAACTGTTGGAGGCTCAGAACGCCAAAGCTTTTTACCTACTTTTGGTGTCAGTTTTGCGAATCAAGTGTGGAATAATAGATATTTCTTCCTTACAAAGATTTTAGAAACTGTGCAGAAAAGAAATAATGCATACAAATTGTTTTTTTATATTGTAAACAACACTTTCAGTTTTTGAAAAGTAACTGGCCCTAGGTACAATAGTATTATTGTACCTAAGGCCATTTGTAATTTTTTTTAAATTTTCAGTATCATTTCCAATTTTTTTGTTTCGATACTTGAAGTGATTTTTATTTAAAGAAAATAAAGAACTTAATGAATACAAACTATTTTTATTATTGTAAGTTAATTATAAGTAAACATATTGCCATTTGAAAATAGCTGGCCCTAGGTACAAGAGTTTCCCCTATTCACTAGAAAAGGGGGCACCAGTTCAAAAAAGGTTGGGAACCTATGTGATAGAGCCTACATCACTTGAGTCTCGGATTCATATTTCTATGTTCTCGTATGCTCTGTATTCTGGTTTCGGATTGTAAAATGTCTGTATCTGTGCATCAGTTGAGTATCGTGTGATTCAGAACGGTGCCGCGCATCAGGTTGACAATTAAAAATGATCTAGTTCACTAGGCAAAAGTGAAAGTTCCCTGATTTTTAAATATTTTTGCAAAATTCCCTGATATTTCCAGATTGATAAAGTACCCTGATTTTTCCATGATTTCCCTGATCTGTCGACACCCTGTATGAAGCTTTTTTTTCATGACCTGATTCACAGAGTATCCTTTCTGAAATATT